>OZ023158.1:2158724-2578724 GCA_963678695.2 Diplodus puntazzo | reverse complement strand
AGCTTGAAATATCTGGACGCACCAAAAAAAAAAAAAAAAAAAAACAAACAAAAAAAACTACTGAATGAAGACAGACATGTGGAGACCTTTACCAACAGCTGGTTAAATCCCTCCAGAGACAGAGGATGACTGAATATGAGGCAGATTTTGGAGGCAGTGTGACAGATATTAAGTTAATGTGCAGACGTGAGCAGACGGGTGGCACAGACTGGCACAAAGAGGCTTTTGTGTCAGTTCCTTTTAAGTTTTGAGATGAGTCAAATCTGTTACAGCAAACGTATGTGCAGTTCTTGAATCAACACCAGACAGAACAAACAGTCTGACAGACAAATTTGCAAGAATCTCGAGATGAAAATCTGTATTTGTATCAATCTGAATGAAGCCTAAGAAGGCTGACATCTGTCCATCAGTCTGTCTAATAATTCTGGTCCAGACTGAGACATATCAACAACTAGTGGACAGAAACAGTTTGGTGACCCTCAATTTTTCGTAAAGTGCCAAAAGGAGGAAAACTTTAAACTCTGCCACAGAAAAAATCTGAATTTCAGGCAGATTGTCTCAGAGTGCTGCTATGTGAAGTGAGGAAAATTAGTTGTTAGAACTTCCTGTTTGTAGTGTAAACATGGATGTACAGACGACCATCACTGGATCACACTGGTGCTGAAGAAAACTTAAAACATTCTCAGCGGAGTTCTGCTTCTGTTCCTGATTAATTCCTGACTCTTTATGATGAACCCTCAAGATTTTAAAGACTTTTCTCTTGCACAGGGTTTTCAAAGTCTAACCGTGTGTATGCCAACCTCAGACAATTGCACTGAAACAACTCAGAATTAGCTGTTAGCAGCTCCTGTTTGTGGTTTATGTGCAGACAGTCATCAATGGATCACTTTGATACTGAAGAAAACTGGAAACATGAAGATTCTCAGGGGAGTTCTGCAGTGATAAGGAGTGACTTGTTTTCTCTGATTTCTGAATGGATTTATGGATGTTTCTTCTCCATGGACATCAGAGATAATGACGGTCAAACCCTTAACAACCTGGTTCTGCTGGTCATGTTGTGGCTGTAATGTGACAGTGCAGCCTGTAGGGGGCGCCTGCAGGACTTCAAACTGCATCACACTGACTTAAAATGTTTTTCTTTCAAGTTAAAACAGAAAAAAGGCAAACAAAATTGGATTTACGATGCTTTCACTGTGTGTGTGTGTTTGTGTGTGTGAGAGAGATAATAACACTGTGAAAACACTCATTGTGTTTGAGGCTCAGCTCTCTGCAGAATCACATCCTCATATATTCATGTTTGACCCCCACAGCCACTGATGTCCCGTGTGTGTGACTGTGTGTGTGTGTGTGTGTGTGTGTGTGTGTGTGTGTGTGTGTTCATTCAGCCTATTCCAATAATTAATAATTAATAAAGACAATAACATCAATGACGGGTAAGTTGAGGATTCGTTTAGGGTCTGGTTGAGGTCACCAGGCTACCACGAGGAGACACCAAACACACACATACACAGCACAAACACACACGCGCACACACACAGGCATATAGGCTACACACAGCGCAGCTCAGATCAATAGCTGAGTGTCAACGGATAAACAGTACTAATACGCTGTAATCCTGCACTGTAATACCACAACACACACACACACACACACACACACACACACACACACACACACACACACACACACACACACACACACACACACACAGTGACATACAAAGCAGAGTTGAGAGGGCGGTCAGGTTGAGTCATCATGTGGTGTGTGTGTGTGTGTCTGTGTGTGTGTGTGTGTGTGTGTGCGTGTGTGTGTGTGTGTGTGTGTGTGTGTGTGTGTGTGTGTGTGTTAGCCTGATAATATAATAGCCACCAATCTTAGGGTGGAGACCACCCAGGTAATGAGATTACCCAGCATACACAGACACACAGAGACAGAGAGACACACACACACACACACACACACAGACATTATTCTAGGATGAGTCACAGTTAATGTTCTTCTGGTTTTTCACTCGACAGGAAGCAGGAGGTCTGAATAAGTCCTGATGCTCCTAAATGATCTCTAAAACCTGTCACTGTCAGTAATTATTAGTATCATATTGATTGATTGAGTTTGACACAGACTGTTCAGATTGAAGACGAAGTGAAGCAGGTTGAATAAAGCCTTGTTCACACCTGCAGTCTCTCCCTGAAAAGTTCAGGATCATTTCCTGCATGATGTCATGTGTGAACAGGAGCAGGGATCAATACTCTGAGCCACCAGGTTCCCTCCTCATCACTGAGTAACATCTCAGGGAAATTAATCCAAAGCTCAATGGCGAGTTCTTTGGACTGAAGGACTGTTACGTACTGTAGATAAAAGTGCTGGGCGATGCCCTTATGATGATGTCCACAGTAACATCGTAATGGACCGCAGTTTACATGATATTTTTAATGGCCGTGCCTTTTGCATGATTACAGTGCATGATTATCCTCAGCTCTTTCTTCTGCTGTCCTTCACCGGCCTCTGTTTGTAGGCTGATCTGTGTTTTTGGATGAGGCTTGTGTGAATGAACTGCCCTCTTTGGGATCAATAAGTTGTTGAATCTGAATAAGTAAATGTGTATCTGAATTTGCGGCAGTGTGTCTGCTGTTTAGTCACCGCTGTTTCCAAGCCTCAATGAAGAGTGCCAGGCTTTGAAGCCAGTTCAAACGGTGAAAAAAGTGTCTGTAAAATAATGGATTCATTTGTTTGGGTCTTACAACCTCAGAGAAATGACTCGTTACACTGTCAGAATTTGAGCCATTCAGTCCAATGCAGTGTGTAAAGACCCCATGCCAGGTTTAAAAGTGTTTTTGTCCCTGCACCACATGTCTGTAACTTAATGGCTTCAGGAGCTTGAAACAATCTCGCTGTACTGAATGACAACAAAACAATACACAGACACACGATCACTTATGTTTGTCACAAAAGATACAGAAGCAATGTATTTATTCGAACACAGAGCCCCACAGAGAGGTTTCCCTAAACCTCAGGTAGTTTTCTGGACTAAACAAAAGTGCGACCATATAGCGAAGGTCCGGTGTGTGTGAGCAGCCACATGGTTTCCACAGCTGCTCACCATCAACCTCTTCAGTCGTTGAGCTACGAGATGTGTTGGATGTTCCTGGCGTCAGTTTGAGCTGAAGATGGTTTGTGTTTATGTGTTTTTTGAGAGTCAGCTGGGTTTGAAAAAGTTCTCGAACTTTAATTTGAACAACACATTTAAACCCACTGTTACAGTTAATCACTTTACGGATTGATTTTAAATGTGTGAATTAATAAATCGGCTGCGGTTCAGCTCTGACAATAATTACATTAATTTTCCATTCTCCATATTATCATCTGTCGAGCCGACAGCAGCCGCATACTAACACTGTGTGTGTGTGTGTGTGTGTGTGTGTGTGTGTGTGTGTGTGTGTGTGTGTGTGTTTGTGTGTGTGTGTGTGTGTGTGTGTGGTGGTGATGGTGGAGGGGGTTGTGAGGATCTTTCTCACATGGCTGAGCTTCATGAACAGAATGGTCTGGCACTTTCTAACGAAGTCCCTAACGAGGTCTCTAACGAGGGCTCTCCCAACCCTCTGCCCCCCCCCCCCCCCCCCCCGCACCCCCCCACCTCCACCTCCACCTTCCTCCCTCACCCCCACATCTCCTCCCCCCCAGCAGATGGTGTTTAATCAGAGAGAAACACACACACACACTGAGGGAGAGATAAATGAAGGAACAAGTGCTGTTAGTCAGTCCAGCCTCTCTGCAGTGTCACCAGATTAGCACTTATCACTGCAGCTTCGAGACGTTAATAGCTCCACGTATCACGCTTGATATTTTGTTTGGAAAAGTCTAAAAGATTCCAGAAAAACAGGAAAGGTACAAACTCAAAATAACCCTGAGCAACCCTCTGACTCTCAGAGAGAAACCGATGGGAGTTCAAAAATGTCCAGCAGGATGTCAGAGCGGCAGCACGGTCCACAGGATGACTGACAGGAAGACTGTGAGTGTTACCTGCTGAGTCAGAGTGAAGTGTGTCGGAGGACAAGGAGGGAAGGAAGCAAAGCTGCTGAGTCAGCTGACGGGACGGTCACCGTTATAGCAGCTCATTATCAACGAGACTCAACAAGAGTACAGAAAACTGTTACTGAAGCAGTGACACAAAACAGGAGGATGAAGATGTTAGACCAGATTGACGAAGAGTCAATCAAATATTACTGGAAGAGACGTATAGATACTTTAGGTCTTTCATTCCTTCTGCCAGGTTACTAAGTTCAGACAGAGGTCAGTTTACATGATATTTTTAATGACCGCCTTTTGCATGATTACAGTGCATGATCACCCTCACCTCTTTCTCCTGCTGTCCTTCACCGGACAGCTGATCTGTGTTTTTGGATGTTGCTTGTGTGAATGAACCGCCCTCTTTGGGATCAATAAGTTGTTGAATCTGAATCAGTAAATCATAAATCAATTAAAAGAGTCTGAATATTGTATCTGCAGTAGCAGATTGAGTAAGAGGTGGCTGTGGTTTGATTCAAGATGATCACTGATTACTGACATTATTAATTTGAATTTTTAAGATACAAATGCTCAAATCAAACCAACTAAAAACTTCACTGATCGATCTTTAAATGTTATTATTTGCTCATTGTATCAGTCTTCTATGATAACAGTGAATCTGTGATGATGATTTTTACCAGATTTTTTATACAACTAATTATAAATCAAGAAATTAACTGACAGACTAATTAATAACTAAATACACTTACAAATGTGTTGTGAGGCCGTTGGTAAATGTAAAGTTCTTGCTGTAGTTCTATGGTTGTATCTATACTGTGTAGTTGTTGTGGTGCTTGTGTTGGTTCATAGGGTTAGTAACAGTGTTGTGGTAACTTTTACAGTAATACATTTCTTTTAGTGGTAAGGGAGTAATGTAACTCGTTACTAATAATGCGTCATTATACTACTGCATTGTGTCACATAATGTGTCACAATCTGACTGACATGAAGCGTTTGTTGTTGTTTCTTTCAGAACCCGTCCAGATCAACACGACCATGTTAATATAGGCTCTGTGTGATTAATAGAGCCGGGCCTGTAAGTTCTGCGTTCAGTCTGTGTGACTGAAATGAGCCTGATGATGAGGCCTGATCCTCTGAGCACAATACAATACATTCTTAATTCACACCATGTATTAATGTTCTGTGGACTTAAACAAAAATGCATAGAAGCAGAGATGCCATTATAGACTACATTATAGAAGGTATGTGTCTGTTGTGTTTCATATGACTGAGCCTGCAATCAAACATATTTATTCCTGTCTAAAAATATATAAGACTTTGGTCCTCTGTCTGCTCATCCCTGAGTCCAAGACCATTCATTGATTTAAGAAAGATCTCAGATAGTTAATTGTTCCATAGAGGTTATGTGAAGGTAGGTGAAGGTAACTAGTAATATGAAATTACAGTAACAGATGTTTTAAGTGTCTATTGAGTGACTCTGGGTGGGTTTTAGTTCATTATCTCCAGCTGTGTAACACATGTGGTGTAATTGTGTGTGATACTCAATAGTGGCAGGTAGTTAAGGTGCAGAAGCTGGTCTGTGTTTAAGTCTGTGTCTCCATCAGCTGCAAACCTGAATCCATTCAGTCATCACTGTGATGTCGCACCACAATCCAGCGTTTACTTGTTTAAACCTCAACCACTAAATGCAGTACAGTGAAGAAACACTACTCAGTGTGGATTTGGAAATGAGATTGAAGCATGAATCCCACATATGTTTAATCTTTAAAGGTAAGAAGCAGTTGTGCTAGCTCTCTATCAGCAGCGGTATTTTAGTGAAAGTGGCAGCAGTCTCTGAATTGTTAGGAGAGTTTGCTTTTGTGAATTGTTAGGAGAGTTTGCTTTTGTGAATTGTTAGGAGAGTTTGCTTTTGTGAATTGTTAGGAGAGTTTGCTTTTGTGAATTGTTAGGAGAGTTTGCTTTTGTGAATTGTTAGGAGAGTTTGCTTTTGTGGAAATCTGGCTGATCCTCTAACACACAAACAAACAACTTCTGACAGCAGAAATTTGAAGAACAGACGTTTGACTTCCTCCACCTCCATTCAGACATCAACATTCAGGCTAACTTCTCCGTCCACACAGAATCTGTCTGATGATAATAAAACATTAATCCAGTCGTTTAATAATCCATCTAAACCACTTACATTTAGTCAAACTGAACTTTATTTAAAATACAGCTGAAGGAGCTAAATCCTCACAGTTTTGAGTCTGACGTCAAACTTACTTTCTGAACCTCCGCTGCTGGTTTTTGTGCTTCGTCAGTAAATTTCTTGGGGAATAAACCTCCATAATTTGTCTGCTGTTACAGGAGAAAAGGAGCAGGATGGGAGTGTGTGCTGAAAATGTCAGTGTGTGTGTCTTATCCACTATTTATGCTTTAGAGAGGAGGTTTTTGTCCCTTCAGCTTCCGACCTGCTTTTCTTAATAATTTCCGTCTTTTGGATGAACTGAAGAAACCAGACACAGCGAGAGTGTGAGAGAGAGAGAAAATAGGTGACAATAAACAGCTGATTTCCATCTGGCTGTGTTAAAGGAAGTCAGTTATCCCGCTACACACACACACACACACACACACACACACACGCACACACATACAGGCTGGGAGGAGTGTGAACACAAGTCAAGGCTGGAGCTTCACAACAATGACATCATCCTCACAGCTTCAGCAGCAAACGTGTCATGAACAAGAAACTCTTCTGTTTTGCTGTTGAAAACCATCCGTCTGGTTTGTGCTGCTCATCTGGTTTCAGGTGGTGGTGAGAGCAGGATAAGACGACATCCCTGACCTCCTCCTCCCTGCCACCTCCTGCTGCTCCTCAACCCTCCAGTAGTGTTGCTTCGTCAACGAAAATTATGACTAAATATCGTCATCAACGAACCTTTATCACGTGACGGAAACGAGACGAGACGCAACGTAAATGTGACGAAAACATTGTTGATGAATAAAAACGGGACTAAATGTGGTTTACAAAATAAAAACTCTGCTGAAGTATCTCTTCATTTTCGTTGACCAAGACGAGACGAGACGAAATGTAACGTTATTTCATATCGCTATTATTATTATTTTGCAATAGTTCTGTTTCCTGAGTCTCAGTTCAGGAGCTGCATCAGGTCGCACTGCACAGACGCAGGCGACGTCTCTTCCTCAATCCACACCCGCGCAGCATTATTAAGAAGATGCAGCTGCGGTGGCTTAACGTTAACGATAACTCAAGACCAGGGGCGTTGCCAGACACTTTTAAACATGCGCTGTGCCCCCCTGTAAAATTCCAGATGAAATTTCACATTGAGTCTATTTTTCATCACAGACAGTTTATGATCACAGAATGGAGTAGTTGACAGCTCCTGTGACAGGTGAAAGCAGGAGAAGATGCAGGTGGACAGTCTGAGGGAATAGATTCTATAGAAACAGATATATCTGTTGAGGAAGACACTGGTCAGACGCAAGACTGAGATGGGGAGGGGGGGCTGTGCCCCTGTAAAGCTGCAGGCATAGCAACGCCCCTGCTCAAGACACAGAGTGTCTGGCACAAACAAAGGGACCGATGGCAGTGTTCCCCCCGGTGTCCCCTGTCAGTCTAAACCCGCGGACAGTTATAATCATATGGATGCTGTTATAATGTGTAGTGATTGACATACTGGAAAGTGACAAAGTTACGTTTTTCGCTGTAAATTACATAATTACATGATCGTCATCAGTAAAGTGGATGCTATCTGACTCACTCGCGGGGACAGAGGCTGATTTCTGGGGGAAAGTTCACCGAAGTCTCGGTCTGAAGGGCTGATTTATTTTCATCGCAAACACTCGGTGAGTTAACGTTTGCCGGTGACAGACGCTGTTTTTAGGCCAGAAATGTGAGGAAGAGTCGGTAGGACGGTCGGGAGGACAGACGCTTCTCCATGAACAGTCGGCCAGCCGTGTGTGTGTGTGTGTGTGTGTGAAAACAAAACAAGGAATACATAAAAAATACAAACAAAAAAGAAAATACATTGAAAAAAGAATAATGAATAATAACATGAGGTGTGTTTGTTTGTGTGTGTGTGTGTGCTGCTGTTACCAAATGACATTGACCTATGAGGGGAGGGTACGACATAGCAAATGCAAGACAAGTACACAGATGGAAATTGCATTACTAAAAAGAGACTTAAGTACAATTTTCATTGACTGAAACTAGACTAAAATGTCATTGGTTTTCGTCGACTAAAACTAGACGAAAATAGTCATGGATAATTCTGACTAAAATAAGACTAAAACGCTCAGACTTTTAGTTGACTGAAACTTGACTAGACTAAAAAGAGTATAAACGTGACTAAAACTAATAAAAACTAAAATGACAGTTTTACACAAAGACTAGACTAAAACTAAAACAGGCTGCCAAAAACAACACTACCCTCCAGAAGCATTCCCAGAGCTGAGGCCATTTATATAAATAATTCCTCTAGCGTATTTTGTGTCTGCCCCACGGCAACGTGATCACCACCATGATCTCCTCTCAACACTTTCTGGGTCTCCAGCACGTGCTCATAGGAAAAACAGCTGTATAGGTCGCCCATCCAGAAAGTGAAACCAGGGTCAGACACTCTGGCACCGTCTTCTCTTTCTACTCTGCTGTCAGTGATCGGCTCCTCATTAAAGCCTTTGTGTGTGTGTTAACTTTCCTTGATATCCTTAAACCAACTAAGCTGCAACCATTTCACATTGTTAGCGACACGATGATGAAGGTCTGCTGTGGTTCGCCTGTCGCTGGTAAACAAGTCAGGAGTAATTAGCAATCAACCTGATCAGTCGTTCAGGTATGAGGGCATGTTAGGATTCATAAATTTGACTCATGGTCAGACCAGTAACAATATCAGAGCCAGTAAATCCAGTCAAGCTTCAGTGAAGTTGGCAATGACAAAAAAGGAGGTCAGATTATGGACAGAACCTAAAATCTATACAGCCTGTTAGCTGTGTTGCACCTTCTGCTTTCATACTTACTGTTCCACAAAAGACACAAAGAGGTTTATGGTCAGTTATGAGCAAGGAATCAAAGACACAAATATCTCCAAATAAACTGTGTGAACTTACTAGCGCACAAGCTAGATTTGGGAACTACTGAGACAGTCTTGGGCAAGTATGTTTCCTGTTAGCATTAAGTGTTGTAGCATCAAACGTCTAGCTGAAACTATTCCCCCAGGACACATGGATAAACTGCTGCGCTTATTTCCAGTTTGACTAGTCTGAGGAAACAAATGTCTGCTGATACACAGCCTCTTTTCTTTAATTCGCTATGAGCTCATGATGCTCGTAGACTGACTTCGCTTCCAGGATCAGATCCTCCTGTACAACTGATGTCAAAGTCTGAGTAAAGTGAGTTGAACCTAACTTTGAATGTTCACACCTCGCCTGTGATTTTTCACAAGACTCCCACGATCCTCCTCTGCTGTTCACACTGATTTATAATGTGAGAAGACTCTCTCTCTCTGTCTCCCTCCATCCTTGGTTAACCTTCTGTAAACACAACCTCATGCCAAGATCCTGCATCTCATCTTCAGTTCGGGAAAACTGGCAAATATCTTCCGGTGTGATAAGAGCTTAGCAACCATCGACAGGGAAGGAAAACAGGAGGTGAAGAGAAAGTACATTCAGCCCAGAGCTGAAGTTTGCACAACAGAACAGACCATAACAAAGAGCTATTCTTCTTTTCTTCCATTAATTCACACAGATCAGAGCGGACGACCGGTAGGAACATTAGCATTCGAGCCAGACGGAGTGAAACAGAGAGAGCAGGACGGAGCAGCAGGACGGCCAAGAACACTGACTGAACAACAACAGAGAGAAAACACTGAAAACATCAGAAACTAAAACACAAAGGAGCACAGAGCTGTCAGGAGCATTAGCATGTTAGCCAAAAACTCTGAATGAACGACAGAAACAAAGAGTTTCTGTTTTTCCTCTCAGACACAAAGAATGACAGAGAAAAGGCTGAAAACCTTAACAGCATCTGTCGTCTCTCAGCCAGGTGTGTCTGTCAGCTTTCATACCACAGCCATGAAAAATATGTGCGTCCAATCATCAGGCAGGTGTCCACTTCTATCTTTAAGCTAGACACCTTCAACAGATGCTGCTGTCTGTGGAAACTGTAATTTCAATACGGGATGATGTGTGCACCATATGGTTTGATGTCCGCTATTACAGCTGCCAGGAAAATGACAACAATGGAAACATGCCGTCGTCTGACATACAGAGAGAGAGCCGATTAAGTGGCAATGACATGTATGACCAACTCAACGGTATCTGTTATTTCAAACTTAAGGTGTTAGCTTGTCAGGATCTGAGGAAATGATGAAGAAGACTTTTGAAATAAGATAATTCTGCAGAGGAGTACTGCTTTCTCTGTACGTGTGACACACGTGTGCTACAGGCATCAAATGATGGCCGACGTGTGTTGTACTCGAGCAACTACAGTCCTGCTAGCTGCTCTGTGAGGCTGTAATTATACAAAGCAGTGCTTTGGGCTAAATGCTAACGTCAGCAAGCTGACTGTAAGGTTGAATAGTCGATTAATTAATTAGTTGATGTACAGAAAAAAAGTTTAAACTTGTTTTTTTGTTAGTTCTATTAGCGAATGTTAGCACGCTTACAACCTAAACTAAGAAGTCGCGTCCCTACCAGATTTTAGGCGCTTTGAGCTAAATGCTAACACCAACATGCTAACATGCTGTTGTTTATGGAGGACTGAGGCTGCCACAATCAAACTGAAATAAATAATGTGTCATTTAATATTCCAAAATTATATTTAAATAAATGTTTATATTAAGTTATACATACATTAATAAATACATCACACATGAGTGAAACATGTATTTGAAATATATAAATGAATAAAGTAAACAGTAAAACATAAGAAAAAGTAAATAAATACTTTTAGAAATTAATGGTAAGGTACATACATATAGAAGTAAATTGAAAGTAACTCAAAAAGTACAAAGTTGAGGTACTTGAGGTATTTCTATTTTCTATTTCTTTCTACTTTTACTCCACTTCAATTAAACTGTACATCACCAGTTATCTGACAGCTTGAGTTGCAAGTTACTTTACAAATTGAGATTTTAAATGCTCAACAAAATATCAAACTCAATTTATTTTGGTTTTGTGTTTAATAAAATAGTTCAAATCAGCTCCACCTCCATCGACTACAGCAGTAAAATGTTAATTACATATTATTTAATCAGAAATGACAGAACCCGTCATTACATTTAGCCAATAATTCTCAAGTTATGCAATGTTGTCAATGCAGTAGCTTTACTCTGATACAAGTGCTTTTACTTAAGTAAAAGATCAAAAAACTTCCTCCAACACTGGATATATTATTCACTTCATGTCTCTCTCTCTCTCTCACACACACGCGCACTCACACACGCAGGCACGCACACACACACACACACACACACACACACACACACACACACACACACACACATAGTCTCCTAAGTTAAAACCCAAACAGTATCATCTGACACCATGACTTCATCGTACGGAGTGTGTGTGGGTGTGTGGTGTGTGTGTGTGACCGTCTGAGCTCTGGTTTCAGTCAATATGTGGAGTGGATTTGTGTTTATTTGAGCCTTTAGTCAATACTGTTGTTTGTCTGAGTGTGTGAGTGAGAGTGTGTGTGAGTGAGAGTGTGTGTGACCATGATAATGAGTCTCCGTTTTGGTTCACTTCAACTCACACACACACAGAGACACACAGACACACATAAAGACCCCCACCCCCCCCCCACACACACACACACAGACTGGTCAGTTGGCAGTGCTCAGATATTTTCACATGCCGCTTCCTCTCAATATCAGCTGTCACATCCAATAGGAACAGAGACAAAGAGATAGTAGGAACCAAAATCTGGCAGCGTTTTGGTTCCTACCCTCCTGTCAGAGCAGATGAAGTCACTGGTCTCACTGGGTTTCACTAGGATTCAGTTCCTGGTTCCTTTTTGATTTTAAGCCACAGATCCAAACAGTGAAAGGAAATGATCACGTTCAAGAGATTTATGTTTGTTGTCTCACTTTGTTAATTTATTTTATCCCACAAACTGAATGTGAATGTGAGCAGAGAAACAGTCATAATGGACCAAAACAAATTTAAATGTTGACTGATATTATCTATGAATGTAATCTTTACACAGAGTCATTTCAAAACCTCACTGCCAGGATTACGATGCCGAAAGATGATGTCTTTTCCTTTTATTTTAATTCAACCCGTGCCTACATGTGTAAATGTAGAGCATGAAAGTCTCTGTTAAAATAGCCTAATTTGCAGATGGAACACTGAATGGCAGCCACAGCCCACAGTAAAAGTACTTTTACTGTCACTGCTGCTAGCTTTCAGAGGCTGCCAACATGGCTGCCACATTAGCATGCGAGCTAAAAAAAAAACAGCGAGAGGAGGAAGAGATACGGAGTGGAGGAAGAGGAGGAGGAGGAGGAGGAGGCAGCGGGGCGTTCAGGAACAGACAGCTGCGGGAAAACGCAGACTCAGACTGACTGCAGTTTTCTGACATTTGACTGAAAACGTGAAATGAAGATTCAGAGCGACAGACTGAAGCATCACAGAGAGCCGAGTACAGTCTGTCAGCCTCCTGCTGCATCACACGGTTACCGTGGCAACCGTGTGTGTGGTGTGTGAAGGAATTGACTTGACTTGCACCATCTCCAATCTCTCAACAATCACACAAGCACACACACACACACACACACACTCACACACACAGATGAGATCAGATGCCCTCTAGACTGTGAAGCGTGTCCTCGCTGTCTCTGCTGCTGCGGCCAATGATAACATGAACACACACACACACACACTCACACACCACCTTAGATATACTCTGTGTGCACTCTTGGTCGATCTGATGCCCTCTGAATACCAACACACACACACACACACACACACACACACAGAGGTGGAGGACATGTTACAACCAGTTTCAAAGGTTTTCTCTGTTTCTTTGTTTGTTTTTCATGATTGCTGTCCTCAGGAAGCCACATTTTTGTTGTTTTTCTGGACAGAAGAAATCATTCAGCTGCTCGTCAATACGAGATAATTGACATATTTGACAACAAGGATTCTGGTAAATGTAGGAATGTGAGCCGACACAGAGGAGAACCAGAATCCAAATCAGAACATTAAAAACACAAATTGCAGCTCAGCAGACTGTCCGACTGAAGCTTTAAGATTCCCATCATGCTTTGCTCCCATCAGCTATGACACTTAGTGACATCCATAAATAACAGGATTTATATCACATCACACTGTATCCCATAATACAATGTATCTTTAATACAGAAATAATTGGTCTGTAACAAAGTAAAACCAACGAAGAAGAAGAAGAAGAAGAAGAAGAAGAAGAAACAACAGCAGGCAGAATGGATTACACACTGTTTCAATCGATAATAATGCATTTTATTTAAAGGCGCCTTTCAAAGCACTCAAGGACACTGCACATAACAACAACAGTATAACAAAAACAGGAGACAATTTTGTGCAAATTAGGATACACACTGCACGCTGAACTAGTACCACAATATCACCAGACTGCCTTAACAAAACATCCGAATTGTTAGATAGGCTTTGTTAATAAGTTTGATTCTGTGTCTAAAGTGCTAAAGTCTTACCTGCCAACATTTAGCAGTTGTTTGAACACACTGTTTACATTGATTTCACTATTTACACTCCATTTATGAAATAAGAAACATTTTATTGATCTAAACATGTCACATTTTTTTGTCACAAAGACACTAAACAGTAACAATATAGGCTCCTTCTTTGTCCCCAGACTCCCTTAACAAATGTGTCAGTTTAATGAATTGTTGAGTTGGAGACACTTTATGAACTCTGTGAAACACTGTCTCTGACTAATTCTTCATTGTCTGGGCCTTCTTCTAAATTCAGCAAATGTTCTACGCTAACTTTTTTTTATTATTTGTTAAAACATCCTGTCTGCTTGTCCCAGTGATGTTTATTTGCATATAGCACATTTAAAAGCTAAAGAGACAGACATTTCCCTCAGGAGCTGGTGGAGACCAAAAACAGAACTAAAAGAGAGAATATTGGACTCGGAATTATTGACCATGTTGATCTGTAACTGCTGGATGTGTATTTGCCCTTAATATAACTCTATACATGATTTATGAATCCTTCTTACGTTTCTCTGACTCAGTTTTTAAGAAAATAAAATGAAGAGAAACAATAATATAACTCTCATTAAGAGGCTGAGTGTTCTCACCACATCCTCCACATACAGACTGATAAGTTTCCTGTCCATATGATCCTGGGAGTGCAGCCTCCTGCCTATATGATAATAGCTTCCTGTCTATAAGCACTCTGATGCTGCTTACGTCTGTTATCCAGAGGTCATACAGATTAACATTTCCTCCTCTACTCTGTTCCCACGCCGGTTTACATTCACCCTGCTGCCCTCCACAAGGAAAAATAAAAAGTCCTTGTTGTGTTGATGCATTCCTCCCCATCATTATGTGTCATGTGACCTCATTATGCTGCCGTCCCTCTATGAGAAACACCTGCTGCCCTGAGGCAGTGCTGCCGGCTGCACATCCACCCCGACTGACTGCAGGGGAGGACGTCAACTACGCTACCCAGAATCCCACAGGGAGCTATCATGGGGTCAGTGATTGAGTCTGGGTACTTCCTGTTTACAGCCTGTGCTAATGGTCTCAGAGGACCACAGTGAACCATAATGAAGATAAGAGAAGAAGACTGAGCTTCACTGTAACCACACATACGACCATCCACAGATTAAAGGTGCAGTATGTAGGAATTTCATAACAGTTGAATTCATACTCCAAACAAGTAGCAAGGAGAGGACAACAACTGTGACTGCTGTTATCTTATTCAGCTGTGCAGTCAGACTATGCAGTCCAGACTGTGAGCATGGAGCAACGGCGAAGTGTTGGTCTTTGGAGCAGTACAGGGCTAGGGCTAGTTGGTTAGCATGCTAACGTCAGTTAATTTCTCTGTAACACCAAACAGAAACGTCATAACGTCAAAAAAGTTATCTATTCACATTTTATTGATAACTTTACATATTGTCCCCTACAATAGGTTTATAGGTTAAATACTTTTCCTGCAGATTATTCTCCATTGTCCTCAGTTCATTGCTATGAAACATGAAAAACAATGAACCAAGTGTCTTCAGAAACATCAATGACTCTATGAACACTAATTACAGAGAGATTCTCTTTTGAGATGAGAGAAGATTAGATGTCCACACCTTGTGTTATCAGCCTGCCTAAACAAGCTAACAGAAGTTAGAAAGTCCTGATGAACCTGCTTTCAGCTGAAGTTTATTATTAGGGCGGAGCAGGTCTCGACCTGTGAGGTCCCTATTGTTTTTCAAATGACCACTTTTTCACCTGCCGAAAAAATTTCATCATCTATTGTTGTCCTCCATTTCCACCACTAGGTGACACTATAATCAAGGAAAGTGCGTTTTGGCTTATAACTCACAAATACTTTGTCGCACATTCAAAATATTATATATCCATGCGTTCAGTGAATTGTGCTGAATCTCGTGATATAGGCCACGCCCATTTCTGCCTTCCATTTTTTCCGCAAAATTGCAAAATATCCCAAACATACGTTTTTCGAACTCCTCCCAGGCCATTTCACCAATTTCCACGAAACTTTGCACACAGCATCTGGGGACTCTCCTGACAAAAACTTATTAAAAGAATTCTGATAATCCAAACAATACTCAAGTTATTAAATAACAACTTCCTGTACATTTTGCTCAAAACATAAAGTGTTGCATATCTCCACACGTCTGTCTGAGTAACATGAAACTCAGGTGACTACTTCCCCATGAGCCCCTGAGGCTCTGTGAAAAAATGATAAACTTGATTTTTCGAACTCCTCCTAGGCCATTTGACCCATTTGCTACAAACTTTGCAAGTAGCATCTGTGGACAAAACTTATCAAAAGCTTTCACCCACGTCACACGTGGTGGCGCGGTCCATTTTGATGCTTCGCCATAAAACCATCAACTCATTACAACTTCCACATACAATTTGCCATCTACTCCAAATTGCTCAAACATGTAGAGGGTCTTGCCCTGAATACATCTACGTGGCACACCCCGACGGCAGCATGCCCCGATGCGCGTGGACTGCGAGGGCCCGGTCATCGCTGCTTGCAGCTTTAATGTTTTTGTCAGAGTGTGCTCTCCTCACATGATGATGCAGTTTAGAGCAGTGAGAACAAGAAACAGGAAGGAAGAAACATTTTATTTTGCACGGTTTGTTTGAATTCTGTCAGGTTTTTGGTCTTTCTTAATTTTTATTCTCAGTAACATAAAAACTAAGAACATACCTGTTAAAACTGTTTGCATTAAATCAAGGATACATTTTCATTTTGTAATCTCTGACACAGCTGCAGACCTCTTTACTGTGTAAGCATTTCATAATTTTAAGGGTGCTCCCATTGGTTGGCCAATATTCATTCTAGATAATTTTGATGTGTGTTCTCTATAATAATAATAACTTTATTCATATAGCACTTTTCAAAAACGGGTTACAAAGTGCTTAACCCTAACCCTAACCCTATATAGGACGATCGGAACAGCCGATCAGTTTTCTTTTTGTTCAAAAAATGCTGTAGCATGCTGCAGGGCCTGAGCCAAACAGCGTCCCACCATACCTCAGTAGAGGACAACAAAAAATGTGTCTGGGAAGAACAGACTTGTTAAGGAAATGACAAACTGAACCGAGCACTGACTGCAACACATGCTGTTACTATAGTTACAATCAATGGTTGGCTACTCTGGGCAAGGGTAAAAAAATATGCTGCACCAAAACACACTGCAAATCTGGACTGAAATTGGCAAGAAATCTAGCTAGCTGCTAGCAGCCAGCGAGCAAGAGACACGCTCACACGCACACGCTCACAGCTAATGGAGCTAAACACACAGCAGGACTGAGAGTCTGTGTTCAGAGGAACATGAAGTGCAAAGCAGTCAACTGCTGTTTAACAACAAATTCACTGCAAACAAAAGTATTGAAGTTCTTCAGGTGAGTGCAGTTTAAAGATGGACGTACTTCGGGTTTGGAGTTACAGACACTTTACATCATTTCACCAAACTTCTGTCAGAGATGACGTAACCAGAGACAATTATGAGAGTATAGAGAATAATGGAGTCCTCTGATAAACAGTCAGTACAGTGGAGCAGTAATACTCCATCAGAGCTGCATCTGTCTGATAGATTTACTCCTCCAGCTAACTAAATCCATTAAGACCCAGACTCACACAGGGAGGCATTAGAGCTCATAAACTGGCTGTTAGCCTGCAGCTTCAGAGGCAGCTGTCCTCACCGAGGAAGCAGGTTGACGGTTCAATTTCCTCTGACAGATACCTGAAACTTAACAGTCAGGTTCTCTACAGGTAACATATTATACTGATATTATACTGTCAGCGTGATTATTCCAGGAGCCACACTTTAAAATCATCATGATAATAAGCACAATCACTTTTGTGCAGTGATGGAGGAAGAATTCAGATATTTTATTGAAGTACAAGTACAAAATGTTACCAAAACAACATAAAACTCAGAACTGCCTGTTTCAGAATAATACATATTATTCTGAAAACACATTAGAATATCATAATTATAATTATTGCTGTGTTAATGTTTGTTAATGTGTGATGCAGCTGCTAAAGGTGGAGCTCATTTTAATGACTTTATAAACTTTATAATTGACGACACTCAGATCATGTCATCAGTATTTCTGGCGCTGAGAATGTTTCAGCAGACGGTTTTCATGCCTCAATGTTCAATATCAACTATTTAGACGTGGGAACATTTTGCCGAGATAATGAACACTAACTGGAACAAAAAGGAAATAGTGGTTTTGATTTTTATTTATGCTGGTGTTTTTTATTCTTTGCTTTGTTTGTGTAAGCATGTCATCTTTTACATAAAGAGACCAAAAGGAAACAAACAATGTCATGTTTAGATTTAATGCTGAATTTACAAAAAGGCTCCAATGATTTAGAATTTGTCAGAGACAACATTTCACAATGTTCGTAAAGTTTCCTCTGCCTCAGCAACTCACAAAATTGAGTGATTTTTAAAGGGAGCCTGGGGACTTTCTCTCCCTCTTCGTCTCCTTGCTGTTGCTGCTTTGACCTTTAGTTTGTAGCTGCCTGCTGTGCTGATAAATACGGTTGTTCATAACTATTAGATAAAAGGATTGTTATCCTGGCAATTCAAACTGATAGATATATATATATAAAAAAAAACATGAATACTGTGCAGCATTTACACTGACGTCATTTAAGTGACCAGCACCCTGCAGCTTCAGTTACTCCACAACTAATCCTGTACAAACACACATGCTTATTCTGATATATGCATGTACTGTATATAAATATTCATGTGTACACTTGGTTGTTACCTGAGAATAAAACACAGACTCTGCATGTACTGCAGCTCTGTAAATACTGATATTAATACACAATAAAGTAAATAATTAATATGAGGAGACCCACTCAGCTGCTGTCTGTGAGACGCCTTAAACCTCACACAGTCAGCACTTTATATGCTCAGGTTTGTTTTAATTTATGTATTTATTCATGCTTATTTAATATTTACTGTCATGAGTAGAGAAAAAACATCAACACACATACATAAATAACTGAATCATAAAGTTGTTTTTGTTCCTGCTGAGGTTTAATACATCTATTCAATGTGATGTAATGATTGAAATACTTAAAATTAGTTTCCAGGTCCTTCAGCTCTTTAAATGTAGAAATACTACGATGTAAAAAGCACAAATATAAATTAATAAATTAATAAATGGCTCAATTAATGAGTAAACATTCCATTAAATACACCAGAAATAACAATCAAGATAAATTTAAGCATTGATTTATTATAAAATGTGACATACATTCACATTTGTGTTTTAATTTGCTTCTGTATTTATGTACCTTTATGTAAATTCCCTTATTTAATTACTTTCCCTCTTTGTTTTGCCATTTGAGTTATCATTTATTCATTTTTTTTATTTATCTTTATTAATGTATTATCTTATCTAAAATAAATATATACAGAGGGAAATTATGACAGAGATACAACTTCGTCACAATTCATAAATTAATTAATGCATTCATGTATTTTTAGTACATTCAAAGGGATATCTTCTTATTTATGAGCCTTTTATTTATTCATTTATTTTTGATTTTGTCAGTTTAAGTCCTCCTTACTCTTTGAGCATTAACTGACCTTTAGTCTTAGCAGTCTCAATAATTTAGTCTTTAACGATTCCCAGTAGAGCTGCGCAATATATCGTTTGCGCATCGCCATCGCGATGTATGTGTGTGCAATAGTCACATCGCAGAGCCTGCGATGTAGGACGCAAATGAATTAATCTAATTTCAAAGGAATCCACCAATCACATTAGTTCTTAATCAGTGTGCCGAAGCAGACCAGCTGCTGCACATGGAGTGAGTCGCTGGTAACAACATTGAAAAATGAGCAAGGAACAAGAGAACATCGGGAAAACGAAGACTTGTTGCCAAAAAGAAAAAAAGCAACGTCAGTTATCTGGAGTTATTTCGGCTACAAGAAGGATGATATTGACCAAACACATGTTCTCTGCCACAACGGGAGGTAAAACAACTAATTTGTATTTACGTCGGTACCACACAGCAGAGTCCTGCACGGGTCTTTGCAAACCCACACCTGCCCGTATCCGCCATACTTAAAACTGCATCCGACCCATTTTCTGACAGTAGCACAATTTACATTCCGCACCCGAGCCGACCCGCTATAAATTGATACCGACGCCCGACCTGCACCCGAAGGACAGACGCACGTTTTAAAAACGAAAGTAAGCTATTGGGTGAGTGGGAGTTCTGGGAGGGCGCAAGCACGCATGAATGAGCTCATATGATTATCATTTTGATATGCAGGTATATTTTTGTAGATGTGTGCTTATAATCTCCAGGCGTCCAAAACAAAAAACAGATTTCAGTCATTAAATAACCTGATTATCACTCATTGTTAGTTACTTAATCTAATTATGAAGCTAGAATGTTCCATTTTAAGATGGAGAGCTCAAAAGGTTCAAAGTTTTGTTTATTGTCATTCAATTCATGAATGATAGAAGGAAACATGTACTCAGGTCCCAGCACAATAAAAGCAAACAATGAAAGATAACAATGAGAATCTCTCTAAAACACAAACAGAAGCCATATTCATATGCGACGTCTTCCCCAACAAGACGTGGCGGCGTCTTGAAGGTATCTCTGTCATGGATTGTGTTACCATGGCAACCAGCTAAGTTATACTACTGACAGAAATCATTTTTTTTCTCTGATGTGTTTCAGGGTAAAAACCAATCAGTAACCTGCCTGTTTAAAGTATAACTCCAGTAATTAGACCGGCACCAGTGATTAATAATTCATGCAGTAATTATAATCCATCTTCACGTGTTACTGGTCTGATCCTGGGAATCTGTTAATTAGGACTTCTACAGTAATTGGATCATGTGTTTTTAATTAGAACATGTTTAATAATGAGTGAAGATCTGATGAACTGTTGGAGGAGGGAGGGGTAAAAGCATCACTGTGGCAACCACAGCACATTGACTTCCCGCGTGCAGGATCAGCAGCAGATCAAGTGGTTTGGAGCATCGACAAACCACAAGATGTGACCTTTGACCCCGACGAGCTTTGTTCTGACAGTGTACATCTCTCTCTCTCACTCCCACTCTCTCTCTCTCTGTTTACAGTTTACCTCACTCTACCTCCTCATGCACACACACACATACATATACACACGTCTCACACACACACACACACACACACACACACACACACACACACACACACACACACACACACACACTAGAAAGAGTAGAAGAAGAAACTGAATGGCGAAGGTTCAGAAAAGTGAACATGGTGTAGGACCTGTCGTATTGCTAGTGGATTTATTTTGGGTGTATTTACATTTCTGTACTGTTCGTTCTACTTTTCCTCCATTTAAAAAGGAAAGATTGTAATTTGTACTTTGCCATATCTATTTGACAGTCACAGACCATATCAGACTGTATCATTTTAAAGCTAGTTACATTTGCCAAAGGTATAAATTACTACAAATTAATCTCAACAAGCCTCAGCAAGTATAATCACAATTAATAATAAATCAATCAATACAATCAATACAGTATCAATAACATTAGAATATTGACATATATATAAAAAGAAAATAGAAATTCTACAAACATTTTCCTTTGAAGACTTACACACCTTTACTTTAATAAAGTGCATTTAATCAACACTTTGCATAGATGAATACATGTATTCATAAATAAAATGGTAAAACAAAAGGTATGTAAATAAATAAATAGGAGAATTCATACAAAATGAATACATACAGAAGCAGAAATATTAATCTATGTCAAATTTTATGAATTAATTAATGCCTCCTTAATTTATTTAATTACTGTGCCATTTATTAATTTCTTAATTAATTTGTGGTACTTTTAGTGCTCCATATACACCTGGATTTGTCATGTTCGTCTTGGTTGATAAAGAATTTGTAATTTAAAAAAAAAAAAACATTTCAGGGGAAAATTGTCATCTCTCTATAAAAGCAAGCAATCTCTGTCTTTGTGTGTGTGTGTGTGTGTGTGTGTGTGTGTGTGTGTGTGTGTGTGTGTGTGTGTGTGTGTGTGTGTGTGTGTGTGTGTGTGCCTCAAATATCTCTGAGGATCAGGATCAGAATGACCTGAGAGTTTCCACATGGCTGCTGTTTGGTTCAGTGGTGTGCAACTTCGCATTTGTTTGGACTGCAATGATACCGTGAATAAATTATTTCATAAATGCTTTACAAATTCAGGAGCATTGTCCACCAGAGCCAATCACTGCACACCGTAGCCACATGCGCACCAGAGTCAATGACTGCAGATCTCAAGCCCACGACATACAACAGAACTGAAGAAACACGACATACTGAAGAAACAAGCGGATGTATAAATGCGGCGGTGCGAGCTGGACAGGGATTTTGCCTGCGGTTCGGTCCCGTTCTGTTCTGTGCATCTAAACTGACTGTTGTAGATTAATGAGACTAAATGAGTCCGGACCGAGTCTGTTCGGGTCTGTTCGGGTCTGAGGAGATCCGGAGACGCGCGGACAACAAAGTGGAAACGGAATCTGTGGATGTTCATGTGTAGCTAGCTGCTAGCTGCTAGCTGCTAGCCGCTAGCCAACCTACACGACCCATCTACCGAGTCGACTGACCGGACGCACCGGCACGTTCAAAACCGGACTTATGGTAAATAATGTCCGCCATACTTTTTCGCGAACATTGCCGTCACGTTTGCTTTGTGTCTGGTGCAGAAGAAACGGTAAAAACGGGCTTTTGTCACGAAAGTGTCCAAGCAGCAAGTTTGGTTGTTGAGGAACAGGAAGTTGTGGGAGGGACGTCGGCGGATGATTGACAGGCAACGACGGTCGGTGTACAGACAGCGGTATTGAGAGTTGAGAGATTTGTGACATTTAGCGTGTTTGGAGTGTATAATTAGTGTGTTATGTAGTGTGTGTTTAGTGTGTAGTGGAGTCGGTTTTCTGTTTAATGAGTCAAAACAGGAGAAGCTGAATGTGGAGCAGTGCAGCTCTTCATTCAGCTGGAAGGAGCTCAGGCAGACCTGAGAACTGCCTGCATTTAAATGTAAATAGTTACACAGAACTTTGTATATTTTTTAAATGTATGCACATATTCAGCAAACAACAATTTATATTTGCATTATAAGTAACAAAAATGGTTTGTTAAACATATTTGTGGTTTTCACAGTAAAAAATCTAACTTTTTCTAATCGGATTTTATGGTTTTTTTTTGTGATTTTAGGTCCATTGTGTTAATACAGTAGGTCAAAAAGGAAAAAATAACTGTACAGTCACACATGTGAGGCTGTGCAGAAAATAATGACACCAAGTAAATAGTTTTAAGGTGAAATATAATGGCAAAATCAAAAATAGTCAAAAACGGCCAATTATACCCTGGAATATCGGATTTCACAACAAACCTAAATATCCCTGATGTCACCTTCAAGCAGCCTCATTTGGCCATCCATGAAAAAGCTTCTTAACCTCCCACTTTTCTATAGGAATACATATTTTCTTACGGGCACTGCACTAGTATAAATAAAGAGCAAAATGATAAGGTTATATTTCTTAACATTGTGGTTAAATTTGTTATTTGGGATCGACCTCTTTGGGCCTCCATACAGATATGTTTGTCTTTGGTGTTCATGGAAAGTCAAATTTTGTTTCAATGGACTCATCTGAACTTGAGTTCCACTGAGCTGCTCCTCTGTGAATCTACAGAGGTAAACACTGTGTGTGTGTGTGTGTGTGTGTGTGTGTGTGGACCTGCTGGTGGCCTTTGCACTGTACACTGAGTGGTCTGTTCTCCCTCTCTCTCACACACACACACACACACACACACACACACACACACACATTTGTTCAGCTCAAGTATCACTTCTCTTTAAACAACAAGGCAGCAGTGTGTCTGCACTCCCCTGGAGCTGGCACAGTGTGTGTGTGTGTGTGTGTGTGTGTGTGTGTGTGTGTGTGTGTGTGTGTGTGTGTGTGTGAGTGTGTGCGTGTGTGCGTGCGTGCATACGTGCGTGTGTGTGTGTGCGTGCCAGTGTGTGTGTGAGTGTGTGTCTGTAACCTCTTACTTCATTCAAACAGCCTGTCCATTCAGATATTATTTGCAAACAGAGACGATCCTCCATGTTTTAATCTCAACACATTATTATTAATGTGACTCATTTTATTGTGACATCATCAGGGAAAACATCTGAAAACTGCAGTTAATGTTAAACTCTGCTGTCAGACTTTTAACACCTCACATTGATCCTGCAAGCTCCTGAATCAATTCTAAATGTTTTTACTGCTGGTTTTAAAGCCTCGAACTGTCCGACACATCTTACTGTTGTTTATAATAAGACTTAAAGGAGAACTTCGGTCATTTTCAACATGCAGCTTTATTGCTCAAGCTACCCTTGACTTGCCAGTACCGAAAACGCGAACACTTTTGGTCCACCCCTTACAGGGCTCCTTGAATGGAGAGTTAGCATTGACAGCTAACAGCACGGGGTCACGTCTTTACACTGTGTTTTAAGCATCTTAACATGCTCCAAATATCACCCCAAAAGCTATGCAACATCAGCAGACACCTTACAACACAGCACTGTAGCGTGTATGGCTCAAAATGAATAAAAAAGTGGTTAAAACAGTGTTTTTGTGCAAGCAGCTACATACCGGTTTGTTTACGTCCCGTCTTCCCGTAGTCCAAACTAGTCAATCCGTCGAGCGTGCGCTTACTCCCTCACTGGCAGAGACGGAAACTTTTGCAGACAGAAACGTATTCCAGCATTTCATTTTTCTGTTCATAACGTACATGTCCATGTTACAGCCTGTCATGAGCCATGAGCCTTACAATAGCCTGTTATGAGTCTATTCGCTCTGCACTGAGAGGCCGTCCAGACGAAACGCTCTTATGTGGAAACGCACATGTATTGCATCGTTTTGGCCGATGGTCCACATGGATCCTGAAAATGCACTTTTTTGAAACCGGTTCTCAGGGTGGAAACATCTGAAAACGCAGCCCTCGATAACGCCATCGTCCCACCCCTCGACCTCTTGCCTCTGACCTCTGAACCTCGTGACGTCTCATAACAACAACAACAACAATGGCGGACTACTGCTTGCGTTCGTGTTTCTTGCAACTTACTCGCCTTTCTAGTTGAGTGTGAGTCGCAGCAGCAGTTTGTCCTTATTATCAGTCCACACAAGCGATTCTGCTTTGCTTGCACTAGCCATTTTCTTCTTGCAGAGAGGAGAGCAGAGCTCTTTCTTTCTCTAATGCAAGTAACTCCTCATCTGTATACTCTGGTTCGATCAAATATGGTCTACCGCCTAATTAAAAAAGTTCGTCGTCGATGTCTTCCACTTCGATATCAGACAAGCTCTCCATTGTGACTATTTCGAAAACAGCTTCGATCGCCACTGACGAGTCCCCTCTTTGTACGAGCTACGATCATGCGCAGACAAGCTAGCTCTCAGTGCAGAGCGAGTAGACTCATAACAGGCTATTGTAAGGCTCATGGCTCATGACAGGCTGTAACATGGACATGTACGTTATGAACAGAAAAATGAAAATGCTGGAATACGATTCTGTCTGCAAAAGTTTCCGTCTCTGCCAGTGAGGGAGTAAGCGCACGCTCGACGGATCGACTAGTTTGGACTACGGGAAGACGGGATGTCAACAAACCGGTATGTAGCTGCTTGCACGAACACTAACCACTTTTTTATTCATTGTGAGTCATACACGCTACAGTGCTGTGTTGTAAGGTGTCTGCTGATGTTGCATAGCTTTTGGGGTGATATTTGGAGCACGTTAAGATGCTTAAAACACAGTGTAAAGACGCGACCCCATGCTGTTAGCTGTCAATGCTAACAGCTAACAATGCAGACCTTTAACGGGTTTAACACTGTTTAGCTGAAATCAGCATGTTACGTGAAGTAATAAGTTATATTAACTCAACATTTATTTTGCTTCCACACAGTATATGAGCAGAGGTCTCGTGGATAAAAGTCCTGTGCTTGTTTGACCTCCTCTTTATACAGACTTTGTTGCTCTTAACTTCACCTGACTTACTCCTTTGCTGCTGTAATAACAACAACAGCCAACAGAGGTCACCTTCCAACAACACACTATACATCTACATATCTATACATCTACACATCTATATATCTGCAGATGCATACATATACAAATCTATACATCTGCAGATCTATGCGTCTACAGATTTATGCATCTATGCGTTTACACATCTACACGTCCAACATCAACCCTCAATCCAGATCTAAACACTCTGACAACTTTGACTTTGAAGATGTGAGGACTGAACAAAATGTTGTTACCTTTCTGTTCTCTGTAAAACTCTTCACAAAGTCGTCACAAAGACAGAAACACAAGAGTGCACGCACACACACACACACACGCACGCACACGCGCACAAACACACACACACACACACACACACACACACACACACACACACACACACACATTGTTACCATCTGAAGTTTCTCCACACAGACTGGAAGCTTTCCCAACTCTTTTAAACCTCTGTCTGTGTGTATGTGTGTGTCTGTGTGTGTGTGTGTGTGTGTGTGTGTAGGGGTATGGGGGTTCGACTGGCGGAAACGGGAGCTTTTGTTACCGTGGGAACAGACGCTTGACAGACAGGGCACTCGACCGTTGACGTGGTAACGGGAGATTCTTATCTCTGTTGGCCAATCAGCTTCATCCCTGGGGAGTCTGTGTGACCCAGTGCTTCACCACAGTAAACCCTCCTCTCTCTCTTAAGTACCATGGAGCTCGCAGGTTTGATTCCCACATGAACAAAGTGCACATCATTGAAGTTAAGATTTTTCAGGAAGTTGAAAATGTCCTGCAGGCGTCCCTAAATAACCATTCACTGATCGTTTCATTCAGAAAGTTCTAGAGATGCTGCAGAAGTTTGAAGATGTTGTTTGGAGGTTCTGAGAAGTTTCTGATCACCTTCAGGCGAAGACCTGCATAATTTCAAAGAGAGAAGTTCTGAGTGGGTTTGACTGATCCTCATGAGAATTTCAGATCCCCCTGAAGGTTTCAGGGTCCATATGAGAAACTCTTAAGGCAGTCCTGTCTGATCTGCAGGGTCCAAAAGAATCTCCAAGCAACCACATCACCAGAATAGATGTACGTTTTTGCAAAAACCAGATACGTTGAAACTTTACTGCTTTAGCTTCAATTCTCGATTTTTTCACAGAAAACACTTGGTGAAGGTTTGGAAAAGATCATGTTTTGTTTTCAAATACCTGTTTCTGTTGACACAAACCTCAGAAATATCCAGTGGTGTCATGCTGACAAATGTAAACACTCAGTCCTGAACTGTGGTCTCTGGCCTGGTTGCCATCTGGTTCAGGTGTGGCACAAAAGCCAATTTGTTTTCTTGCCACAAACACGGCTAGAAAGTATCCAGTGGTTTCACGATTACAAATGTTGAAAAGCCCTTGTCACATGGTCTCTGGTTCTGGGTGATTGTCGTACCTTCAGACGATCAGATTTCATCATAAATTAGATAATTTTCTAGGATACGTGTGAACCTGCAGATTTTCCTGACGTATATCTGTCGCACACTCATTCAGGAATTGTTCACATTAAATCAGATTAGATTTGGTGGTGGGGCTGTGAGCCAACATGGCTGTATTAATCATAATTACGCTGCTGGCAGTGAGCTCGTCAGATGATTCAGTGTGACAGACCAAACAGTCAGTGATCATCAGAGTGCTGTTAGACCTGATCAGATCCAATCAGTGAAGTTTAATTGATCCCTGTAGAGAACCTGACCCACGATGATCAGCTGTGATTGACAGATCCTCCTTCACTTCAGCACTCATGGGTTGATTTAATTTATACATTTTTCAGTCATTTAGTCTTTTCAGAGACCTGAAACCTCTCTAAAGATGACTGAACAGCTGATGAGCTTGACGCAGCTCAGTCACCAGGATAAAATGTTTTTTTATTTTAGGGTTCAGCTAATCAAAGATACGTTCAAATGTCTACATGTCAAAAGCATTATATCAACATTTGTACAACACATGCCACGTTCACGTGACTTGCACATGAGATGACTTTCATGTCAGGAGGTTGACGTAGATGGTGGTGGAGTTACAGCTAGACAAGATGGCCAGCAAGCTGTAGCCCACTGTTCAAAACTACATTTTTAACATTTGTACGCATGAAACCACTGAAGATCTTCAGCAAGACATTTTCCAAAACATGATCTTTACAGAACCCTAACAAAATGTTTTTTGTGCCTAAACCTAAACAAAGATGGCCAAGCCAGACACCATTGTTTGAGTTGGCATTTCAATATTTGTAAGCATGAAACACCTGGATACTTTGAATGTTGAACATTTTCCTGCTGTTTGTGGTGAAAGAACCATGTATTTTGAGAGCATGAAACCACTGGATTTTAATACCCAATGTCAAGACCTTTACCAGCCATGTTTGTGGTAAAGACAAAAGGTACTTTAAAGATTAAAATACCAGAAACCACTGTTTGAGCTGGGTTGTTTTAACATTTGTGAGTGTGAAGCCACTAAACCTAACCAGAGCATTAGCACAGTGTTGTCACTACATAAAGCTGTAAATTGGACATAAGGAAGTTTAAGTTGCAACACATCTGTGGTTCGTAGAAATTGTGTTGGTCTTTCTTGGTGAATCTCACCACGACATCATGTGAAAAAGCTTGTCTTGTCACCAGCTTTACTTTTCAGCTTTCATGCGACATAAAATAAAAAATAAAAAGTTTGAACGTTTGAACGGTTTTCATTTTCTCACTTTCTCACACTGCAATAACAGATTTTACAGCATGTGAGCTCCTATAATTATCTGTTAGGAAAGAAAATGTGCCTTTTTATTTCCTCTCGGATGTCTGATAGCTCAAGGTGAGACATATTTTAGCTGCGAAGTCGTTAAGGTGGAGGACGGACGATGGTGAATATAATGGTTGGAGACTTTTTGTTTTGGCAGCTGAGAACCTCAATCCAGTCTGGACCAGTGTGAATACTAAGACCCAGACTGCCTCCCTCCGCCTCCTCCTCCTCCCCTCCGCCTGTCTGGGAGGTGGAGGTGAGCGGAGTCAGGTAGCAGCTTGTGAATGAGAGCGTTTGTGGAAAAAGACTTGAGCAGCCGCTGACACAAAGAGGGCATTTAGAGAGCGAGGGGCCACATCTGGAGGGAAACTCAAATACCAACCAATTAACCACAACACCTTATCCTCCCCACTGTGTGTGTGTGTGTGTGTGTGTGTGTGTGTGTGGACAGTATCATCAGGTTTCACCATTCCTGCACTTAAACTCTATGTTGTTTTGTTTGTGTTCAAGCTGTTTCAGCTGTCATGTTACAGTTTTAAACTCCCACTGAGACAGATTTCTACATTTTCATTTTTGACTTTTACAATTTGAGATAAATGTTTTATCAATACATCAGTTTGGGCATCAATTGACAATTATTGTTATATTTGATCATTTCCTGGATTAATCGATTGTCATAATATGTTGAGAAATGTTGATCTGTGTTTCTTCCTCAAGTGTCTCAACAGATATTCAGTTAACTGTCACAAAGGAGGAAAACTGAACTGAAAATATTCACATTTAACAATCTGGAATCAAATTATGACTTTATTTCTCAAAAACTCAAAAATTATCACCAATCAACATAATAATAAGCCGATAATAAAATATCGATAATGAAAGCATCGTTAGTTGGAGCTAGTTTAACTTTAGGTTGCTGTCAGGGATGCACCTAAAGATTTTTTCTAACTGATTAATCATTTTGAGGACTGAACACTGTCCCTGCTGTCAGCTTCATTTTCTGCTTTTCTCAGTTTTATATAACTAAACTACACATCAGGGCTGCAACTAACAATTGTCTCCGTTGTCGATTGTTTTCTTCGTAATCAATCAGTTGTTTGGTGCCTAAAATGTCAGAAAATGGTGTTCCTATTTAACCCTTTGAACTCAGCAATAGAAATTGTCCACCAGTGCCTTCATGGTGCTTTTGGTTATTGTGATGTCATTTCTTGGAGTATCTTCAAATGCTTACATTTCTTGATGAAATTTGTACAACCTAAGCTAAAATGTTATTTAAGTCAGTAATCAATAATAAATCATAAAAGTATGGAATGATGTCATAAATCAATACATATGTAAAAAAAAAAAGTCATCATATTTTACTAAATAAATTCATAAAACATATTGATCCAAAAGATTTCTAAAGGTAGAGACATGAACAAAATATTTCTGAACACTCATCAACTCATCTGAACTTTGCACGTATATCAGTCTTTGAGCTCATCTTTATGAGGCGCTTTGACAGTTTCATCTGTGATAGAAATACCTGCAGTTCCCCCAGCGCCTTCATCTGTATTTGTGCTTTTATTTGTTATTTCTTGGAGAAGCTTCCTGTGCTAAATATGCTCCCAGAAACATAAAACCCTCTAATCAAAACTACAAAACACACTATGCTTAAAAATCTCTTCATCTCTCTCTGAGGACCGTCGACCTGCCTCCCCTCACTCCACGTTTTCACCACATGTTGCAACGTAGATCACATAGTGTTATGACATCATCACATGGTGTACAAGAATTAAAGTTGTATCTTCCTGCAGCAAAAAGAATGAATTATCTTCGATTTTAAAGATGATCACAAACATGGATCTCCCTCGGACACTAGCAGGTCTATTAGTTCCACTACTTCATACTAGAAAAAGAAAAGACGGTTTGGCTGTTTGACCCAGTGGCCTGAAGACAGCCAACAGTTACTGAGGCTGTGTGTGTGTGTGTGTGTGTGTGTGTGTGTGTGTGTGTGTGTGTGTGTGTGTGTGTGCCCCTCAGGGTCTCAGCTCAGTCTATAAATAGAGACTGCACTTACACACACACACATTATGACCATCACACACCAGCAGAAGACATTTGTCCCACACATTTGATCTCCCTCAGCTTGAGCAGCGCCACTGAGATGACATCATTTAAGTAATAATAACTGCTGCCCTGCCCCTTTGTCTCTGCTGCCATGGAAACAAAACACAGGAGGGAGGAGGGGACACGAGGATGTGAGGAAGAGGAGAGGAGGGAAGGGAAAAGATGGAAAGGAAGAATGGTTTTAAAGAGTGAGGAGGAGGAGAAAAAAGGCTGAGTGAGAGTGGAGATGTGGACGGGGGAAGGAAGGAGGAAGGCAGGCAAACATTTATGTCTGTGACTAAATGATGGAATAAAACAATTAAAATACCACCAAAACACAAATATTATTAATGAAAATGTCCTGCATCATAATGTTACTGCAGTGAAAGTATTCAAGTTCCACCAGGAAGATGTACTTTAAGGGTTCAAAGTAAAGGTAATCAAAAGAGTCAAATAATAAAATAATGTTGCTTCTGACAGCAGCATCACATCACTGAACTGTTCAGCTTCACACAAACAAACGAGTGACCTGACAGAAGTTCATCTGTCAGTCAGTGCTGCAAAAAGTCATTACAAGTAAAGAGACTGTATTCTACTTTGGCTCTGATGGATCATGTAATCTGTAAAGTAACTAGTAACTAAAGTAATCCAATGAATGTTGTAGAGTGGAGGTATAAAGTAGCAGAAAGTAGAATACTCAAGCACAAGTAACTGCATTGTATTGATTTCTTGGGTAAATGTACTAAGTTACATTTAATAAATGTATTAAATGTTTACGAATAGATTCATAGTATTTTCTCTATGAATCCATTGTTTGACACCTTCACAGTGTTTGTTTAGTCCAACCAACCATCCAACCTCATGTAATATGTATCAAAATTATAGATTATGATGATAAAATTGATGGAAATGATCATTTCTGTTGTATTTATTAAGCTGTGATGTGATGAGGCAGAATGAGTCACGACAGAAGTGGTACAAGTAGTGAGCCATGTGGTACTGAATCTCACTCTGACAGTGGCATTATTCATAGTATGAAGAGCCGCCATTTTGTGGTGTTTTCATTCAGCTTTATGCACACACACACACACACACACACACACACACACACACACCACACACACACACACACACACACACACACACACACACACACACACACACACGTCTTTGCAGCTCTGTGGTTTCATGGACAGATGCCAGCAGTGGCCAGCTCCATTCATGTGCAGTGGGCGTGCCTCTAGACCTGCAACCAATCGGAGCCATGAAATGCGTGATGAAAAAATTTAACAGACGACAGCAATCAGTCAAAACCAGCTTTGAACCAATCACCGACTCTGGTGAATGTAATTCAGAGTTCCTGTCCTGAAGAAAGAGCAAATATTGTCTGGTCAACAGGCTAACTTAAATAGGGTAGGTTCCTTCCTCCATTCTGTCAGAGCTCCTCGGCTGGAACCTTAGCAGACTCCAGGACTGTGTGTCGTAGATTGTTAGAGGTGTAAAATAAAATGCAACAACAAGGACACAAAGAGCAGAAGTGATTCTCAGGCAGACGGACGACAGACAGACGTGAGACACATTAATGTTTCAGTTTTTCTGCTGCTGATGATTAGTAATCTGCACCAAAACATCCTCTAACATCATATGGATGATATACGCAATCCTGCAGCATCAACACACACACACACACACACACACACACACACACACACACACACACACACACACACACACACACACACACACACACACACACACAGTCCAACACACACATCTACTGTACACACACACGCGCACACACATACTCACACACACACTATGGTGGCAGATGGTCGCCTGAGAGGAAAGAGAGATACCTGAAACTCTGAGAGAGATTTAAACAACTAATCTAATGAAAGTGATTCAAACACACACACACACACACACAGGAACACACAATGTCCATTTGCCTGGACAGTCCCATTAGTCATCTACAGTAAATGAGAGGGCAGGGCGGAACTCACACACACACACACACACACACACACACACACACACTGCACACACGCTCAGTGTTTCTGGTAGACAGATGGTTCTCTCTGTGTGAGGAAGCTGATCTGATTCAGAACAGAGACTCCCCGTCACCTCCTCCTCCTCCTCCTCTTCATCCTGCCTCTCTCTGAAGTCGAGTCAGTTTTACTTATTGTTCAAATATCTCAAATCATGATTTACCTCCTCAATCTGAACACTTCCTGTCCTCAGACTATTTAAGAGAAAACAATGGATCAAATCTCAGGAGGAGCTTCAGAGGACCAGCTTCTCTCTACATCTTGTTTCTGTTTCCTCCTTCAATGGTTTGAATAGGACTTTCTTTTCTTCTGTCTTCAGATAATTTCGAGATTTCTTTTCTCTTTGTAGATTAAATTAATGAGACTCCGGCATCCTGTTTGTTGCTGGAGCGTTTTCAGACTTTACAAGCTGAGAAGGACTGAGCTCAGAAGCTGAGTGTCAGGAGAAGATAGAAGAAGAAAGTCACCACAACACTGCAAGTGAGGTGAGTGTGATAAACATCAGAGTCTGAATCAAGAGTGAAAGTTCTCCAAACACGTTAAAAAAACAAAACAACAGACGTGTGGAGCCAGAAGAATCACCTGGAGTCTCATCAGACTGTGATGGGAGGAGAGCTCAGAGATGATTTTGTAACTTGTGGCATTAAAAGGGTGATTTATCTTCACTCCTGTTGATCAGCCTGACTGCAGCAGTGATCCAGAGGTGACCTCCACTGTCGTGTGTTTCTGTTCTGACTGCTGACTGGAGCTGGAGTTTTATTCACTGTGGTCTCTCAACAAAATACAAAAAGAGTCGTAGAATTCTTTCATATTACACCTTTATTAAATATGATCTGATGAGTGGATCCAACAGGACAGCTCTGACTTCATGGTGCATGATCATCATCATCATCAGCGGCAGCAGCAGCGGCGGCAGCAGCATGTCGTTGTGGGGGATAACCTTGTGAAGTGACTGTTTCAGATCAAGTTTCCTTTCTGTTCTGTTTTTATGTATTTTGTTATTGATTTAAGCACTTTGGGTTCAGGAGTTTTTCATGGGTTTACTTCAGAATGGGCACACAGAGATCTTAAAAAAGATTTAATTCACAATGCAATGAAGCAGAAGCATCAAACACTCACATTTAAGAAGCTTCACTTCCTCAGCAAATGTTTAATGTCTCTACACGATAAGTGAGAAAATAATCTGTCTGTTGATGTTAATCATCTCTGTGATCATCTGAGCTGCAAATGGCAGAAAAACAAAGAGTGAGTGTCTTCGAAAAAACCGCAGAACAAGAGGTCAAAGGTCACGTCCACAAACATAAAATCTCACACACACATGTGAGTCACATGCTGGAAGCAGTGGGTCACATGATGTCCTCCTGATACCTCTGGCACACTCACACACTGTGCCCACACACACACAGCCTACCCAGCCTATCACAGTGTCAGCACATCGCCTCATACCAAACACTCATCAGCACTGTTACTACACAAAGAAAGTGTGTGTGTGTGTGTGTGTGTGTGTGTGTGTGTGTGTGTGTGTGTGTGTGTGTGTGTGTGTGTGTGTGTGTGTGTGTGTGTGCGTGTGTGTGTGAGTGACAGTGGTAATCTGGAGTTCATGGTCCTACACGCACATGTACACACACATACACACGTACACACACGGTTGGTTGACAGAGCAGCTGGAGATAAACGACTGCAGCCGTCAGTCTGCAGCTGAATCAGAGTCATCAGGACAACATGCTAACATGCTAATGCACAGCTGACAGCCCGACACACACACACACACACACACAAACACACACACCCACACACAAACACATCTGACACCCGCAGAGATGCTGACTGTCTACTATGCTCACGTCTGAGTCATCCCGTCTTTCTGCATCTCTGACCTGTTTCTTGTACATTCGCCTGTCTTGACTTTTGCCTTGTTTTTTTGACTGGGAGTAAACATGAAGTCTCTGAGTCGTACATCTGGGGTCAGACCTGATTATTTAATGAGCTTTTAAAGGTCGATACAGAGACATTTCTGTTAAAAAGATTTTATCCCAGAGCTCAGACCTGAGGCGGAGGTTTAGTTTCTACAGAACCACAGCTGCTAATAAAGCTGACACACTACTAACACATGAAACACCACTGTTTAGGGACACTGTGATCCTGTTTCTGATGACAGTTGTGATAGAGGTGAAGTCCCTGCCTGTTTATGTTCTCGTTGGCTTCAAGCACAAAAACCACTTGGTTTTTGGCTTAAAAGATCTGGCTCTGTCTCCACAAACATGTCCCGACATCTCGTTAAGAAAATCCAGTGATTTCATGCTGGTAAATACCGCCTTTAACAGTGGTCTCTGGCACCACCACCATCCCCTCCAGCTCCTGACGTGAGAGTCTGATTATTAGGGATGCACCGATTGTGAAATTCTGGGCCGATACCGATACCGATGTTTAACATGACAACTTGGCCGATGCCGATGTTCTTTCTTTTTGTTATTTATTCCTTTTTTTGTGCCACAGAAACATACAAGTCTTTCAGCTCTTCATAACACTATCCTTGAATGAGCACAAATCCAATGAGACCAATTTATGAAACAAAAACAACCTTTAATGTCACTTTCTGGTCGACATTTAAGATAACCTTAGTTCACATGACAAGATTTCGGGGAGACAGACCTTGGCAAAGTGACGTCGACTCGGCGGCGTGTAGCGTGGCTCCATAAACTTTATTAGACTCTGAAACCCCACGTCCTCCACTACAGAGAAAGGCTGGTCATCTGAAGCAATGAACTCCATCACCTTGTTTGTTATTTGTTTTGCTTTGGCGCTGTCTGGAGGCAGCTGTTTGGCTTTCCTTAAATGCTGTGTCAATTGAAGTCTGAGGGGCCGTCCAGACGGGCGAAAACAATCTTTATCTCCGTCTTCCTCGTCATCGTTTTAAGAATATTTGCATCCACACGGACCCACTGAAAATGAGCGAAAACGCTGTGGTTCATATTCCAGGCCTCTAGGTGGCGCTTGACTTTCACAAAACACGGAGAAGAAGACACGGAGCATGCACAGTAAACTTGCGCTGTAAACAAACAGACAGTAGACGGAGAAACCGAACACAACAAGAAGAAGAAAATGAAAATGGCGAGTGCAAGGAAACCGGAATAGTTTGTGTGGACCGTTAATGAGGTCGAACTGCTGCTGAGACTCACACTCAACTACAAGGCGGGTAAGTTGCGAGAAAGGCTCGATATCTTCTGCGGCACGAACACGAGCATGTAGTCCGCCATTGTTGTTGTTATGGGACGTTGCGAGATGCGGCGATGGCGTCATTGTTTTGGAAAGTATGCGGATTCGCTGTCCACATGAAAACGGGAGGGCTGCGTTTCCGGATTTCTCCAAAAAAAAAGAGGGAAAAAAGAATTTCTCCATGAGCACAGCGTTCATGCCGCAAATCAAGATATAATCATCGGCGAATGTCATTTTTATTTGCCGATGGCCGATGGCAGTTAACGAGGCAAACATCGGCTGATACCGATGTTCAGCCGATGCATCGGTGCATCCCTACTGATTATTGACATAAAATCTGTATGTGATACGACACGTACACAACTGAACATATCCATGGTTTGCAGAAACGTAAAATGCAACATTTGATTTTGGTGACTCTGAAACAAAGATGATAATCTGTCTGCTGCATGTGTGTAAGGAGGAACTCATTGTTCTGCTCACCTCATGTTAACGACACGAACATTCAAATAAACCAATCAAACCTGATGTGTTAGCTGTTTCCAGAACACATTAGGGAATTTTCAAAGGAATGCAAAATGTAAATGCTGTTTCCATTAAGAGCTGAATCATGATCTCATCAAAACAACAGATCTGATGTGTTTAATGATTTCACTCTGCTGTCTCTCTAAATGAAGCTCAGTTGATACGGTACATTTTCTTCCCACACATAAAACCATCAGAATCAAATCCGAAACAGACTAAGTGAGTCCTTCACGTGGTTCCTTTCTGCCTGGTGTTAGTCTGAGTGCAACCCGACCTCCCAGAGCTCACATCAAACATTCATCAGCTCCTTTCACAACGTCTTGGACTCTCCAGGAAACACACAAACACACACACACACACACACACACACACACACACACACACACACACACACACACACACACACACACACACACACACACAGCAGCATCAACAGTGGACTCTCATTACAGTCTGTAAACTGAATATTACCCAATTATGTTCAATAACTAACGATAAAACAATAAAGCTTCATGCATGACAGATAATAACAATTACACTCTATTAATACACGGAGAAGGAATGTTACCACGTACATTTAATCCACCTCTGCATCTCCACCAGGCTGCATTAACATTTTCTGATATCTAATACTTCTACTTCACTGCATGTTGAGGGACACTGTCACTGTCCAAAGAACTGAAAAACACTTCAATTTTATATTGATATTTCTGACAGTTATGACTGAAAGATCCAGAAAAGCTTCTAAACAGACCTTAAGGTGAGGCAGATGAGGACACACTAACACCTTAAAACACCATTTAGCATCATTCAGCATAATTTAGCATTATTAATGACTTTCCTGGTTGAGTTAAGGCTCAAATAAAATTAAATACAACTAAGCGTCATGTAGTGTCATGCATGCGAAGAACTGGTGTCAGTACGGTAGCTGGGATGTGCCAAACAAGAAGTGATTTAAAGAGCAACTAAACCCCCAAACCACTTTTTTCTGCTGAAAACCAATGTATTTGGGTATGAAGTAGTGTTGCTGAGTGATTCTGGTCCAACTCTTGACATTTTAGTCAAAGTATTTCAATTTGCCGTATCTTGTAGTAAAAATGTAAGTGTGACTGCCCTCTATGGGTTGAAACCCGGTTATTACAATCGAATTTTCCTATTGGCTGAGATGGAGGCAGATGACGTTTTGGAGGCAGCATTCGTCACGGTCCACCACGGTTAGCTCCGCCCCCTCCTATAATAACTAGCACCTGCCGATCTGGAATCTGTGGCGAGTAGGTTGGATTGAGAGAATTGCGAATAGAGAGGCATAGTGATTATTGAGTAGGTAGTTAGCATATGAAGCAACATAGATTGTTTTTGGGAGATTTTAGTTATTACGTGTGTTAGTTTATAGTATTTAGTACATATTGAGCAATTTTAGATTAGTTAGCTTGTTTAGTCTTTTGTATTCTAGTAGTTACTCGTTAGTTAGTTAGTTCGTTCGTTAGGGTGCAGGTTAGCTTAAGCTTGTCGTAGTATTTGTGAGCCAGTGGCCACCATGGCTCGGCAGTGTAGTTTTCCCGGTTGCAAGAACGTCTCAGGGCTGCATCGGTTTCCCGCTGACCCAGAAATTAGGCGGCAGTGGCTGCCCGTATTGCGCCTACCGGACCGTGATCTCCCGCCTAGAGCCGGAGTTTGCAATGGTCATTTTTCCCCGGAGTGCTTCTCCAATCTGACGGCGGTGAACATGGATTCCAGTACCGTGCTCATGCTGAAAAGCAATGCGGTGCCGAACGCTGCTGTCCCGGTGCTGACCGCCGGACCGACATCACAGCAGCTGATGCTGCTGCCAGCAACTGTCCGACATATTGAGGTGAGTACAAAATAAATATAGCCACCGTAATGCTAGTGACATGACGTAGCTAACGTGTCTTGTAACTGCTAAGTCTAAATACATTTATTCAGTCGGTCAGTTTGAGTGATGTATAGCCGGGCTTGGCTGTAACCTTAAAATTTGGTTTGAGTGAATATGGCAAAAAACTAGATTTGAGAAGCACAATTTTGTTATATTTCAGCCAAAAGAGACCAGGGAGATCGGGTGCCAAACGGAACCAGTCAGCACAAAACATGCTGCTGGACAGGCTAACATAAAGCCTCCGAGGAGAAGCAAGGGTGAGTCATAAAGACCGCACTTTGTATAACGCTAATGCTCTTGGGTGGCTGTGGGACAGGATTCATGTTGAGTCTATGGCGCTTGATGCCGCTTCCTTGTGATTTTTTTTTTTTGTGAGATCTGTCAGATTAGCTCTGACCACGCCATTCTGCATAATAATTAGCCATGCGCTTCTGTTTGTTTGAACGGCGGAGGAGTATGATAGACAGATGGAGAGTGCCTCAGAGTAAATTAATTTCTTATAAAAGTGATTTTAACCCCTTGACGCCTGAATTTATATGCAATTATGTTAAAAAATTAATTATTTGTGTTTTTGCTTTCAAGCAGAGACTAAATTAAGCTACATTCTGAATAGAAGCGGTTTGAGGCGAATTCGCGACAATAGGCGTTAAGGGGTTAAAACCCTGTCTTTTATTTGAACAAATAACAGTTGCAGTAGCTGTAAACAAATAAGGACTCTCTCTGTCTAAATACGGCTATGTGTCAGGCTTGATTTGTCCGGGCTGCAACGAATAATTATTTTCATCATAAACGAATCCTGCCTTAGTATTACGTCAGCTTTTGCTTTTACATTTTGCTTTAGCTTTGTGCTCAGTGGATTCTGGATCCTTACTGCGGAATCGTTTCTTTGTGCACAGCTACTCAGGCCCGACCGCCTAAGAGGAGTGTGTCTTGTGACACTGGCATGTTGGTGGCTGATCCTGAGGCTGTAGCCATTCCAGAGGTTCCAGTGGCAAGCTCCACGCCACACAAAAGGACAAGGTATGAGGTGTCAACTGATGACTCCAGCTACCAGCTTGATGTCACCAACAGCACCATGAACCGTACAAGGTAAAGGATTTAGTTCACAAAACTACTGCTGTTTCTATTGTATAGAATTATGCCGTATAGACATGCTGTCTTGTATATTGCCAAGACAGCTCAGCATGTTTCAACTGAGCAGCAGTTTCCTCGTGTTTGCATCAAATATATTTTTATTTTCATGTTATTGAATTGCACTGCGTTCAACTACGTCAGCAGTTATGTTAATGAGTATTAAACTTCTATGCTGAAGTTGCTTTTGTCAACATATAATACTACATATTATCCATTCATACCTACCTTTGAATAATGCCTGAGATACAATAAAGCAAAATTTAAAATGTCTGTACATGCTATTCCTCAGCATTAACTACTACTTTTGGATCACATGTTGTGTAATTAACCAGCGTTTTGTTAATGTTGCATGAATATTTACTCTAATAATAATTCAGTCTTTTACTACTCATATTTTTTCTCTTCTACTTAGTAATTCTGATGACATGGCACCCCATGCAGTGACCAAGTACATTGTCCATGAAGACAAATTGATGGAGCTGTTCAAAAGATGTCCAGTGTGCACCCGGAGCTGTGAGATCACAAAGAATGTCATTGGGACACTTCTGCAAGTAAAGCAGAGCTGTTCACATTGTGACTATGTTCACCAGTGGTCCAGCCAGCCAATGGTGAACAATATACCAGCTGGGAATCTTCAGCTGTGTGCAACAGTCCTGTTCACAGGAACAAATTTGTAATGACAGGTACTTTTACATTACTTGATTACAAGTATTTCATCACATCATGTTGTTTTTTTCTTGTAGTTCATGGATGCTTTCAAGATCCAGGGCATCTCAGAAACAACTTTCCACAAACATCAGTCAAAACTCCTTTTCCCTACCATCTACTGGCAGTGGAAACAGAACCAGGAACACCTAATCAGAGACTCCCTAGCTGGTGGGGATGTGACACTGAGTGGTGACATGCTCGCTGACTCGCCAGGTGAAAATTTACTTGAGTACTTAACTGTGTTACTATGACAACATTGTCAATCAAGACATACTGAAAAATATATATATTTTTTTTCAAATATGTTAGAACATTCTGCAAAGTATGGGAGCTACACAATGATGGACCTCACATTAAACAAGGTCATTGATATTCAGCTAGTCCAGGTAAAACACTGATAGACTGAAAAACTGTTCATTCATATTCATATTAGTCTGTCTCTTCAGAGCATGTGTCTATTTTGTGTGTTGTATCAACAGAGCAACGAAGTGGGAAACAGTGTTCGAATGGAGAAGGAGGGCTTTGAGCGAAGTCTGTCATTCTTGGAGGGCAAAGGAGTAGTGGTCAAAGCCATTGTTACCAACCGACATACAGGGGTACAAAAGTTCTTGCGGGAGCAAAGACCTGGGATCAGCCACTATTTTGACCCTTGGCATATGGGAAAGGGTAAGTGTTTGAATTGAAAAAAAAAAAAACAATAAAAATATGATGTAATTTTTTTTTTTTTTTTTTTTTACAAAACAGTTTGCAAGATTCAAGATTACTCTATTTATCCAAAGGGAAATCTGTATGTCTTTTGCTCAGGGATTGGGAAAAAAAATGATGCCATGGCCAAGATGAGAAGAACACAGGAGGTGGGCCCATGGAGGAAGAGTGTTGTCAACCACCTCTACTGGTCAGCGTCCACCTCTGCATCAGGGCAGGAGGTTGTGGCCAAATGGGCCTCAGTTGCCAACCATCTGCAAATGTGCACACACACGAGAATCCACTCTTCCCCAGTTGTCTCCACCAGCCTCTTGTTGAGGAGCAGGCAGGGCACTGGCTCAAGCCAAGTAAGTGTGGTAATAGGCAACACTAACCAATATACATTACAATAATGCTATTCAGTCACTCATAAATGGGTGATGGTTGTGAAAATGTCAACTACACAGTTTTGAATCTAGCAGGGCATAGTGATGCAACACTAGGCGACAAGTCCTCCACCTCAAAGGACCTCTCTGTGGCGAAAGTGTCCGAGCTACTGTCAGAGTCACTCATGATCAGATCGCTAGCTAGCATAAATGTCGATGTTTGTGTTTATGATTTTTTTTTTTTCTGCGCGTGTGAGTGTGGTGACGGTTAGGGGGGAGGGGGGAGGGGGGAATCGGAGAGTACTCCTGGAGCCCCGCCCATAATCAAGGCATTTTTTGAATTTCCAGCTTAGAGCACATCATCCAAAACTGAGGGCTTTAGTTGCTCTTTAATTTGGATGGACAAAATAATAGAAACCAGCAGCACAAACTATGTCCGCCAACATCACCCGACTTCTGAAGAAACACGTAAAATTAGGAGTGTAACGATACACAAAAATCATGGTTCGATACGTACCTCAGTTTGGACATCACGGTTCGTTTCATTTTCGGTACAGCATGTAGCCCTGTTCGTTTTTACTCAACCTTCATATTCTTTGCCAGAAAGATTAACTTGTCCACACTGACTCCACCCATGAGTTATTTGCGAGTACAGGTTTTCATTACCAAGAGATATGAGGATGAAAATATGCATTTTTGGACGATTTATTGACAGTTTTTTTTTTGGACAGGCATCGACACACTCACCTACACTGTCACTGTGTGCTCTGTAGTGCTCGTTGAACAGTGGTTTGCAAGTCGCCGACCCCGGCATCTCCATGTGGAATAGTAGTGTTCAAGTCGTGTCAAAATGAATATACATATACATGAATTGAATGGATGAGCAGGGCGATCAGAATGTTCTCTCGAGACGGGATTCTCAAACCACATCTCTAGCACATCTGGGACCCTCACCAGTTAAAATAAACACCAGTTAAACTCTCACACCGGAAACATGTCTTTCTCCGTTGCAGGAAGCCGAAGTGTTCCCAAGCAAGAGACTTTAGCGACAAGGGAGGCTCTTCAAGCTCTGGTTTCTTGCTAGCATTAGCCATGACATAAACGGGCTGCACGTGTAGCTGCAGGCGGAAAATAAACACACGCAGCTTCCATTCCGGGACCTCACACATGCACAGCCCTGTACCGAACCGAACGTCCTGTACCGAAACGGTTCAATACAAATACATGTATTGTTACACCCCTACGTAACATGTCTACCTGCCAGTTTCAACCGAGCTCCGGCTCATCACCAGCTGCACCGCGATGGCATCAATCTGCACTGAGCACACTGAGTCAGACCGGAAGTCCACTCATTTTTCAAAATAAAACAGCTGGTGCAGACTCAGATTCTACAGCAAGACAAAGTCAGAAATATTAACAATAAACAGACAAATAATTAAATGATTTAACTAAGTAGATACTCAACAACAGAAGAAGCACACAAATAAAGGACAAATGACAAATAAACACAATCGGAGTGAGTCAACAACATCAGGCAGGCAGGACACTCCACCTCTGGAATGTGAACGTGTAGTGTTAATGTGTAGCTCAAGGAGTGAATCTGTTACAACACATTTATTACGCAACTGCTGTGCTGGTTTGACTTAGTTTAAACTTGGCAGAGATAATAAACTGCCAACTGACCATAGGTTTTTATTTTGAAATGTTTTATTTTTATTTTGAAAGGGTGGTAGAATAAAGATTTGGATGACTTCTGGAGGAAACTGAACACATGACGATTGGAGGACAAGGTGTGGATAAAAATTAACTTCACACAAACTGAAAACCACCCACAGGACAGCAGTAACAGCTCGTACCATGACAACAGCCCGCAGGAGTGTGTGTGTGTGTGTATTAAGGGGGGGTTATTTTGGGTGGAACGAGGCTATTCGACCCCTGAGGCGAAGGCAGCAGTCAAGGTCACAGACAGAGAACGTTGTGTTTTGTCTGCTGATTTGACTCCTGCAGGTTTCAGCCTCACGCGGCCAAAGTGTGAGACGGAGTGTCGACAACACAAAGACACAAAACTCAGCGCTCACACATCAGGATTCATGTCTCTGCATCGAGTTCTTGCTCTTTTTTTTGCAGGCTTCTCAAACGAACTCACTCTGCAGTTTCAATCCAACAAAATGTTTGACTTCTGTGCACAAATGTCCTCAAAGGCCTCAAAAGGTTAAACAGGTGACCTCAGTCCATGTGGTCCTCTGACAGCAGCATCAGATCAATGAACTGTTCAAACTTCAGACAAACAAAACTTCTAACCTGACAGAAGCTCATCAGTAAGTTAGCAGTAACAAGTGACGATGCTAACTTTGGCTCTGTAACAACGTAAATGTTTAAATAAAGAGAATCAATGTAAAAGAAGTTCCAGGTTTTTTTTCCTAATGGGAGAAAACTTCATTAAAATCTTAGCGACTTTTGTTAAAAAGTAAGAATACGACTTTTAAATAGTTGTTAACAATGTTGTTGTTAATTCAGTATTTGGGCTTTGTTCATGAAACACCATTTCCCATAATCCCACGGACCGCCACAGGTCGAACGTACAATACAACTTTGACTTTTTCAACTGTAAAGTGTTTTCATACGACAAGATAAGGACAGCAGTTTGTTAACAAACAATGTAGTTGTTTTATTTATATTTATGTATTTTAGCGTCCTTCAACAAAAACAATTTACCATGAACCCACAGATCGTCATGGTTACGACTTGATGAGTGAGTTGGGTTTCCGCGGGTTGTCCAGGTGTCTGTGATAAACGCAAGGACAGAAGAGCATCGTAGAGTACAATAAGTGAACACTTCACTTGTCCCTAAAGGCTTATCAAAGACATGCTGAATAAAAGATGTCAGGAATCAAAGGAGATTCTTAATCAGACTCAGGGAGGAAGCTGACAACGTTTCCTCACTTCACTACACAACGTGATCGATTGGTGGAAAACAAGCTGTTTGACAAGACAACTTCCCCCCTGCTGTTCCTTTCAAAATAAAAGCCCTTAACAGAGCACACAGAACATCAGCGCCTATAGAGATTTCTGGGGACGAGTTTCCATGGAGACGACGACGGCTGCACTTCATTTAGAGGTGTGAAACTGTTATTAGATGAGATCCCCCCCCTCCACAAACACACACACACACGGGTATTTTTACCTCCTCACAGTTTGCACTTGATTACAGGGTGCGAAAATGCATCCCAACATTTATGTTATGTCAGCTGAGACAAATCATAATTATAAAGACTGATATTATTATTTCGTCAGTTTGTTCTCAGACAGCAGGCCACATATTGTATCTCTACCACACTGGCCTAAAACAATTTTCTCATTAACCAAATAGTCAATCAGTAATCAATGAATCAAAATGAATGCTCTGAATGTTTCTGGTTCAGGCTGCTCTTCTTGTTTTATCTCACTGTAAATTGAACTTCATTAAGAAAAACAAGACGTGTGTAGACATCACCTTGGTCACATTTTTTTGACAGTTGACCAAATGTTGGTAAATTAATCATCAGGTAAGTTGCTAATGGAGAATAAGCTGTAATAACTTGATATGCATGATCCCCAGAGGATGAATCCTGATCTCACGGCTCATTTTCTGGCTGTGTGAAGAACAGACTGTTACACTAGGTTTGATATCCACCTGATTGATGGATTAATCTTTGATTAGTTTACCTGCTCTAGTCTCTTATTAATCTGTGACAACAATTATTACATTTTATATTCATTGATTCAGAGTTTCCAGCCGGTTGATCAAAGCCGACAGCTGAAGGAATTAAAGTCTGTAACACACACACACACACACACACACACACACACACACTCAGCTACACATAGTTAATCTAGAGCTCATATTACAAACACACACTGTGTGCGTGTGTGTGTGTGTGAGTGATAGGAGGAGAACAGGGCCAGACATGTTCACTTCCAGGCTGAAAGAGGCTGATGCGTCATCTAATCACTATGAGCTGTCCGCTGTTCACATGTAGTAGACCAATCTGTGTGTGTGTGTGTGTGTGTGTGTGTGTGTGTGTGTGTGTGTGTGTGTGTGTGTGTGTGTGTGTGTGTGTGTGTGTGTGTGTGTACAGATGCAGCAGTCTGGTGAGGATAGTATTAAAGTCTTAAACGAATCACTACATAAATAACAGGCCAAATATCAACATTAAATCAGCAGCATGATTCTTTATTAGGTCCAACATGGCCGCCACAGAGTGTAACAGCAGCGACTCACATTCAGCAAAGCCAATCAGAGGGCTTGGTTAAAAGGTGATGACCTCTGACCTCAAGGAAGTTAACATGACATCACTGGTGTTGTCTCAGAGGAATGAATGAATCAAATGCACTCTGAGTGATACGACACACACACACACACACACACACACACACACACACACACACACACACACACACACACACACACACACCTCCTGGCGGGTGAATCAATCTTGCCTCTGCTGCAGAAACAGACCTTCATTGGATGGAAGAGGAGCATGTTGGGAGTGACACCACGGCCAGAGGTGTGTGTGTGTGTGTGTGTGTGTGTGTGTGTGTGTGTGTGTGTGTGTGTGTGTCTGTGGCAACAAATTTGATGTTTTAAAGGAGACGCTGGGATATTTTCTAGCCATGCCAGTGGCAACAAAAAAAATGTTTTGACAAGATGCCAGACATGTTTGTGGAAAAAAACAAAAAGAAAACAGATTATCTATTCAACAGAAAATCGAGCTGCATGACATCTTTCTAACCAACCAAACATCAGCCACGTCGCAAAATACATTGTAAATAACAACACACTATTTATAATTACATGTTCATATTGTACAATATTATGTTTATATGTATATACCAGTCTATTCTATATCTCACCTTTTAATAACATTGATTTTTACTATTAATATTGTTTATTGTTACATTACTGTCATTTGGCTGCTGTGGCAAACAAATGGCCCCGTTTGCAGGACAATAAAGGAATAAACTCTGAAGTGTTCAATAAATCTCTCATACAGGAGAGACCTGTCGACAGGACACTGACAGATCGCCTTCAGAGAGTAGACGGACACATCATCAGGATTATTTCCTCCTTCCAGTTGTTAAACAGCTGTTTTCTCAGGCTGCGGATGACCAACCAGCAGTAGTTAACTGATCTCTGTTTCTAATCTGGCAGCTGAATCATCGACTTCAGTCAAGTCGAGGACATTTCTGTCTCACTCCTTTCAAACAGCTCCGCTTCTTCTTTTATTCTCTCGTCCAATAAAAACAAACGTCGAGTCGACACTTTCAGAAACTTCTGTCACTTTCTTTGATTCAAACAAAGATGAAATTATTACTGAGAAAACTGTCAACAAACTTTGTGTTTGAGTTTGAAGGTTAGAATCTGAAAGTTCTGCAGGTTCTGTTCTGCTCGTCTCTGCTGTGAATAAACGACAATAAATAACAGAGAGCGGGCCGGTGTCAGTGTCTCTGTGCCGGTTGTGTCCATGCAGGGTGTCTCTGCTCTTTTGAGAGATTTGAGACAAACAACAACAACTGCAGCTGAATTTACAGCGTCTGCAGAAACACAGACATGCAAACTCATCACAAACACGCTGCATGTCTTATCTCTTTTACATGCTGGAGATCGATGAGGTGAGAGTGGAGATGAGGACGAACACATTCTTTTAGGATGGAGTCAGTGAATGTCTCATTTAAAGCTGCAGTCTGGAGTTTTGAGAAAAAAGAGGACCTAGCCAGAATATTTGAATGAGTGCAGCTCCCAGGTCCCTCCTTCTTCCTCTCTGCTGCTCTGCAGCCCTGCCTTCAAAGCCCCTCCTGCACAAGCAGGCTTGTAACCACGGTAACAGAGAACACCAGATAAAAGCCGTTTCACACCGGTGCGATACGAAAATGCGGCACGGATTTGCAGAATATCCGTGCAGCAATGTTCCGCATGTAAAGCATGCACACTCAGTTCGGTGCGAAATGTTTGCATTTGTGTGTTCTAAATTTTGCACCAAACGAAAAAAAAGTTGCGGTTCATTATCTGACAGGAGTGCTCAAGCTCTTCAGCACCTGCAATTGGCTGGGCCCTTGATCAAGCATTTGTGTGGTTTTTTTTTTTTAATAACTCAAAATAATGACTGTATTTCCAGCTACAAAACGCGCATCTCTCTCCTCCCTCCACTGTTGTTTACGTTTGTGTCGCTGCGTGGTGTTACACGTGAGTTTTGCATGTTTTGCAGATCACTGTAGATATCCTGAGTAACAAACAATATTCCTCACATCGCTGTAGATGAAGTTACCAGGTAATCATTCAGGTAATCATCATCACCATGCTGTTGATGTCTGTTCTCCACCATAGTTTACAGTTTGAGCTTGAACGTATCTGATCTGGTAAGAGCAGGCGCTGTGCCTGTGCGGGGGAGGGGCACTGCCCAGGGAGGGAGGCGGCCAGCAGCATACGCACAAGAATGATTGACACTTCTCAGACACTCCCCTTGGCTCTGATTGGTTGTGTTTATCCTGGACCGATGGATTCTTGCAAATGAAATTAGGGCCACTGGGTGGAGCCACAGATGGTGGATTTTTACACAGCTGACCTGTATCTTATTCTACTGTCAGATAATAATGACAATGTTAGCAAATATAACAAAAAAACTTACAGACTTACAGTTTTAAGCCACTGAACTCCAGCTTCAAATGTTTCAGCATTTTTATCTTTTTATCTTTTTATTTTATCTGTATGAAACGTCTTTATCCACCCTGCTGAAGTGAATGAATCTGTCCTGCTGACACTTCTGATCAGACTTATGCCTGCCTTACTATAATGTGGTTTAGTATCAGTGTGTTTGATTGATTTATATGCAAAAGAATTCCATGAAGGATTTAGGCGTTGAAAAAAAAGTGTGTCACTGAACACAAGACATGTGAAACATCAACTCTGAAACAAATATTTGGTGCTGAAGGATAAAACAGACATTAATTATTATTTCTGTTTTTATATTTTTCATTTCATTCATATCATATCATTTGTATTTTGATGACAAAGATCAGATGTTTCTCTTCATGTCTGTTTATGTTTCAGTGACAGTTTTCTTTCTTTTGTTTTTTCAAACACAAATGTTTCAGTGTATATGTTTCTTTTGACAGTTCAGGTTTTGTTTTCAATGATACATTTTATTTGTCCATATGAAATCAGCTGAAAAAGCCAAATTGAAACATTAAAAAGTGAAATTATACAAAAACATGCACAAAATATTGAAAACGTATAGCTAAAATATAATCTGCATCTTCTGGTGACAAAAATACAAAACTAAAGAACAATTTCTAAAGATGAGGTTACATAATTGTTATCTTGCTTTTATGTCCTGTTGAAATAAGCTGTTTTCTGAAGAACAGACATGAGACATTCATCCTGACAGGAAGTTGTTTTCTTCTCATTTCCCCGACTTTCTCCAAAACAAATTTGAACTCTTCATAAAAGTAGTCTAAGTCAACAGTTATCGTGCAGATGTCACAATCTGTGCTACAGGTCTGTTTGTGGTTAAACATCAAAGTTCATGTTTGGACACTGAGTGGAAACTTCTCTTTACTTCCAGAGAAACTGTGAAGTCAAACAGACGAGTCTGAACCTGTCGGAGCAGCCGAGACCCCCGATCACTGCGTGTGTGTGACGGATCACAGAGACACAAACACATCTGCTTTCTCCAAACATACCAGAGTCACTGCAGCAGCCTGAGTTTCTACCTGTCACCTGCAGCACAAACACAAAGTTCACTGGAAAAGATTCAGATCAGATGTGTCGAGTCGTCTCCCCTCCAACATCCAGAGAAATGGTTTTTTAAAGTCATGAAAGACTTAGCTGATCTTTCTGGATTCCTCCTGACAGCAGGACAACATTCAGCTCCATTATTCTCACTGGTGAGCTCACATTAATCCCAGTACAACTCCAGTCTGAACTGGTCCGGTCAGCCACACACCTGACGCAGTAGACGTTCATCTCATGTTTCACAGCTGTTAAATAACAGTAGCGCAGGGAAGATTGTATGTGAGTAAACGTATTTAGTTTACGACATGTGGAGCATCACAAAACAAGCGCTCCCTGGACTCCCTCATTAGCAGCAACTTCCTCTGACAACATGTTTGTTTCTGCAATACAAAGTGCAACAACGATGTCGTCAACTGTCATCACACAGAGCGGAAGATCTCCTGATTAATGAGCCGGTGTACAGAAGAACCTTTTAGAGACATTACAGTCGTTTTACATTAATAAACCTATTACATTAAATAAAGTAGCCTAATGAATTTTTTTTTTTTTTTTTCTTAAATCGTGGTATCGAATAAGTATCGAGAATCATGGAAATTTACTAGTAGTGGTAGCGTAGAAAGTTCTAGCCTTGATGGCTAGACCACAGGAATTGGCTGTGATATGTTCTTTTTTGTTTTTATGGGGATCGATACCTGACATTGTCCTGGGCCAGTGGTTAGAATGGTGGGGCCAGTGATCAAATTTCCCTTATTGTCTACCCCTGAGAGGTGACAGATCATTGACAGACCGCTGTGCTGAAGCAGGTCAACAAAGCTTCCTGCAGGTCAACAGTTGTTAACGTCCTCTCTAGGTTATCATTATTCCAACCTACAGGACTGCACATGAACGCATTATTGCAGCAGATAATCCTTAATATAATGAGATTCCAGCAGGTGGACACCAAAGCTGATACGATCAATAGATGATCATCAGCAGAAAGTTTTGTCCATGAGTCGGGAGTTGGACGAGCCGACAGCGAACACATTTAACACAGAACCCTGCAGATATTGATTCTGCAAGTCTGACTCCTCCCCACTGGTGTGTACTGAGTTTAAAAACAAGTGCTCCTCTCTAAAGCTTCTGAGCCTTCTCAGCTGAAACCTCATGAAAATCATACAGAAACAAAACCTGAACACCACCGATCTCACCCAGCATCACCATCCAAGCGCCCCTTTTCCTCAGGAGCCGCCTGGTCTCCACCTGCCCACCCCGAACACACCGAGCGGCAGACTGAAACTCCAGACATCATCTGTTCCACAACAGCTGGACCCCCCTCCCCTGCTTTGTGATGTGCCACAAACCAAGCGCTCCCTCTTTCCTGAGCAACGTCTTCCCTCAGCAAAAAAAAAACATTCAAAACAACAAACAGCTGCAAACATCTGCTCAAGAAACCCCTCTTTATCATCTCACTGCCTCCACCCTCCTCGCAGGCTGTAAGAAGTTTTAAATCAAGCGCTCCCATAGACCTGAGAGTGCAGCTGACAGCTGGGCCTGTAAACACCAACATGTTGTTGCTTCTTGCAAAACAGCTCAACACTGCAAAACAAACACACAAACCCACTTACAGACACACAAACACATGCCCTAGAGGCCTGTGATGAACCATAAATCAAGTGCTCCCTTTCCCCCCCTGGGGTAGCTGGCAATGGCGCCTGAGTGTCCACATCCACACGGGCCAGAGGTTAACACACAACACCAAACTGTCTCCTCCCCTCCAGATGTGTTACAGGGTATAGATGAAGCCCGCCGTTCTGCTCAAGGGCTGCTCCACCTGACTCTCAGTCCAAACCCACCCACAGATTGTCCTCAGCTCAACAATAAACAGTTTCGGTACCAGACACCTCCCACCAAGACTGTAAGGTTTCAAAAAACAAGCGCTCCTTTCAGTGAGGTCTGGAGCAGCTGAGATGGCTTTGCATACTGCAACAATGTTATTTACATTTTTATGCAACACAAACTGTGTCTGCAATCCATCATCCAACTAACCCCTCCCGTCTTGTCCTTCCAGACTTGTTCCCCTCAGCTGGCCTGTGTTGAAAAACAAGCACTCCTTTCTTTATCCTCAGAGAGGGAGCTTCACGCGCACATGTTTGTTTTCTTCAACACAGCAAAATCAAACGAACCCTCCTCTGCCTCCGATTTAATGTAGACACCGAGCTGGCATGTGGTTCATTGCAAACCAAGTGCTGTATTGCTTACCTCAGAACCAGATGCTTGCGTCCCACCTCTACCTGACCCTGTCCGCTCAGCTGGCATGTTTCAACTTTATTTGTCACCATGCAGCAGTCGTACGCAAATAAGTTCTTGTTGTTATGCATCACAAATCAAGTGCTCCCTCATGTAGTTGCGCTTTTCTTCAAGTGCACAGCATCCGCTCCTCAGAGTCAAAACCATCATCAGCTACTTCCTGCTACAAAATCAAACCAACCCCTCCTGTCTTCCCATTTATCTCCTCCTTTCTCCCTCTAAATCCTCAGAGCTAGTGCATTACAAATCAAGCACTCCCTTCCTGACCTCAGCTAAAGCTTCTTGTGTTTTGTGTTGTGCAAGACAAATCAAGCAAATCAAGCGCTCCCCTCCGTCACCACAAAGCCAGAGTTCCCTCTGACATCACAATCCAACCTCCTCTTTTTCTTCATCTAGACCCTCTCCCCTTAGCTCTGATGTATAACAAATCAAGCGCTCCCTTCATAGCCTCAGTCATGTCAGCCAGGAATCTTGTGTGTGTCTTTGTGTCTGTTTTGTTTTTACGGCAACTGAAACAAAATCAAACCCTCATCCCTGAACTGGCATGTGTTGGATTACAAAACAAGCGCTCTCCTTCCTCACCTCAGATCCAGAGTTTCCCCAAACCATCAAGAGCTTCATCCTGCTACAGAATCAAACCAACACCTCCTCTCTTCTGAATGATGTCCTTCCTCCTTCATCTGGAACCTCTCCTCTAAGCTGTGATGCTTGCCAAATCAAGTGCATCCTTCATTACCTCAAGAGCTGGATTTTCTCGTACAGAAGCATATCCTCCTCTCCTACTGCTACACCCTGCTCACCGCTTAGCTGGCATGTGGTGCATCACAAATCAGGCGCTCCCCTTCCTCACCTCAGAGGCAGAGTTTCGTCCAAACCATCATGAGTTTCCTCCTGCTACAAAATCAAACCAACCCCTCCTCCGTGACTTCAGCTAGACCCTCTCTCAGTGCAACGAATGAAGCGCTCCATTCATGACCTCAGGTGCTTGAGCTTCTTATACAAAAGCATCTTTTACTGCACCAACCGACCTGAGACACAATCAAACCCACTCTCACCTCCAGGACCCACAACCCCTCGGGTGGCATGTAATGTATGACAAATCAAGCAAACCCATTCATCACCTCAGATCCAGTGTTTCCCAAAACCATCAGAGCTTTTTCCTGTAAAAAAAAATCAAACCAACCCTTCCTCTCGGCACATTAATCTACTCCCTCAGTCAACATCTCCTCTCAGCTGGCATGTTATGTGTACCAAACCAAGCGCTCCCCTTCATCACCTCCCTGCTGGAGCTTCCCTCTTCAAGCATCTTGTGTTTTGTCTCTGCAACAAAATCCCACCCACCCCCAGCACCACCCGTCTGACCACCTCTCCATCTCACCCCTTCACTTAGACTCTCTCCCCCTAAGCTGGTGTGTGCTGGATGACAAACCACGCGCTCCCCTGCCCACCTTCAGCCGGAGCTTCCCCTCACATCAGCAGCATCATCTGTTTCGTGTGAAGCTGCAACAGACTCAGACCCCCTCTCTTCATGTGGACCCTCTCTCCCCTCCGCTGGGCTGTGATGCACTCAAAACGAGCGCTCCCTTTACCTCCAGCCCCTGTGCAGCCCGCAGCCTCTCAGTCTCAACATCATCTGCTTTTTCTGCAACATCCACAACACAAAGCGGAGCAGCGAGCAGACCACACCGACCTCTGAGAGACACCCCCGCCCCCCCCAGCGTGACACACACACACTGTAACACACACACACACACACACACACAGAGAGCGGGACGCTCCGGGACTGGGTCTTACCTCTGGAGCTGCTGAAGGCGGTGTACCAGGACAGGGAGACCAGCCCGCACAGCCCGAACAACAAGACCGTCAGGAAGGAGACATTTCGGAGCCTCATCTCCGGAGCCCCGGGAGCATGTCCGCACCGAGAGGGGGGAGGACAGGGACGGAGGGAGGGAGGGATGGATGGAGGGAGGGGGAGGCAGGTAGACAGACAGACAGACAGAGAGAGAGAGAAAGAGAGACAGGTAGACACAGACAGACTGAGAGAGACACGGAGAGACGGGCGGAGCTGCGTCCGTCTGAGAGGCAGCAGCGAGACTGAGGGGAGAGAGGGGGAGGGAGGGCGAGAGGAGGGGGCGGAGACAGAGACAGGTAGAGAGACACTGAGAGAGGGAAAGAGAGAGAGAGACAGCGAAGTGAAATAAACAGACGATTGAATCATTTTATTGATTATTTAAATCAGATTATAGAACATTAAAATAAACAACTCATGGCATCAAATAAACTGTTATCAAATATAAACTTAGTTAGATTTTTGATCAATGTGTTTTAATTGTGTTTTTAAAGATGATTTTAAGTTATTACAAAGTTATTATGAGGAGTTCTGCTCCACCAGTCAGCTCAGCTCTGGCTGTCTGTTAGTCAATCCGGTCTTGATTTCTGGGATCCTGCTGCCTTCAGGTGAACTCAGGAGCTCCTGGATAGAAACACCACGTGATTCCAGTTTAAGTGATAACATGGTGTCAGTGTGAGCAGCAGCTCTGAGGACATGAGGCTAACATTCAGCTAGCAGCGAGGTAACAAGCAGGTGACACACTGCAGCAAATGTAAAGGTTGAACACGTGTGGCCGTGTTTAATATCAATATCATAAAATCCTCAAAGATAAAACTCTGGAACATAAACACCTCACCCTCTGAAACCGTCACGCACAGCATACACACAGTGTTCCAGGGCGCTGCCTCCCCCAGAGGCTGGAACATGCCACTACATCCAGTCACGGAAGGCCAACAGCAGCAGTTCTCAAATACAAATACTCTAAAGGGATCTCATAGAATATAAATGATAACTAAGAAATACATCTGAATCTTTTACTGTTTGATTTTGCAATAAATTCATTCCGTGACACGGCACGTTGTGACGTAAGTGGCGAGTTCCCTCCCATCACGTCTCTGTTCCCGCTCTTTAGCAGTAAGCGCTACACAATGAGCAGTGATCGATTAATTAATATTGTACTCATCAACCTCTGGATATTCTAACAGCAGCTAAACACTGCTTCTAATTCCTTGTAACATTTGTTCAAGTCTTTTTGATGTTGGTTTAAGTTTTTTACACTGTTCTGTTGAAGTGTTTGTAAATCCAACAACATTCAGGACAGAGCTGCTAACGTTAGCTTAAACTGAAGTGTAGCATCATAAAAATCACTCTGGATGTTCCCAGATAGTTATCATGATTATTAATTATGGTATTTTAACTATGCCCTTGGATGCAGTTCTAGGTTACCATTGTTGATGGTATTCTAGCTAGCCGGACATGCTAACGATAGCCAAATACTGATGTTTAGCTGTTTGGAGGTGTGTGGATTAATTGTGACTGATGAGGGTTGTTAGCAGCAGAGGTTCTGGTATGATGGTGTCAGGTGATCAGGTTCATGTGTACAGATCAGCCAATTCCAACAAACCAGGGGTCAGAACGCAGGCAGATTAATGCCACTATAGGGGTAAGCTGTTTTAACGTACAGCTGTCATGCATCTTTGTATTAGATATGTAGTTGCTGCTGGTCAGACTGACACAGGATCAGTATATATATCTAAATAAATGCATTTAAAACACATCAGACACAAGAGTCTGTTAACTGACAGTCTGATGATGCTCAGAGAATAAAATCAAGGGAGAAGATAGAAACCAGCTCAGCGTCTCAGCTCAGCGTCCCACTGTGTTTGTCGGGTGTTTGTGTGATGTGGGAATTTTCAGATTTTCAGTCGATCTCGTAGTTTTGGTAAAGAGGCGTTCAGTCTGGAGGCCGTCAGGTGTTTTCAGATTTCATTTATTGATTTTATTTCCATCCTTTCACCTGTTTTCCTCTCCTGTGGCTCTGTATAGTGTTGTGTCAATGATTATAAACTAATAAAGACATTAGAGGCTAAAGACTTTCTACACCTTCACCTCCTAAATGAGATTGTTGTAAATCCTGTCTGTGGCTGCAGCTGCCTGTCTGACTCTCTGCTCTACAGTTTGTGTTTCGTGTGACTTCAGTCATGACTGTGTTTGGATCAGCTGACGGCTTTAAAGGTCAGGATTTAATTCATTTTTGGCAGTTGAGCAGAAAATCCAGCTGTGCTAAGTGACAGTCTGCAGCGCCGCCTGGTGGTCAGGATGATACAGCAGTAAATTAGATGCTAAGTTTACTCAAGTTAGAGAACATTAACTGAGTAAAGAGAGCATCTGATTGGCAGGCAGGTGTTTCTCTGCAGGGGCCAGGAGATGTTTGGGCCCTGTGAACCAATCAGAATCTGACTCAGCTGATTCTCCATTTTTCTGTGAGGCGTACTTCAGTGATATAATTCAGTTGTAACCACCTGGAGATCAGGACTCCTCAGACAGTGTAGAGCAAATCTAAGGAAGGTTAAATAGAATAAAAAATCTCTCCTGAATGGAAGCCCAGAGATGACTTTATTGAGGATTGATGTGAACTTGAAAATAAAAAAGGATCCAAAATTTCAACACCTGTTATTTTAGAATAATGATTAGAATTTGCATTTTCTTTTTCACAGACCTGTGTGATGCTCCATCAGAGTGAGAATAGAAAATCTGTTTGATTTCAGTCGACCTAGCCTGCTTCACAGTGGACAATATTCAAAAGAAAAAACTGAGCTGCTCTCCAGGTTGTGACATTTAACTTTACACACCAGCTAGCTCTTTATGAGACAAAATGTTTGTTGTAGAACAAGTCACGGTTTGAATGAAGTGTTCACAACTGGACTGATGTGTGCCGGCTGTGACTAAAGAAATTCATTCATATTTATAAAATACATTTTGCAACATGTAAAGAGACAAGATGGAGCACATTAATTGATCTGACAGTTTGATTTGGTCATTGTATCTTAATATTATGAAGTATACTACTGTCACAAATGAGTGAATTGAAGGAACTAAATAATAATATAAAGATTATGATCTTTAGAGAGTCTCAAATAAAAAATCATGAAAATTGATTTGTAAAAGTAATCTATTACATCATGAACAGCGCTTAAAACCTCTTCTCCTTTAGCTCATCTCTACAGTAAAGCTTCATGATGCCTTGCTCAGAGGCACAACAGCAGTTTCCCGTCCAGGCTGTAGACCAGGGGTCACCAACACGGTGGCCACAGGCACCAGGTGTCCCCAAAGGACCACATGAGTCCCCTCAGGCCTGTTCTAAAAATGAAAATTGAATATTGATGTTATCTGTTTCCCACCTTGTTAAGTCATTGTTGATAATTATTGTGAGAAATAATTAACGTGATCAGTGTCTTCACATAGATGAGTATCATTAATCATTAATAATCATATATAACTAAAGGCAAACTGAGCAAATTTGTTATTTCAGAAGAGTGTATCAAACTGGTAGCCCTTCATATGACTCACTACCCATGAAGTAGCTCTCAGTTTCAAAAAGGTTGGTGACCCCTGCTGTAGACTGTGGACTATGGCCTCAATCAATTTTATTGTCTCACACTGACATCTAGTGGTCCCAATCAGCCGGTACAACGGAGGCCACAAACACAAACAGCACCAGAACAGCTTTGTTGACAAGTTCTCACATCCGAGGAGTTTAAAGGGATAGTTCACTCATACATTAACCTCAGTCCTCCTCTCCTCCTCCTGATGATATAAAGTCCTCCTCTCCTCCTCCTGATGATATAAAGTCCTCCTCTCCTCCTCCTGATGATATAAAGTCCTCCTCTCCTCCTCCTCACAGTCTGCAGGAGAGAACACATCACGACCTGATCTGAGACCATATTTACACCTTATTAACACTAGTGCATTGCCCGTAGGAATGTATGTATACCTATCCACCTGTTTCCTCAGAAGCCTCTGGGGGCTGCCATGACAGATAACTACTTCCGCCGGCGGTTCTCTGTTTCCGGTTGCCTTGCAACTGCATGACTGACCACTGCTGCCAAGCTCGCCCTAAACAACTAGCGTTATGTCATAAAGGCTGAACTGTTTTTAAAATGAGCTCAGGTACAACATGTGCCGGTGTTGGTTGCCACAACAAATCATGAAAATGTTTTTTTCTGAAACGTCTCGTGTAGTACATCAGCAACTTAGACAAACATGTCCGTGCCCTGCGCCCCACACGTCATGCTGAGGAAGGGGGAACGGAGACTAGCGTCGCTCGCGGCTTTCAGACTGAAATAAAAATGTGTGTTTATAAACATCTTCCACAGAATAGCTGCTGCATGACTGCATGACTTCTCTAACCCGACAATGTCCGAGCAGCCGCCTGTCTCCACGACTCCTCTTTCCTTCAGCATCATCCAGCTGTATGTTTAACGTTAGCTTGATTGACGCTGTGGCTGGGCGCTAACGTTACTGCTGCCTTCAGAAATATAAACTTGCTGTGTCTTTTCAGCAGTACTTTCCCGATTGTGTTACTGTGCAGGTAGTTGTATGCTTCTGTGCTTTTGTAACTGCGTAATTCTCCGCCGTCAACACCTTCAGAAAATATAAGATAATTAACTGTCGATGTAACGTTAGCTAACGTCGGGCTAATGCTTCATGTCATCTGCCCACTCCGTGAGAACTGACGGGTGAGGCACTGTGAGAACTGTCCTCACGACTTATTTAAACATCCGTACTGTGTGTCCACCTCCGATTTTTATCCATTCTGTCGCTTTCTTTGTGTTAAAAGCCGGTTTTTAGAGCGAGCATGACAGCTACGTTAGCGTAAACATCGAGGTCAGCCAGCTCAACCAGAAGAACATAACCGACTACCGCTATGAACCATGGGTAAACTCACGAAGTCAGGAATAAGGTTTCACCTTAAAAACTATTTATCTTGCCTTGTTTGGTGTCATTATTTTCAGCACAACCTCACATGTGTGACTGTACAGTTTTTTTTCATTTTGACACACTGTATTAACACAATGGACCTAAAATCACAAAAAAACACAAAATCAGAGTTGGAAAAAGTTTTTTACTGTGAAAACCACAAATATGTTTAACAAACCATTTTTATAACTTATAATGCAAATATAAATTGTTGTTTGCTAAAGTTGTGAAATTTACAAAGTTATATTTAACTTTAGATTTAAATGCAGGCTATGCCTCAGGCTCAGGCCTTCCTCAGCTCCTTCCTGCCTGCTCCACATTCAGCTCCACATTTTCCTCATTGTTTTGACTCACGACGCAAAAAAACGACTCCACTACACACTTAACACAGTAATCCAAACACTACAGAACACACTAACTATACACTCCAAACACACTAAATGTCACAAATCTCTCAACTCTCAAATCTCTTTCAGGTCACTGTCGCTGTCACTCTTCCGCCGCCGTCCCTCCCACAACTTCCCCCTGTTCCTCAGCAACCAAATCACGTGGTAGCCATATAATTTTGTGATTGGTTGGTGTGGTGCCCTTTTCCACCAATAGGAACGTGTTTTTTTTTGCTTGCAAACACTTCCTGCTTGCGGACACTTTCGTGAGAAAAGACAGTTTTTACCGTCTCTTCCTGCACCAGACACAAAGCAAACCTGACGGCAATGTTCGTGAAAAAGCGTGGCGGACATTATTTACCTCAAATCCGGTTTTGGACGCGCCGGCGCGTCCGTCGACTCAGGAGATGGGGCGTCCTCACGTATTCGATCTCCTCAGGCCGGAACAGACTTGGTCCGGACTAAGTTAGTCTCATTAATCCACAACAGTCAGTTTAGATGCACAGAGTGGGACCGAACCGCCGGCAAAATCCCGGCCCAGCTCGCACCGCTGCAGGTATAAATCGCGTGTTTCTTAAGGTGGGACATGGGTGGGCTCTGCAGTGATTGGCTCTGGTGCGCACTGTGGTGGAATCGAAGATGTTGTACATGTGCTTTTACTTTGAAGGACACGTTTGAGAGTAAGGGGAAGTTGGTGGAAGAACAGCAGCTCGACAGATTAGCTAGGAGTTCCATGTTGTGGGTCTTGCTGAATAAATGGAACTAACCCGAAAGTCTCGTCTGTTGGTATTTATTACCGGAAAACACGACATGGTGTCAGAAGTGCGGCAGCGGTAAGAAGCAGAGGTAAGGCAGCGGGAGAGTGAACGTTTTTTTTTCTTTAAAACTCGTCAGCGTAAAATGTCGACCGACGGTGGCGACGCGAATATTCCCGGTGAACAGGCTCCCCAGCTTGCAGCCAACCCAGATAGCAAAAACCTTTTGGCTTCAGTTTGGCCCAAATCTGGCTGGTCATTTTGGCAAGGTTATGGCCAGGCTTCTGGGCCCTAAATGGCCCAAATTAGGCAAGCCAAAATCACACCAAAAGGTAGCCAAACTTCACCCAAACCTAATTGTGGACTTCCAAAATACAGCCATAATTGTCCCAGAAGAGCCCCAAATCCCCACAACCCAGCCAAAAAGTAGCCAAAACTGGCCCAAAAAGAGGCCAAAAGGGAGCCAAAATTCACCCAGAACTAATTGTGGACTTCCAATATACAGCCGTAATTGCCCCAGAAGATCCCCAAATCCCCACAACCCAGCCAAAAAGTAGCCAATGCCAAAACACCACCCCTATCAATGTCATAATTATTTACTGAAAAACAAATACAAAGATTTAAATCTTTTCATTTTTTTTTTAATTGCGTGGCCCTGGGAATGTCTGACAGGTACACAAAGATCAGTTTAGAATGCAGGCAAAAAAACAGACAACAGTTATAAACATGTTATAGAACATATAACACAGGCTATATACAGTAATAGCCTCCATTCAATGCGCTCCTGGCTGGGTGCTGGCTGGGTTCTGGTTGGGTCCTGGCTTGGTTTAATTGCTTTTTCAATTTCAGTATCAGTGGCTTAAGAGCAGGCGGAGTCTTCTCACAGCATCTAAAAGTGATAGCATATACAAAGACAAAATAGACAGATTTACTAAATCTACTATAACCTTGAAATGCTTCATTAAAAGCTTTAAAACATTGGTCTACCATTTGAAAGATTGATCATTATTATTAACGTCATTTAGATGGTGGTTATGGCCCTATAGTATGCAGTGTTGGGAAGATTACTTTGGAAATGTAGTTGGTTACAATTACAAGTTACCCTGTTGAAAATGTAGTAGTGTAACTATTTCAATTACTTTCTCAAAGTAATGTAACTAATTACATTTGACTACATTTTGATTACTTTTCTTAATTTTGAATGAAATCTCTCAACTGTTAACCATTTTCACATTTTAAGACCTATAGTGTGATAAACCTTTCAGCAGTACTTAAGAATATATAAAAACAACATAATAAAAGACTTAACCAGACTGAACTTCTGTAACTTTTTTACAGAAGCGACAACGGGCTGATTTCAGCCAAGAGGAGCAGGTTGTTTTAATGGAGAGAGTATGAGCGATACAAAAAAGCCTGATCACAGCCTGACGCAACAGTGTTGCTGCAAATATGACAAGAGGAGGCTGATTTTAATTTCTGACAGCTCTACATTTAGCTGCTTTTAAAGATGACTGACTGTATATAAAAGTAAATAGGCTATAGCCTAATAAATGACTTCCTGACGCGAGTCGGATCAACATCTGTAGGCGGAGACGCTCAGAGAGAAAGTAAACAGCAGCGGATCAGCGCGATCTCTCCCTCCGTACAAATGCTCCGTTCTGATCCAGCTCCACTGGACTTTCAAAGTAAAGGTGACGCCAGCTGTAAATGACTTAAATAGTGAAACAGCGGCGCTTTTATAGCCGATTTTATGATTAAACTCTGAACAGAACCTGGTCGGGACCGGGATCTAAGTATGGCCGCACGGTTTGTAGGTTGAGTCGAATGGCACATGACCAGAGAGAGCCAATCACAAGCGTCAGTTTTGGAAAGGGGATGTTGATATGAAAAAAACTAAAAACAAACATGAATCCATGGGGGGGAAAAACGATTTGATAAATCCGAGGTTTTGCGGCGATTTTTCAAATGTAACTTAAGTTGTAATCATTGAAATTTCCAAAAGCAACTGTAATTTAATTACATATTTTCTCCCAGTAATGTAACGGATTACAATTACGTAATTTTTGTAATTAAATTACGTAACGTCGTTGCATGTAATTCGTTACTCCCCAACACTGATAGTACGACCTACACAATGTGAAGAGCAAAAGGAACGAAAAAAAATCCATTCTCTCTAGCGGCTGCAGGCCTGCAGAGAAATTGACTAATAGGAACCATGCAGCCCGGATGGCTCCTATTGGTCAATTTTAATTCAAAGTCAATTTTTTTTCCTATCGGTCATTTCAAGGATATATTTATCGAAAATGGACCCATTAACAATTGTGGGTAACGTAGATTCTTCCACATTAATATGAGACTCTTTTATAACCAAAAAAACAAAAAACTCCTCGGTGTCCGTTAAAGAGAGAGGAGAGACACAGTGCGAGGGGAAACCGGATCTCACACAACACCTGTCTGGCACAACACCGGAGGGAACCGTGCCTGTCCGCGACGCACAGACACACGGACGAGTAATGTTGAACAGTAATTCGACTTCAGAAAGGCGAAGTCACCCGTTGTTTACATTTCAATCTGACTTTATACATGGTTGTTATAATGTTAGCTCGTAGTTCACCGGTCTCCAGCTGCTCTGGGCTCCAGAGTCGGAGCAGAGATGCATGCAGTGGAAAAGAGTCAAAGCTTAACCGCAACGGAGAGAAATGAATGAGCAATGCTAGATATGCTAGCTATCTGCGTAAAGGTTAGGAAGCTATCAATTATACTTTCCTATTCCTTCACATTAAGTTCTCTCTGTGTTATAACATTAATATTGTAATTTAATCGAATGGGCTGGGTGTGCCTGTTTTACAAGAATCTAGTTTGCTACCAGTTAGCTCGTTTATTAGCCACCACACAGTTAGCCTACAGTTACAGTTACAGTGACTTTAACAACCTTAAAGGAAAACGTAAACCTTATTGGGTATTTTGATGAGGCAATGACAGAAAATCAGAGTTTACAGTTAACCTTGGCTAAGTATAGCCTACATTTATAAAATTTCAATATGTACATACCTCAGTGTTGATCCTGCTTTGAAAATGAAGTGGGGTTCTCTTCTGGGTAGAAACTCCCGCTGTTTGTGCAGTGTTTTGGCTTCACGGAAATATGCCAACACTCATGCAAAACACATCCATATATGGAATCAGATGTTGCCGCTCTTTACTCAATCTTCTGGCTTGCCATAAACATGCCATACCATCCCTAATACTTGATCCCGCTCTTTGCCCAGTCTTTTGGTTTTCCATGCATATGCCATAACTCAGGCATATATTGCTGGCGCCTACTTATCTATAATGGACAACCTTAATCATACCACAGTTAACCCAAAAGGCTTTCTTAATGCCACAAGGAAGCCAAAAATGCCAAATGAATGCCATAATACAGCCAAAATATTTGTTATCTGCGAACCCTGCTAATCCGCCTCCAAGGGCAACGTTCACGATTCAACCTCCAGAAGCATTCGTCTTCTCAAAACCCCAAGACTGGCCAAGCTCTATCTGACGCACAGAGACAACATATTTTGTGCCCAGAAAAAGTGTAACATATGAAAGGGCAAGATTCAACCAACGGGTGCAACAGACCAACGAGACAGTGGACTCCTTTATCACTGTAGCTTGAATGAAAACTGTAGCTATGGTGCACTTCACGACGAGTTGATAAGAGACCGCCTTGTAGTCGGACTCAGAGACACTACTCTAGTGGATAATATGCAGCTGGACAGAGATTTGACCTTGGAAAAGGCGCTAAATATGGCACGGCAGTCGGAAGTGATCAAAAGACAGCAAACAGATCTCAGGGGAGAAGCTAAAGGCGAAATTGATGCAGTGATGGCAAAGCAATAGAAACAAAAGCAGCTCACACCAAAGGCATCTTTTCAACATAAACACCTGGCAACAAAGTCAAATGCACCAACAGATTGGCAGCAATGCTACAGGTGTGGAAAAGCCCCTACACATGGAAAATGGCAGTGCCCAGCTAAAGATGGGACATAACACCCATTTTTTTTTTTTAAAAAAAAGGGACATTACAGCAAAGTGTGTAAGTCAGCCAAAGCAGTACATGTAGTGGAAACTAGTACAGTTTGCAGTGATACATCTTTGTTTCTAGGCTCTAGATGCAGGCAAAGACCCCTGGTACACAGATTTGACTATCAGAAGCCACAAAGTGAGGTTTAATATAGACACAGGAGCTGATGTCTCAGCCATTCCAGCCCAGACATACTACACCATCGCTGATAGAGACTCCAATTTAGTTGAAACAAACAGACCATTATTTGGCCCAGGTGGTACACCACTCTCTGTCATAGGCAAATACACAGAGTCACTAGGTAAGGGGGAGCAGGTCATTCAGGAGGATGTGTATGTAATTAAAGACTTAAATATAGCTTTGCTAAGCAGGCCAGCTAGCGTGAAGCTTAACCTTGTCTCCAGACTAGATAGCATGGATAAGAAAGTGATGGCAGAGTCATATCCAAAACTCTGTCAAGGCTTAGGGATGTTGCAGCAGCCATACACAATCGAACTTAAGCCAGATGCCATTCCATTTTCCCTTACAACACCAAGACGCTTCCCTATTCCTTTGCTTAGTAAAGTGAAGGAGGAGCTGGAGAGAATGGAGAGTCTGGGAGTCATCTCAAGAGTGGAAGAGCCAACAGAATAGTGCTCAGGAATTGTTCCCGTGGCATCAAAAAATGGATCGGTGCGCATCTGCGCAGACCTCACCTGCCTTAATGAAGCAGTCTGTAGAGAGAAATGTATCCTACCTTCAGTATAGCAGACGCTTGGATCTCTTGCAGGAGCTCGACTCTTCAGCAAATTGGACGCCAATAGAGGGTTTTGCCAAATTCCATTGTACCCAAAGTCAGTACGGTACACAACATTCATAACTCCCTTTAGACGTTGTTATTTTAACAGATTGCCCTTTGGCATAGCTTTAGCCCCAGAACAATTTCAGCTGAGGATGTCCATGATCCTTGATGGGCTGCAGGGAGTAGTCTGCCACATGGACGATGTCCTCGTGTGGGGCAAAGATCAAGAGGAGCATGACACCAGGCTTCATGCAGTGCTGCACAAGCTCCAGGAAACCGGTGTCACTCTAAACATGGAGAAGTGTCAGCTGAGCAGACACCAAGTAAAGTTCCTTGGCCACATCCTGCCTGCTGAGGGTGTGCAGCTAGACCCGGACAAGACAATGGCTGTAAAAGACATGAAAGAGCCTTCTAACACAGGTGAAGTCCGCAGCTTCCTTGGAATGGTTAACCAGCTGGGGAAATTTATCCCAGGACTGGCAGAGAAAGACAAACCACTGCGAGACCTTCTCTCCAAGACAAATCAGTGGATCTGGAGCAGTGTACAACAAAATGCATTTGATCAGCTGAAAAATGATCTCACCTCACCTCCAGTGCTGACACTCTACGACCCCAACAAAGAGCTGAAACTGTCGGCGGATGCATCTTCGTATGTACTTGGTGCTGTCCTTCTGAAAAAAGAGGGAGAGCTGTGGAGGCCGGTTGCATACGCATCACGATCAATGACAGCGACTGAACAGAGATATGCGCAGGTGGAAAAAGAGGCGCTAGGATTAACCTGGGGTTGTGAAAGGTTCAGAGACTTTCTTATTGAAAGGCATTTTTCCCTAGAAACAGACCATAAGCCACTTGTTAGCCTTTTATGTCACCAGACACTAACAGAGCTCCGTCCCAGAATCCAGCGATTTAGACTTAGGCTCATGAGGTACGGTTACTTTATCTCTCACACACCTGGCAAAGATCTACATACAGCAGACACTCTCTCATGTGCACCTTTCACCACTAGCTCAAATTTAAAGTTGACAGACAAAGACCTAATGGAAGACACAAACATCTGTGCTGATGTTGTACAAGTGCTTGAAATGGGAAAAATTTTGTTCTGAAGAATGCTTGGTGTTCATTTCAAGAAAAGCATTTATTAAAGTTAGAGATAGATATAATTTGTCTCAGTCCCAATGTTTTAAAAAGGGAGATGTGGTGGAATCGAAGATGTTGTACATGTGCTTTTATTTGAAGGACACGTTTGAGAGTAAAAGGGGAGGTTGGTGCAAAAACAGCAGCTCGACAGATTAGCTAGGAGTTCCATGTTGTGGGTCTTGCTGAATAAATGAAGCTAACCTGAAAGTCTCGTCTGTTGGTATTTATTACCGGAAAACACGACACGCACGTGGCTATGGTGTGCAGTGATTGGCTCTGGTGCGCACGTGGCTATGGTGGCTATGGTTGACAATGCTAGCAGAATTGGTTAATCATTTATGAAATAATTTATTAACGGTATCATTGTAGTCCAAACAAATCCGACGTTGCACACCCTTAAACCACACAGCAGCCATGTTGAAAATCTCAGGTCAGTCTGATCCTGATCTGCAGAGATATTTGAGGCACAGACAGACACACACACAGACAGAGATTTCTTTCTTTTATAGAGAGACTAGTGCATTGCCCGTAGGAACTATGTATTCCTATAGAAAAGTGGAAGGTTAAGTAGCTTTTACATGGATGGCCAAATGAGGCTGTGTTTGAAGGTGGGATGTCAGGGATATTTAGGTTTGTTGTGAAATTCGATATTCAAGGGTATAATTGGCCGTTTTTGACTATTTTTGATTTTGCCATTATATTTCACCTTAAAAACTATTTATCTTGCTTTGCTTGGTGTCATTATTTTCAGTGTGACTGTACAGTTATTTTTTCATTTTGACATACTGTATTAACACAATGGACCTAAAATCACAAAAAAAACATAAAATCCGAGTAGGAAAAAGTTAGATTATTTACTGTGAAAACCGCAAAAAAATGTCTTACTTATATTGCGAATATAAATTGTTGTTTGCTAAATTTGTGCATAAGTGTTTGATATGTACAAAGTTACATGTAACGATTTACATTTAAATGCAGGCAATGCCTCTGGCTAAGGTCTCCTTTAGCTCCTTCCTGCCTGCTCCACATTCAGCAGTCTCCTCATTGTTTTGACTCATTAAACAAAAAACCGACTCCACTACACACTAAACACACACTACATAACACACTAACTATACACTCCAAACATGCTAAATGTCACAAATCTCTCAACTCTCAAAAGTCACTATCACTATCGTTGTCTCTGTCACGTCACTGTCTGTCACTCTTCCACCGCCATCCCTCCCGCAACTTCCCCCTGTTCCTCAGCAACCAAATCACATGGTTTGCCATTAATTTTGTGATTGGTTGGTGTGGTGCCTTTTTCCACCAATAGGAACGTGTTTTTTTGCTTGCTTCCTGCTTGCGGACACTTTCGTGAGAGAAGCCTGTTTTTTACCGTTTCTTCCTGCACCAAACGCGCAGCAAACATGACGGCATTCACATTATTTATCGTAAGTCCAGTTTTACTTTGCCTATCAACACGATGTAAAAACTGTAAAAAATCTCGAGACTCACGGAGGCTGTGTCTTGCTGCTACATCATCTTAAAGTGGTCACGTGATTTGGACGCGCCGGCGCGTCGAGTCAGGTGGTGGCGGTGGGCTAGCAGCTAGCTAAACATGAACATTCACAGATTCCTATTCCAGTTTGTTGTCCTCGCATATCTGGATCTTCTCAGACCCGAACAGACTTGGTCCGGACTTGTTCAGTCTCAGTAATCCACAACAGTCAGTTTAGATGCACAGAACGGGACTGAACCAACGGCAAAATCCCGGTCCAGCTCACGCTGCTGCAGGTATAAATCCGCTTGTTTTTTAAGGTGTGTCGTGGGGGTGGGCTCTGCAGTGATTGGCTCTGGTGCGCACGTGGCTATGGTGGCTATGGTTGACAATGCTAGCAGAATTTGTAAAGCATTTATGAAATAATTTATTAATGGTATCATTGTAGTCCAAACAAATCCAACGTTGCACACCATTGAACCACGCAGCAGCCATGTTGAAAATCTCAGGTCAGTCTGATGCTGATCTGTACTGTACTGTGGATATTGTTCAATTATTCATAGTTATAAATCTATTTTCTACATTGTATGTTTTCTATGTTTGAAGCTTATATGATGGAAGATTAAAATATATATTTTACAAAAGAACGATGACAACGGAGACAATAAGAAGCTGAAATGGTCTTAAAACGTCCAAAACATACATTTAAAAAAAGAAAAGTATAGCTTTTTTTTCTAAAAACACAAATTAAATGTCACGATGCTGCTTATTTAAGTTGTGTTGTCATAGTTTGTGTTTTCTTCTACATGTGAACAAAATACAAGCAAAGCAACATTTAACGTATTAAATTACTCTTCATTTTAAATATGTGTAAACCAACTCATGCGTCATTTAACTTTTCATGTTTGGCGTCTCATGAAGCTAAAAACATGTCTTAAATCAGGTGAATATGAAGATGCACATGTTAAACTCAGGTTCATGTGTGAGATCAGAACATTAGATGATCTGTTTTGTAAGCCTTGTTTCCACACATGGTGAAAAAACAATGACAATTGCGTATGAAGTTCCCCCTCAGAGGTTCAGGGTCACAAACTGTTTTGAAATTTGAGAGCAGGTGGTTTATTCACTTATTGGCTCATGATTATTGTAAATATTAAAACTTGAATTTCTGCTATAAACTACACAGAGCTGCTTTATTCATAAATACACTCCAGACATGAGTAATATGATAAATTACTTTTTAAGGTGGAACTGACGGATTCTTAATGGAATATCTGTGAATTGTGTTTTCTCAGTGACGATGTGCAAGAAGGCCAAAAACACAAAATATAAAGAAACAATGCAATAATTTAAAAACAGGACCAGGCTGTCAGACACACCATGCTGCTCAGGGCGGATGTTTGAACACGTCTCAGGATCTAAATAAAGTTCATCCAAACAACAAACACTGAGGAAGGAGGTGAGTAAAGACAAAGAAGAAGGAAGGAAACAAAAGGAGGAAGCTGATGAGGCAGAAGAACATGAATCATTCATTTACTGAGATTCAGCTCGGTGATGAGGAGGGAAGGAGGGAAGGAAGGAAGGAAAGAGACAAGGAGAGGGGATGGAGGGGGGCGGGGGGAGGAGGAGGAGGAGGAGGAGGAGTAAATCAGTGTTGGAGACTCTGACGCGGAAGAAGAATTAGCCTCGGAGGAGGAAGAAGAAACCCAAAATGAAAGCTTCCTCTCCGGCTCACTTCACACTTGTTGAATAACGTTGAGCTCCAGCAGCCCCGCAGAGATCGAAGTCCCCCCGCCGGTCTGTGGAGTGCTTCTGCTGGCTGTGGTGCTGCTCGATGCGGACAGACGAGCCCTTCGTTACTGAAGCTTTTGACTGAAAATATCATCATTGATCCGTCTGTCTTCAGGCTGCCGCGGACACACTCAGCGTCCAGCTTCACCGGGTCGACATTTCATCTTTTATTCAACGAGCTTCCCGAGCGGGGAGCTCCGGAAACACGCCGAGCGGAGCGCCCTCTCCTCCGCGCGGCGCCGCTGGGTGGCACCGCTGTCTCTGGCAGAGGAGCCCTGATCTCGGCGTGGTGGACGGTCTCTACGTGAGAGGACGACGTCGAGGGTCTTGGATACCGAGCTGCCTCGCAGGGAAACCTACTCTGTGTTAGACGAAGGCGGATGCATCAATATTTCAGGAGTTTGATTTTTATCTTGTGAGGCGGGAAGGTTCAGGAGACACGCCGGCCCCAGCGCCCTCTCTGCCGGGCAGCACCGCTGTGTGGCACCGCTGGGTCCGGCCGGTGGGATGACTCTCCACCGGGGGTTACCGACGTCACATTTACCAGAAAACTAATCTCATTTGGATCAGAAACTCGTGACCTGGCAGCCTGCTCTGTATTTCTGGACCTGGATAATTAGCTTCTGAAGCGGGGGCAGCTCCAGCACTCACACCGAGCTCGGCGTCTGTTCGTCGGGCGGAGCCGCTGAGTTCGGCCCGGTGGGATGTCTCTTCAGTGGGAATCTTTACGAGAGATCCGGACTTTTCTGTACTAGAAGTGTAACCTGTCGTACCGTGTTCTGTCGGCGAGTGTGTGTGTGTAGGAGGACATGGCCGACTCCGGCCGGGCCAGACCGGCGGACCCCGACGCTGCGGACCGCCGGACATCGAGCCCCCTGACGGTGAAGAAGAGGGCACAGCAGTCCCCTGGTCTCCGGCCCAAGTACCAGAGCTCCGCACAGGGACACTGCCTCAGGAAAGTGACCCTGACCAAACCCACCTTCTGCCACAGCTGCAGCGACTTCATCTGGGGGCTGGTGGGCTTCCTGTGTGAAGGTAAGACACAGAGCAGCACTTTTACTATTTAATAACGACCATCAACCATTTATTGTAAAAACTGGAGCTCCGGTTCCATTTAAGTGCATGCCGGATGCTTGTACTCAGCGGGACCTGAACCAACACTCCTGGCTGTGGAGCTGCCGGTGACCTGAGCCAGGTGTGTCTGGTGTCTCCTCCCTCTCTCATGGTGCACAGAGGTGTGTAGACATGGAACAGGTCTGTGGACTGTGGAGGACTCTTTGAACTTGTGTAAAGACACAGTTGGTTCTGGTTCAGTGGACCAGAGTCAGTCTGAGACCTGCAGCCAACAGACAGGACTGACCCTCCACACATCATCACCTGTCCTTTGACTCTCTGTGTCTTCTCTTTCACTTCATTTTGTACTTCATCCTCTCTTCATTTGGTCTCCTTCTTCCCTTTCCTTCTCCCTTGTGTGTCCTAATCCATCCCCTTTCTATCCTCTTCACCTTTTCTAGTTCTTCCACTTCCTAATCTTACTTTTCATTCTTTTTGTACCTTCCTACCTTCCTTTCCTACTCTTACCTTGTTGTTCCCTTCCCTTATTTTCTTTGTCACCCTTTCCTTTCCTTTCCTTTCTTCCCTTTCACTCTCATTTGATTTACTTTTCCCTTTGTCCCCTTTCCTTCCCCTTTCTTAGGCTACTATTCCTCCTCTTTCTCTTCCTTTCCTTGTACCTCCCAATCCAACTTTCCTTGCCTTTCCTTTCCTTTCCTTTCCTTTCCTTTCCTTTCCTTTCCTCTTTCTTTTCACTTCCTTCCTCATTAAGCGATGACTTAATCATAAATTCAAAAGGAAAACTGAAGAGCAGATCCAAGAACACTCTCTCTCTCTCTCTCTCTCCACTCTGCCCAGTAACACACTGGTGTGTAAAGTGTCTGTTGCGCAACTGGAGCTGCAGTCAAGTCCTGATTTACTTCCTCTGGTTGGCATGGCAACAGGCTGTGTGTTTGTGTGGCTGCCAGCAGAAACGTGATCATCATCATTATCATCATCATCCTCCTCTTCATCACTGACGGCTACAGATGCATTAAAAGCTGTGGCTGAACAACAGCGACCGGATTACGTAACGTTTTCTTCTTTAAGCCGACACTTGGATTAACACGAACATGTGATGTCATCAAAGTACTTCATCTGCCTGAGAACATTTAAAATCATCATAAAACACTAAATCTCTTTTTTTAATCAACTCATTTATGTTTACAGAAGCTGAGCGAATACATTACAGTTTATTATTCTAAGTCTTATGTGACTATTGTTCAACAGTTCAATCCGTATTAATAATATTGTTTTATGAGATCAACATGTGACGTCACTGAAAATGAGTCTGAACCAGGAGCAGCCACGACACCAGTGGGTGACCTCTCAGAGAAAGCTTTACAAGACAAACTGATCTGACGTTAAATGAGCCCTTTATAAAGATAAAGTCTTCACTGTAGCTGCTGAGCTAACAGAGTTAGCATGCTGTCTGATGTGGCTGCTCAGGGTGTAAATGATAATAATGTTTTACTGGGAAGCTCTAGAAATGTTTTGTAGACTTCAAGCTTCACTCAGCTGTACATCAGCGTGGAGGGAGGAGATGATGACTGAGTTTAGTAATGAACTGTTTGGTTTGCAGAATATCCAAAGATGTAAAATTGTCCGTCCCAGTTTCCAAGAGTCAAAAGTGACATTTTCAGATGTCAAAAATCACCACATTTTCAAACCAGAGAAGCTTCAACAACCAGTTAATCTAACAGATATTTTGCATTCCTTTGGGTCACATTTCAAAATGACACTTTAAACTATGCAGTTAACGTTTGTTTCCATTGAAGTTCAATCTGTCGATTGTTTCCTCCATTGATTAATCACTTGTTTGGACTATAAATTGACAAATGGTGCTTCATCGTCAAATGTCCTGTTTGTCTTCAGTTTACTGTCACAGAGGAGGAAAGACACCAGGAAATATCCACACGTAACAAACTGACATCAGAGAATGGAGACTTCCCCTCAAACTGATTCATGAAGTATCAGAATAATTCAATAGCTGACCACAAATTGATTGATTAATGAATCGTTTCAGCTCGACTTCGTTTCATGTGAAAAAAACAAACGGTTCATTTTGTAAATGAAGTTGTGACAGTAAATGTTCTAGCAGGCAGCTCAGTCTCTGCTGAGTCACTGGTGTTAATCAGCGTCCTTTGTGAGACGTATTAACAGTTTGTTGGACAGGAAAAACCAGGCCTACACCATGTGTAGACGATGGTGAGCTCACTGCTGAGAGCTGTTGCTGAGCTGTGTGTGTGAAACTGTCTGGAGTGAACATGTGAGGTTCACCACAGTGTGACAGAAGAAACTGAGCAACACCACAAAACGAGTGGAGAGGTCGAGGTGGAGATGCAGCCACACCTTTAATTTAACTGACAAAAAGCAACAACTTTTACACACTTTAATCCAAAGTGGCTTCTTTAAGCTTTGACTCAGCTACACGTTTACCTTGAGCCCAGCGTTTATCTGAACTCTGCAGAGTTTCCTGCTTTTGTCCAGATGAGAAAAAAGATGATCTTTAAAAAAAAAACAGCAGTGACAAGAGATAAAACAGTTCCTCCTTGAAACGACTGCGCTGTGAGCGTCTCTGTCACAGCTGCATTTAATGACACATCAGCTCTCAGTGATATGTCTTGTGTGTGACTGCTGCACAGGCTTTATAACAGAGGAGCAGCGAGACATGAAGGTGTGATCACATTCAACAACAGAGGATCGCTTTAGATGTGTCGTTCGTTTATCATTCAGCAATATGGATGTTGTCTGTTATTGTACCTGCGGTTTCAGTCCATTAAACACCTTTTGTAGGTCGAAACGATCCTTAAATTCAGAGTTTCAGGAGGGGTCCTCATATTTTAGAAATGCCAGAGCAGCTGGATGTTTGTTTAAAATATATATTTATGATTTGCTCAACTTATCATGTTGAAGATTCAGCCTCACCACTGCATTAAAGGGCTACAACTCAACTTAGAATTCAGCTAAACATGTCTGCCTGTCTATTATAGGCCTAACATTACGTTAGCTAAATAATGTTAATATTTCAACATACTAGCATAGGGCAACAACTAACAATAGCTCTAAGCTAACTCCAAAAAAACGAATTTATCTGTTTGAGTAATATCCCAGAATTTGCCTTGAACTATTTATGTTTACTATTGTAAGATAATAACCTCCTAATGCTTATAACAATACATCCTCACAATTAATCTTCTGATAATGAGTTGTAAATAGAAATAAAATAATAAGTAGAGAAAGTTCATTGTGTAGACTAAGTTGTGGATATTTAGTTGTTTTATAGGTATGTTTACCATGTCATCACTTTTGCTTAGCGTGTTAGCATGCTAACATTAACTAATGAGCCGACGCAGTGTACATTATTTCTGATAGTTTGGGAAGAAGCTTCTTCTTTACGTGTTTCAGCATGAACCTGTTGTCTTTAAAATGTGTAATGTCGTCCTCTCAGTCAATTCTGCAGACGTATGTTTTAAACAGACAACATGTTTAGTATTCTTTCTCCACAAGAAAATAACTTTCTTTCATTATCATACAGTATTCAGTGTAAATTCCTCCTCGTTTATTTGATAATTTAGCTTCCAGTCCTCTCACAGTGAGTTGCTGTTGTAGATTTCACTCAGTCTGATGTGTCCTAACCTTAAGCTGGAGGTGAAGATGATGTCATTCAAACCACATGCTGATTGCAGAAGCCTGTGGCTCAAACTGAGGTGACTGTTGACATCTGATAACCAGACATTCAGGTGAAATCGTTCTGCTTTTGTAATGTGTGTGCATGTCTGTAAATCAACAGAACTGGCGAGCCGGAGGTCAGCAGTGGTGTTGGTCTGTTGGAGTATTGAACCTGTCAGTGTTGATGCCTTGCTCACTGGTCTCTCCTCTCTGTCTCTCCTCAGTGTGTAACTTCATGTGTCACGAGAAATGTCTGAAGACGTTGCGCTCGGTTTGCTCCTGCATGACTCCATCTTCAGTCCGGGTGAGTAACAAACGGCCTCGCTGAAACTCAACACACCGGCAGGATGTTTATTGATCAGAACAGCACTGATCACTGTGCCTGACTGAGTGCTGCACCGATCAATACACCAGCAATAAACACAGACAGCCGCTGACAGAGTGGAGCAGTGTTTCTTCCTCACCTGTTCATCAGGGACGTCCTTTAAGTCCATGAGACAAAGAGATCAGAGTGTAGTGTTGATATTGTTGATATTAACAGTAATACATCTAATCAGGTCAGAACTTTATAGGATTGAGAAAATAAAGATGTAGTGTAACACTACAAAAAATGCTAACTGAATCTATTTATTGGGTGTTAGCACAAGAGCTAACCACCTGGGAATAATGCAGGAACACTCCCATCATAGTCTGAGTTGTTTTTCCTGTTCGTCCTTCTCTTTTCTGGTGGCCACTGTTGTATCAGAGATCATCAGCTGATTGTTTCAGGGCTGAAAACAGACTGCGTGATAGCAAAGCTTCAGGTGAGATGATGAGACAGGAAGTCCAGTTTGATCTTCAGGCTGATGATTGTGAGGGTTTACCAGACACTAAATCACTCACAGCAGTGAAACAGTCGCACTTTGTTTTACAAGCTGAACTGCAGAATAAAAAGTTTCATGTTGTTCAGTTTTCTTTAATCGTGATTTGATTTTGGATGAGAAGTTACGGAATCAGCTGATGTCAGTCTGAACAGTGCCCCCTTTTCCAACTTGTAAAAACTTAAAAGAAGGTTTTTCCTTTGTACCATTATGATTAATAACTATTTTCTAATGTGATATTAAGTATCTGTTTTCATTCCAGATCCACCTTAGTGTCTTAAAATAATACTGCAATATATTGCGATGCAGAATAAATAACTTGATGTTTAGAAAGAGATCGATGTTGTGACAAGGTTGTAGTTAACGTGGTCACGATATCAGATATCACTACATAATGGGTATTTAAGAAGAAGTAGCTGATGAGGTCTCAGCCTCGTCTCAGCACTAAGATGTTATGTTGTGGTTGTGTTCATGAGTTTGAATCCTTCATGCTGTCTTTATATTCTGATGTTTTGGTGAAAACCAGCTGCAGGCTCTCTGGGTTCAGAGGCTCCCGGCCGCGGCCCCGTCACCCACTGCTCCATGTTAACATGTCCTGATGTTACATAACATGTCATGTTGTTTCACTAATGGTTCATGTTGCTGTCCTATTCAGGGCTTACTCACAGCATTTACATCAAGCTGCAATAATCCTCTGTAAATGCACTTTGTGCTGAGAGGAACAGTAACGTTATTAAAAACAAAATCTGTGACCGTCTGCTCTGCTCCTCTGAGTGTCGTCCATCCTCTGGAAAGCAGAGAAGCATCAAGTGTTTAGATGCATATATTGACTTTTAGATGTGGGTTATTGAAAATATGAACAAAATCAGGCCCGTCAGCACCAGAACAAGTTCTCAGATCCTCTCAGTAAAAGTACACCAGTGTAAAAATACTTGGACGGTCACAAGTGAAAATGTTTTTTTATACTATACATTTGTGTTCTCGTGATGGACAGTTTTCCGTCAGCAGGTTCGACATGTTGTGTCGTGTTTTTAAAGTTTTGCTTCAGTTGTGTTAACAGCGTGTCGTTGCTGCCCCCTGCAGGTCCCGGTGGCTCATTGCTTTGGCCCGGCAGGTCACAAGAAACGTTTCTGCTGCGTCTGCAGGAAGCAAACAGAGGGAAACACGGCACTGCGCTGCGAAGGTCAGGCCAGCTTCATCACCTGTTAATAAACAAGTATAACCGGCAGCTGATGTGATGCATGAACATTACTGAATGGGTTCACTCCATTTTGATTGAATTGTAGGATTTCTTTTCCTTTTTGTCATTGTTGTTGTTTAGTGGCAGTGAAAGAAAAATGTCATATAAAAATATTTTACTCATAAAGTTGTTTTAATGAAACGGATGTTATAAATGTGTTCTTGCCTTTGTTGGTTACAATCCAAAGAAAGAACAGAGGGTATGAAATAAAATCACCACATGCTTTGTCAGAACTGAGGAAACAATTGACTTAATGAGCAAAGTTTGGTTCTTATATTAATTGTACAGCGTTAAACAGCACAAAGAATAAAGTCGTGTTTCTTCTTCCGAAGTCTGAACAAATGAAACTATGTGCATGGTTACATGCTGACAGGGAACATTTTGTTTTGTATTGTGGGTTAAATTAACTTTTGCACATAACTATAGAATAATTATCATTAAAAACGTTATTAAAAACAAAGTTACAAAGTGATTTTCATGGCTGAACCAGGATTAAAACATTTGAGACATTTAGTACATAACTGTAGAGGTCTGACTGTTAAACCAAGTCTGGTTCAGTCCAGATCCAGGTCCTGAGTCCTGATAGAGGCTCACAGAGGAGCAGCAGCTGGGGGGTAAACCAGGAGGGTCCTACAGCCACTGCTCTGATGACTGTCTGTGCTTCTACTGCTGCACCCTCTCAATATTCAAATGACTGCAGCAGGTTGATGGATATAAACATCAGTTTGCATTTAACAGTTTACATAAAGTTACACAACACGTGTTGAGTGAGGAGCTACTGTGTTCCTACAGCAGGTCAGAGATCATTCACAGGAAACAAACGGGACACATTCACACCAACAGCAGAGTGACGGCTGGACCACATCAACGCCAGTTATTCACAAAAATATGATGATACTTAATTACGAAGCTCATTAATTCCTTCAGATTCTGTAGTAATATCAGAGGGTACAGTAATAATGTGATTCTGTTGTCGTTCTTTGAAGCTGAACGTTTTAATTATCGTAAGAGACAAAACACAAAAGACAATAAAAATAATAGAGACCGGGGAGCTGTGTTTATGTACCACACAGGAAATTCACCTTAGAATGTCATGAAAATCTATAAATATCAATGAAGATAAATAAAAATAGGATTTAAAAAAATTAGATAAAAATTAAAAAATACATGAAAAAGCCAATAGAGTTGACCATAAATACAGTTACAGCTGTAAGTTTCCCCAGATGCAAAAGCAGACATGTGCATGTAGAGAAATCAATCAATAATATATAGAGAAAGCGTTGTCACTCAGGTTATATCTGTTATGTTGCTGCTATAAACTTCCTGTTGTGACCTTTGACCTCACATTTCTGACGTGACCTGCTAATCTAGCGTGTGTGTGTGTCTCTCTCTCTCTCAGTGTGTGAGCTGCACGTCCATGCTGACTGTGCTGCGTTCAGCTGTGCAGACTGTCGCAGGACTCACCTGGACGTCACTCTGGAGCAGGTGAGTGTCACTTCAGTAAAATACAGTAAATTCTTTAATAGAAGCTGCTGCGAAAGACAAGACACATGGAGGAGCAGCAGGAACCAAACAACTCATGATGTGAATTCAGTATAGTGTTCCTGCTCTGCCGCTGCTGTAAGTCTCCAGAAGTCCTGAGATTATTTATTTACATCCTTTTTAAGATGAAATCTTCAGTGTAGCTTGCGAAGCTAAAAGAGTTAGCACGTGCCTTGTGTGAAGTAGGTGCACAAGGGTGTAAATAACGTCTTTTCAGATCAGTTTGTGATCTCGGGGCCTCTGTAGACTTGGATCACAGCTGATGGGCTGTATGGAGACATCTGATGTTCACTTCTGTGACCTTCCATCAGCTGATGTCACTGTTGCAGCACCACCTGCTGACAGACTGTTGTTTACTGTTGTAACTTCCTGGCTGCACCTGTGCCTTTCCCCTCACACTCTTTACCTTGGCTCTCTTCTTGATAAGTCGCCACAGCTCTGACCTTTGACCTCTGCTGCTGTCACTATGGTTACTTGTAACGGGGGCGATCGAGTCAAGTTTCGATCAGATTTCAGAGTGACTGATCAGCTGAAACCTGCAGCCGTCACACACTCTTTAATCAAACATTTCCTGAGAGAGTGAGTTGAAGTGTGTGTATTGATCCGAGCCGATCGATCTGTCACAGCTGTTGATTACAACGAGCTGATGGTGGCGCTCTGACTGAAACCAGTTCAGAATTGAAAGGAAGCACTAAGCCACATCCGATCATTATGTCCACAGTGTTCGTCCATCTCTTAATACTGTCTGACTTCCTGTCTGTGGTTTGTTGGTTCCTACTGAAGATGCGAATCTTGTGCAGTTCTTATCAAACAAACAGGAGGAGCTATTAGGGGACTATTTTCAGCAGCAGATTGATCCACATCTGGTGCTCTTGTGTACATTTGTCGTCTCCTATAAATTGTGAAGCGTTTCAGTGTCATGTTCTGATATTTAAAAAAGTAAACCGGACCTAAACATCTGTTTGTGACCTGAACAGGTGTCTTGAGAGGGAGGTGTGATGAAATACATAATATTTGATAGTAATTTCTATCAATGAATGTGACCAGAGCTTCTCACTCAGGATCTACTTTCTGTGGCTGCAGGATACGTTTCACCACCACTGGAGGGAGGGCAACCTGGCGTCAGGGGCGAGGTGTGAGGTGTGTCGACGGTCCTGCGGTTCTTCTGACGTCCTGGCTGGGATGAGGTGTGAGTGGTGCGGCTGCACGGTAAGAGTCACCTTGACCAGAGATTTTCCTTCCCTGAGCTTTGACTGTCAGGCCTCAGACAGTCTGTCCTGTTTGTGGCTGCTGCTGACAGCCTGCAGGCAAAACTCAGGGCTGAAATATACTCGCCTATCAGTAAAAGTAACTGATCCATATGTTAACATGTATATATATACTGTATACTGTGAGTCAGCTGATCATCACAATCACTGTTTTTATCTTATTGTTGATTAAATTAATTAATTTAAATACTGCAGCATGTAATCTGTAAAATAACTAGTAACTAAGATCATCAAATACCTTTAGTTAAGTAAAAAGTACTTAGTTACATTCCATCAGTGGAGACAGATGATTACAAACACTTCACATATATTTTATTTATTCTTCACAACATTATCATCATTTATCAGTGTTTTAGAAAGTAACTAAGTACATTTACTTCAGTACTGTACAGGTACGAATTCAGAACATTCAGAGTTTGACATAAAACAGAGAACAGCCACCCTGACCAGCCTCTGCCTCATTGATCACTGATCAGCTCTGTCCTCTGTGTTGTCCGTCGTCTCTGCAGAGCCACGCGGCGTGTTACCTCAATGTGCCACCAGAGTGCACTCTGGGACGTCTGCACTGCATGCTGCTGCATCCGGCCTGCGTCCGCCTTGACTTCAGAAACTTCAGCAAGATGCACTGCTACCGCATCACGGAGAGCTGCAGCCACGACCTGGGTACACACACACACACACACACTCACACACACACAGAGAGAAACCACATCCTCTGTTCTAACTGCGTGTGAACACTCGGCTCATTTCCCGACAGCTTCACTCAAAAGTACAAAAGTAAAAATGAGGTTTTTCACAATTTCCTGATGTTCAAAACTGTCTGTGAGGCAACAAACAGACTCACATTAAATTAATTAAACAAAAGCTGGTGACAAGTTGTATTAGTGTTCTGAGGGGAGACACTCCAGCTGACTCCAGAAACAGATGTCACCGTGATCTTCCCCAGTTGATTATTTGTTATTACACATTCTGATATTTGATATTGATATGTTATGTCTAAATATGCATATGAGCCCATCCAATTAAATGTGCACTAATTTGCAAAAATGTCTGGAACAGAACTCTGAACTAATATAAGCACCTAAATGTTTTTCGGAGTGTTTTCTTTCCACTAGTCTGAAAGGTGATGTTATATGGAAGCAAAGGAGTGACTTACGAAAAAAAGTGAAATTACCTGTTGAACAATAAGAAATAAGTCTGTGTGCATATGAATGCAACAATGAAGGCAGAACACTGAACAGTAAGTGTATAAGACACTCAAAAATATTGTTTTAAAGTTTAGCTGGACTTCAGACACTCGGTTAAACGATCCAAATATTAAAATCCTTTGTGTAAATTAAAGTTCTTGGTTTTCTTTCTTTTTCCTTCATTACTCAAACAGGACAAAGTCTCACTGTAATTAAAACATCTTTTTCAAGGTCGACTCCACCAAGAATAAACTAGTTAAAATGAGAATAAATGCAACACAGACGACATAAACAGACTGGAAAGTATTCACCTCAACATTACAGTGCTCGTATGATTCATACACGTGCTTGAGTTTTTAAAAAAGTTTTAAAACTAATACAAAACAAAAACGTTGAAGATAAAGGACTGGGTCTATTATTTCCTCAATCCTTCGTTTCCAGCTGTCTGCCTGACTGTTTCCTCCATGTCTGATCAGATAACTCAGATGATGTCGATCTGTCTGCCACTGTGTCTAAAGACGGTCAGCCGGCTGCTCCAGAGTCAGGTCAGTCCAGCACTCTGTTGTTTTTCAGAGAGTTCATACGCACAGAACTTCATTTAGGATCTGAGCAGAGATCAGATCAACCTGATGATGAAACAGACACATGAAGTCTGTATGGAAGGATTTCAGACTGATGTAAGTGTGTGTGAATTTAAGAGGAAGTTAAAGGTGTGTGTGTGTGTGTGTGTGTGTGTGTGTGTGTGTGTGCTTGCGTGTGCGCGCGCATTGTGACTCACAGGGAAACAGTTTCTTAAGGTGTTTGATGGCGATGATGCCATCAAGCGCGGCTTCTTCCGATTGGTCTCCATTCTTCGAGCCACGAGGAATGAGGAAGTGGTGGTGAGAGCTCCGCCCCTTCTCTAAAACTACTACTATTACTACTACCACAACTCCTATTACTACTCCTACTACTACTACCACAACTACTACTACTCCTACTACCACAACTACTACTACTATTACCATAACTACAACTGTTAAAGCTACGTCTTTGTTTACTTTCCGATTTCATTCTCTGTTTATGTATTCATTGATTAAATTAAAAACTTATTGATTGCATTTTACACTTATTTGTTTTCCTAAATTAATTTCCTTTGCATGTTTTTCTCATTTCTTAACATTAATAACTTATAAACTCGTCCCTGACCCTGCAGTACCTGTGTTGTCCTGCAGGAGGCGGCACTAAGAGCCTTCTACCTCCCTGATGAACCTCAGGACTTCGAGCTGCACGAGATTGGCGGCCTGCAGCATCTCCATAGCGACGACATTCTCAATCGTAACGGCGGTCCGGACAACAAGAGCTCCCTAAAGGACGGAGGGGACGCCTGGCTGCTGAGGGCCAAACCACGAGACGCTGAGGTCATTAAGGTGTACGCAGGCTGGCCCAGGTGAGACAGGAGGTCAACACTCTCAGTGACCAGCTGTCCCTCTACCTGTAAACACTCCCTCAGTTTGCACAGTACGTTTCCTGGTTAATGTCCTCACCTGCTCTGTTTCAGGTCGGGTGCAGCTTTTGTCTCTGTGTCCGTCTCTCAGAGCAGCTCGGTAGCTTCTGTCCTCTCTGAGGTCCTCAGTCAGCTGGACAGACAGGTACGATTGTCCTCCACAGGATGATTAGCTCAGACTGAGATTTAGTTTAATCTGTCAATGAACCAAAGTGTCAACAAGAAATAGTCTTTTGGTACATGAACCACGTGAAGCTACAACTGTCACATCAAACAAACACGTTATTGCAGACAGTTGGATTTTGTTACATTTGGACACGGCTAGGCTAGCTGTTTCCACCTGTTTCCAGTCTTTATGCTAAGCTAAGCTAACAGTCTGAACATGGAACTCTCGGTGAGAAAGAGATTAAATATTTTCCAGAATGTCTGAAAACTGTTTCTTTCAGCTTTTAAAGTAAAATATGTGACGGCTAATCAACAGTGAAAATAACTCTCCTGAGATCTTCAAGATTTTTCATTAATTTTCAAGTCAAACTGTTGAAAGTTGTCACAGAGCAGAATGTCGAGTTTGTGTCAGAGATGACGATTGTGCGTTGTTTCAGGAGGAAGACGTGTCCAGTTTCAGCCTGCTGGAGGTGTGCATGAACAGCAAGCAAGGTGAGCAGTGACGTCAGGTATAAAGCACATGCAGAAACACCAGAGACGTCCTTTAAATGTCTCAGCTTTTAATACCGTCACAATGTGTAAAGAAAAGTGACCAAAGCCGACACAGCTGCAGGTGAGATTTAACACAGGAGTGACAAATACAGTCACCAGTTAATCTGTTAACCTCTGAACAGAATGAATCTCAAATGAAGTCATTAAATTCTGTGACCTCGGGCGAGTGCTGAGGACGGATCAGTACGTCTATGAACAGACGGTCAGAAAGAATCAGAGAAAAAGCAGCTTGTCAAGAATTCATCAGTCTGAACAGAAATCCTTCCTCAGCTCTCAGTATCTACTAACTAGTGTAAAACTAAACATGTACCTAATCAGATTGCACTATTAAAGCCTGACAAATTGCCAGGAAACATGTGCAGAGCAATCAGCTGTGTGTCAGTGTAGCATCACAAGCTAGCAAATCTTTTGATTATTACAGTTTTAGAGGCTCAAATCTAAATCTTTGTATACGTGTTTGCATACATGTGTTTCACAGTTAGTAGTATTCATACAGTTTGTAATGAGAAATAGGAAATACAGTCATCAAATGTTGCAGCAGAACATTGTGTTGTTGTTTTGGGAAAATGTCATGAAAACTCTTCCAGATTGAATCGTTATTAAACATCATTTATCCATTTTCAGGTCAGACATGTGGACTGTTCTCCATATCATCTCTTTTATTCTAAACACAGCAGATATTTGCATGCTAACATTAGCTTTGTCAGTTAGCTACACAACATATTCAGTAAATATTGTACATTTTCAGTAACAGCTAATCTCTACCTGAAAACAAGGTCCTGAGCTGTGGCCTGTTTTAATTAGTGAAGATGAAACTAAACTGAGTCACCACTGACGTTAGCATGAAGCTACGTTTGAACTCGGGGTCAGAATGCTCTTTGTCTTTTCTCTCTTTTATTTTGTCTGATCGGTCCTCTCCATGTGTGTCCTGCAGTCCAGAGACAGACGCTGACTCCTCAGGAGAAGATTCTGGAGAAGCTGCAGGAGATCAGGAAGGTAGGAAGAGATTGGCACGACATAAGAAGACGTCTCGTCTGACTTACACAAGGTTGCTGAACCGTCTTTATTCCACCACGTAAACACTGAACACTTCCTCTCACCCTCTCAACTTCAGCAAATACAACTTTTATCCAGAGTTTTGTTAATATCTTAAGCTGACCCAACTGAGGTACTATTAAAACTTCCTGAAGTTATTGTTGATATGAAGTTTAACTTTTTGTCTCACTGGTTTTTACATTGTTATACTTCAGGTTTACGCTGTTAAATATAACGTGGTGGACAAAGCTTTCTGCTGTGGAGACGTAACATTTCGTATCTATGGAGCACAAATTCTTCCCTGATGGTTCAGAACCAGTATTTTTTAGAGTCCAACCCTCAAACTCTGTCACCAAAATGATAAAAGAGGAATCTGTTGTAATCTTTGAGATGTTGGTTCTCCAGGTGTCTCTGCGTCAGATGAACCAGACTCGGTTCTACATCGTGGAGAACAGGAACCGGGCACTGCAGGTCTGCCTGCTGATTGGAGGACTGCCCCCCCTGCTGACCAAAGAGGAGTACGTCCAACTGATCGAGGAACACCTGACCATCAAGAGTGAGTCACAGCTGACGTCACCTCAGACGATTCTACCCGAACACTCAGAGCCTCAGACTTTCTGCACCACAGCACTGATTCAGTGATGAACACCCAGATTTGACTTCTTCCTTGCTTAATAAATGAGGAGGAAACAAAAATTCTTTGCTTGGTTTGTCTGTAAATGTACTGACAGAAACATCTGAGCGCAGCTTAACTTCCTGCCTTGTTATTGAGGTCACCAGACAGCAGGACCGCTCATCTCACTCACCTCCCCTCCTTTCTGTCTGCAGGTCACCTGGTCACCGTCAGCCACACCTACACCAGTCAAGGTGAGGCAGGTGTCGTGTGTTGTGATGTGCTGAGATGAAATATTTAATAGTACACCGACCTCTGTTGGAAATCTACGTCACGTATCTCAAAAGACGGAGGCACCACCTGGTGTTTGGCCTGAAAAGTCAAAAATGATCTAATAATTCAAGACAAAAAGCAAAAATGGATGAAAAGATTTGTTTTGCTTTCCTTTCCTCCAGTTACAGCGGCTGCTGGGTGGGATCCAGTGTTTTAGATGACAGTCACAGTGTTGGATGAAGTAAAAGTACCATACTTCTTGTAAAACTACTCTGTATTATGTCAGTGTGGTGATATAATCCGCACCGTCACAGTTATTACAAACACAATCTTCACATGTTCTGAACTCTTTATATGTTTTCTTTGTACAAATCCTAATTTGCTAAGTAACCACAGCTGTCAGATCTGATGTCGTGGAGCAGAGGACAAAAGTGACATGAGAAGAAAATACTCAAAGTACAAAAGCCTGAAATTTGTATTCAAACACAGTACTTGAGTAAATGTACTTGGTACTTTTCAGGTGCGGTGGCGTTGCAGGTCTCGTGTTTCTCTGAAGCAGAGAGGATCTACATGTTGGCTAAAGACACGGCGGTCAACAACAAGACGCTCACTTCACTCGTCATCCCAGAGATCCAGGTAACTCACCGGATGATCACGTGTCAGTCAGTCACAGAGAACCGTCCGCTGACAGATCACAGATCAGTTCATGTATGAGATGAAGTAGAAGGCGCAGGTGGTTGATGGTTCCTCGCTCTGATTCAGATGTTGTAGTTTCTGTTCAGTCACTGTAGTTTTCCTCTCTCAGGTCAACAAGCTGGCTGCAGACGTCTGTCCTCTTCTGGTGTTCGTCAACCCAAAGAGCGGTGGTCTGAAAGGCAGAGAGCTTCTGTACAGCTTCAGGAAATGTCTGAACCCCCACCAGGTCTTTGACATCTCCAACGGAGGACCGCTGGCTGGGTGAGAGCAGGAATAGTCCTCAGGTCCAGGCTGAGGGTCTGAGAGTCTGACGGAGTTTAATTCTTTATCTTTACCATTTTCATTTCCAAATCAATCTTTGCACTTTCTGTGTATTTGAACTATTTAAATGTTATTATTATAATCAGAATACTTTTTGTTGTCACTTTTGATTTGATTTTGCTTGATTCGGTTCATTTGCTATGAAAAAATCACCAGAAGAAAACCTGCCTCAAAAAGTCATTAGGGCAAAGAATTTATGTACAAAAATGTCCATAAATCCATCATTTCCATAAAAATGTGTTAATGTTGATCACAGAACTTGAACAGCTTGTATTAAAGCAGCTGCCTGTTTACATGCACACACACACAACGACAAAGAAATCAGGTTACACAGGAAGTAATGTTCATCTGTTATAACCTAGTACTGTACAAATTATGCAAATGATTAGTAATCAGATTATTTCAGTGCACCCAACCTTATTTTGGAGGCATGTTGTCTGACTGTATAATCATTGTTATATGATTGAAGCGTTGCTGATGTTTCTCTTCTTCTTCTTTGGTCCAGCCTCCACACATTCCAGGAGGTTCCCCGGTTCCGGGTGCTGGTCTGTGGCGGTGATGGGACAGTGGGCTGGGTTCTGGGAGTACTGGAGGCTGTCCGGCACAAACTGGTCTGTCGAGAGCCGCCGATCGGCATCGTTCCACTGGGAACAGGTCAGACCAACAGGGGTTGACTTTAATTTCATCACGTCATTTGTTGGAGGTTGTTCAGTAAACAGGGGCCAGTTGTTCAAAGGTAATCCGATCGGATTGGATCAAATCTTGAAAATGGGTTGTTCAAAAGGGAAAGAAGGATTCTGAAATCCTAGTTTGAATCTGGATCAAACCTTCAGTTTGTGTTGTTCAAAATGTTTCAGTAGGATTTGGATAACTTTGATCCAAAAAAACAGGATTATCCTGATCCCAACATGAGGTAGGATTTCAAGGTGGATTTCAGGGAGAAGATGTGGTAAAAATTGCTCAAATAATACATTTTTATCATTTAGTGTATATACTTTTACTTATATTTTGCACTTGACTTGTTTAACCGTTACAGTGATAAAGTAGACATAGGCTACCAATTAAGCCTTTCAGTATAATAAATCAGTATGGTAAAGTAAAAATAAAATAAAAATAAAAATGATCTTGTCCCCCCAAACAGATTTTAATAACAAACAAAAATAATCTTTTAATTTTTTCTGTCACTCATCACTGTATATTGATTTCAAAGAAACAATCAACAGAGATGAACCTGTCAAAAATAATTTCTAACAGTTGCATCCCTTACTACACGTCCAGTCAGTCCCTCATTCTGACAGAATGCCAGAGGTTGGTCTGGTTCTTCAACAGGCTCAGGTGCATCATAAACATCATCACAGAGAGGGACATTGTGCCTGGTAACGTGTTGTGCAGGACAATACACGCAAGAATTAGTTGCATGCTCCCTGTGGTTCCACTCGCAAATAGTTAAGGCATGCAAAGCATCTCTTCAGAACTCCATTTAAACGCTCAATTGCACATCTTATTTTGCAATGAGCAGTGTTGAAGCGTGCCTGCGCAGGTGTGGTTGCTGCAAGAAAAAGAGTCATCAGCCATGGTAGGAGTGGATAGGCACTGTCCCCTAATATTATGCCATCCGATCGGTTGGTTTAGAGCACTGGTAATCTGGATTTGGTAATCTTGAAAACTGTGTATCTGGATCAGGGTGATCCAATCCACTGTTGCTTTGAAAAACCGGCATAAAAGTAAGACGGATTACCTGATCCTGAATAGCAAAAAATGGGATTTCCAAATCCGGATCATTTTGATCCAGATTAAATGTTTTGAACAACTGGCCCCAGGTGCTCAGAAATTCAAACTTAGCTTCATGCTAACGTCAGTTAGCTCAGTTTAGTTTTAACATCAATACATTTAAACAGGTTACAAGTCACAAACTAGTTCTTACAAGGAGATCAGGTGTCACTGCATGCTAACATCTCTTCAGAGCTCACATGGAGAACAGCTGATGTATCTGAGCTGTTTCATGATTCTGTCTGGAAGATTTTAAATTAAGCTTCATTAAAATAACAACATACCTCAAATGACTGTTATGCTAACAGCCTTTAGCTATGTAAATACATCAGTTATCTAACTAACATTAGAGTTGACATCACTACATTTAATCTGACAGACTAGTTCTTAGTAAATATTAAGCTCTACTAGCTGCAGGTGTAGCTGATTTGTAGCTTACTGAAAAAAACATTAGCATGCTAGAACCTGACTGTTATAGAAAGAGTTGATCTGGAGCACAGTCGACATGTCTGACCTGAATCTTGATTAATGATGTTTAGTAATGATTCAGTCTGGAAGATTTGAAATAAAAACACAACTATTAACACGTTAGTAAACATTGTGCTGATAGCAAGTGACTAAATCAATGAACAACATTAGTTAGCTTAGCATGGTTGGATATTTTAACTCTGAGACACAGAAATAAAACAAAAAGTAAATTTTAGCTTTTCAAGTTCTGCTAGCTTGTGATGCTAACTTTGACTTCCTGTTTACATATTGATTGATTGATTGATTGATTGATTGATATATTGATTGGACAGCACTAAAAGATGTTTCCTAGCAACACATTTACACCTTACTAAAGTCTTAACAGCTGGTTGGCAGTTACTGAGAACTGAGGACGGACTTTATGCTCGGATACTGAAGTGTGTGCTGTTTTGTCAGGCAACGACTTGGCTCGTATCCTGCGCTGGGGAGCGGGTTACAGCAGCGAGGACCCGCACCACATACTGGTCTCCTTGGACGAGGCCGACGAGGTTCTGATGGACCGGTGGACCATCCTGCTGGACGCTCAGGACATCTCCGAAGATGGCAAGGAGAACGGCTTCCTAGAGCCTCCCAAGGTCTGGTCCAGTCCTCCAGGACAGTCAGGAACACTTTTGTTGGGTTTTTGTAAATCAGCCTCTTGAATCTAAAGCGGCTTTTTGAAGTGGTCTTAACTGAAGAGCTGCATGTGGCTTATAGAGACTGTCTGACAGGAAGCTCTGCTGTAACTGGGTCATGTGTGTCTCAGATTGTGCAGATGAACAACTACTTCGGTCTTGGCATCGACGCGGAGCTCAGCCTGGACTTCCACCAGGCCAGAGAGGACGAACCGGATAAATTCACCAGCAGGTAAAACTTCACTTCATTCAGACTCTGACGTGTTTCTGAGGATGAGGGTTGAACTCCGCCTCCTGTCCACCTCACAGGTTTCATAACAAAGGCGTGTACGTGAAGGTTGGCCTGCAGAAGATCAGCTACACCAGGAGTCTCCACAAAGAGCTGCAGCTTCAGGTGGACGCTCAGAACGTCCCGCTACCCAACATAGAGGGACTGATCTTCCTCAACATACCCAGCTGGGGTTCTGGTGCTGATCTCTGGGGGTCAGAGGTCGACGGTCGCTATGGGAAACCAAGCATCGATGACGGGCTGCTGGAGGTGGTTGGAGTCACCGGGGTCGTCCACATGGTGAGATCACTCATAACACACACACACACACACACACACACACACACACACACACACACACACACACACACACACTTGCATATGTCTTGACTTACAAAAACTGTGTGTGTGTGTGTGTGTACAGGGCCAGGTGCAGAGTGGTATGCGGTCAGGGATTCGTATTGCTCAAGGGAATTACATCAGGCTGACGGTCAGTAAACCCATACCTGTCCAGGTGGACGGAGAGCCGTGGATCCAACCGCCGGGACACATCATCATCTCTGCTGCTGGACCAAAGGTACGCTCTGTTTGTCCCTACAGGGCATCCGTAGTTTAGCTTTTTGTTTCCAGCTCTCTATCTTTTGTGTCCTTGTTTTTTCTATTCCTTCCTTCCTTCATCCTTCCTTCCTTCCTTCCTTCCTTCACTCCTTCCTTTCGTCCTTCCCCCCTTCCTTTCAAATATTCATGAGATATATTATGTTCTATGCATTTTGATGTATTCTGTGTACACATGCACATTTATTTGCATTTTTTTTTTTATGTTGCAGTATACAGTGTATTTTGTGTGTGTGTGTATTTATATGCATTTATGTATTTAAGATGTAGTTTATCGGTAGTTTGATGTATTATGTGTGTAGTTTTTTGGTAATGTTATAATCATATTTGTTGTCTTTAGGTTCGGATGTTGAGGAAGTCGAAGCAGAAGCAGAGAAAGTCTTCAGCAGTGAAGGACGGACGTTCAGAGAGTCCTTCGTCCAGAGACGGAGGACACTGAGCGACACCACTGAGACTCAGTGACCTGCCTTTACCTGCTTCCTGCTGAAACTGGAAGCCATTTTGGTGCGAGCAACCAGCTGGAAATTTCACTTATGCAGCTTTGTAGCGACGCTGACGGGCCACCGATCGACTGGAGACTGACGGAGGTTTACCTGTCACTGCCTGCACACACTGGGAGGAGTTCAGTTTGGCTCAGCTGGGATCTCATATCCATCCTGCTGACTAAATACGTACAGAATTTACCATAAGCAGAGTCCATGTTCAGCAGGTAAAAGTGACTGTTTTTGCTTAAAGAGCAAAAGTAACAAGTAATTAATAGACTCACTTCTTCTTCTACATAGATTAATAAAGAGTTAATATGGAATTTTGATAATTTCTCAGTATGGATAAGCTTCAGAGTTGAACAAAACAAAAATCTATAGAAGTATTTAACAGAAGTTGTAACATTTCTGTGTAGATGTAACTGTATTTGTACCACTGACACGTGTAGACTCGGTGTCAGTGGATATAGTGTAATATCTGTAGTCGTGAAAAATAATGTGCAGCTATAGATTGAATATGACCTCAGTGTGTTCAGATGGAGAATATGAAGTAGTGAATACTGAAGCACTCCTTAGAGACAGACAGACAGACAGTTAGACAGACGGTTTCTGTGAGAGGCTGTGACCATGTTATGTTTATCTGATCCAGGACTCTGCAGGCACTGAGCTGAGCTTTCTTACTCTGTGAAATCCTTCAGTGACGGTGGTCTAAAATAACACTCTGCAGTGAAGCTAATGAGAATCTCCGACCCTGAAACCACAGTGCCCACTGGAACTGGATGGTTCACACCAGTCAGGAAAGTGATAAAGCCTAAAGCACAGTTTGTATTCCAGCAGATGGAAAGTGTAGTAAACTGTAAACGGGATGTTTGAATCCTGCTGTCAGCGTTTGTTTTTGTACAAAACATCATCTCCTTTATATTAGTATAGCACATGGCAAAGTAAAACTGGCCAAGTTAGCAACTTTCGCTCAACAAGTTAACAGTTAACAGATCATCAAAAATGCTAAAAGATACTGTTGGATTTAGCAAAAACTAGCTTGTTTAATTAGCGTTAATACGTTAGCTTACGTTACGTTGAGTCTGTACTTAGGTGACCGCTGGTCGATCATCTGTCTCACAATCGAATCTACTCGTCCAAATTTTTCCTGTAAGACTTAACTTGAAATGAAGACGTTGTTGTTAGATGTCGTTAGCTTTACAGTGTTTTCAGTTCATGCTAACCTACGCAGCTGTGATGTCTGTCTGACTTTCTCTCTTGTCTGACAGCAGTTGGCCTGTTGAGTCTTTACTACATTGTATTGCTGAGTTTATGAAGACATATAGCTGAGAGGCAGCAGTGACACAAATGTAAGAGAAGCAAATCCCGAATTTAAAACAGACAAATCTCTGCTTCTTCTGTCTTCTGTTGTTGGTAAAATCCCATTCCCCCCCCCCCCCCCAAAACCAAAAACATGTCATAACCCGGGTCACAACAGAAGCCAAGGCAGCACCGGACACTAGAAAACTAATATACAGTATAACTAGCTGCATTAAAGTGCCAGTGTTAGCGTGCAAGCTAATTAGCTAGTTTTCCGGAAAGCTAGCTAGCTAAGCAAAAACTCAACTGCCTACAAAGCTGGCGGTATCACTAGCTTTGTAAATACAAATTTAAAACACACTCTTATTATTTTAGGCGGAACAAACATGAATTGCATATATAAATGCACTTTAAATGTGGCTCTATGATTATATGTAGCACCAGATACTAGCTAGAAAACTACCATATCACTAGCTGCATTACAGTGCCATTACTAGCTTTCTGGATAGTTTCTAGCTACAAGCTAGAACTCTAGCTACAAGCTAGAAACTATCCAGAAAACTAGCTGGGTTAGCCTACTAGCTTTGATAGGTAGCTGCTATAAGCTAGCTGACAGAAACAAAACTTTTTCAGGGGAAAACACAAATTGACGGTATAAATGTACTGTGTAACGTGGGAACAAAGTATGACAATATGATTGTGCTGCTGTAATTACAGGTAGAAAATCACTGTAAACATTACTTGCTTGGTAAGCTAGCTAGATATTTTGTTAGTAAGCTAGATGCCCAAACAACTGTTGTCATTAGAAGGTAAAACACTTGGTATGTGAGCTAGCTTGCCAATTAATTTAAGGCAAGAAATTAAGCAATTTATTGGTATTAATGATTTGGCTAGCAAGATATGATTGAACACATTAGCCATCAGTTATTGGGGAGGGATTTATCAGAAATTATCCAGCCACAAATTATTTGATTTTGGTTTCATTTATTGATCACAGCATAAAGTTGTAGAAGAGAGGGGCTGCATGTTTTATTTTGGACCCTCCAGTCTTAGAAATCATTATTCCAATCAATTTAATCGACTTCAGTATAAAATATTTCTGACATGGATTCCAAACCCTCCGTCTCTGTTACGTCTCTCGTATTGAAGCCTGCCCCTATGTCCTGAAGGAAACTTTACAAATATGAAACTCAGCTGCCAGTTTATACTCAAGAAAGATGAATGAGGCTTTAATGAACTTCGTCCACATTCCCAGAGACTCAGAACGTACAGAAACAATTTCTGCAGCAGACGAGGGACCTGAAGGTCTCAGCTCCTCATGTAGCCACAACATAATTGAATCACTGAACCTCAGTTGTGATATTTAGTCTTTTTTTAAATCTGAGATCCACATTAAATTTATTTTGATGTTTTTGGTGCTAGAAGGTATTGATACATTCTAGTTCTGTGTTTGACTTGAAATTCGAAGGTTCTGATTTTATTCAAGCCTCAAACTATAGTTGATCTGAACTCTGTAGCGTTTTATTGGAGGGCTGATGAGTTCAGAGTTATTCTTCTGCAGCTGGATTCATTCCTGACTTGACCAGATTGAAGATTTGTGGCTTTGAATAAACAGATCTGAGACTGAGTGCTGACACATCAGTGGCATTAATTGTAATTTTGGATCGACTGTGGAGTTGAACAGCTTAATCGGTCAGACTGAAGTGTTTCTACAGTCTGCTGTGTACTGACAGTAGACTGTAGCTGTGAGTATTTAACCTGTACACTGTCCCAGTGTTTTCATACATGCATGAAGTACTGTAGTTCTGAATGTTGCTACAGCGGCGTTTCATCTCCTCTCTGTTCCCACTAATAGATTCGTCTGTCGCTGTTAAAGAACCATAACAAACGGAAAACTTGCTGATCATATCACAAAGTATTCTCATTGGATTCTGATAATTTCTGTGAAAATCAGCTTGCAGAATTGAAAACTACCTGCAGGGAGACGTTAAACGTTATGTCCTCCTTGGTGATGCGTTCAAGATCCTTTAACATCTAATAACTGACTTTGTGTCGAGCTGTAAGTATTGTGACATGTTGATGAAAAGATCGACACAGTAACAGTTCTTTTGTCAGTAATAGTCCCAAAACCGTTATTTTTCTTGTTTGTTGAAACATCAATGTGCAATTTATATACACATATGTTATACATACACACACACACACACATACATATATATATATATATATATATATATATATATATATATATATATTATATATATATATATATATATATATATATATAAATATATTAGGGCTGTCAAAGTTAACGCGCTAATAACGCGTTAACGCAACGTCCTCTTAACGGCGTTAATTTTTTTAACGCGCGATTAATGCTCAGTATATTAAAAAAAAACAAAAAACAAAACAAAACAAAAAACACGCGCATTGTATGATTTACGACCGTCGGCGGCACCCGTAGTCTTGATACAGAGGGTGGCAGAAGAATAAGAAAGGGAATCAGAAGAAGAAGCAGGGTTGGTGGTTCGTTAAAAACACGGCTGACTAAAAAGCAGCACTCGCTGCAAACTCCTCATCTCTGCTGTCACTCACGGTGGCGGACATTTGTTTCTCCATCGCCCAGATCATTTTGCGGGACACTCTCTCATGGCGTGCCCGTTTGCTGATAACTCGTCCCCGCATGTTTATCTCAGGCTCCTCGCTAGCCTTCTTCCTCCCTCCAGCAGGCAGCCTGCCGCTGCTGTCCTCCTCGGACAGACGCTGAAGCTCCGTTTCTCTCACTCTCTTGGAGTCGACAGAGAAACGTCTAGCGGCTGCTTCTCCCGAGTTTTCCTCTGAATTTATCACGACAGAAGGTTTGAATTTCAAGTCGTACTTTTTATTGTTTTGCTGCACCGGAGCCATGGCGATCATCAGTGTGATACTGACTGACAGAAAGCAGCACACTGTGTGAAAAAGGCGAAGAAGAAAAACGTGCAGTGTCAGTGGACACCACTTGCAAGCCAAACAGACGGCAGATGCAGAGAGCCCGTCGCCCCCCCTCGCCAAAAGCAGACAACCCTGGATTTATTTTCCTGCATGATTTGAAGTGTTGAATAAACATTTTCATAATGCAAGCATATTTGACCTTTCTTATGTTGTTAAAAGTATTAAGAACATAAAAAAAATACATTAAGGTACATTTAGAAGAGAAAAAAATGTGCCAAAAAAAATGCGATTAATTTGCGATTAAAAAATTAATCGTTTGACAGCCCAAATATATATATATATATATATATATATATATATATATATATATATATATATATATATATATATATATATATACACATACACACACACACACATACATGTGACGATATTCACAGCTTACAAAAGACTTCATAAAAGATGTAAATAACATCTCCCCAGATCATCAGCATTTTGTTAGGGATGAGGTCCGTTTGGACTCTGGTGAACAGAACAGTGACTGAAGTCAGAAGCTCAGCTCTGTTTCTTGTGTCCTCGTCGCTCCATCAGACGGAAACATGCTTCAGTCTGCTGCATCATCACAACACAGAGTTTATTCTGACACTTTTTCACCTCCAGGAGGATTTTGAATACAGTTCAGTGGGTTTAAATGAAAGTTGGACTGACCATCATCATGTTCTGATCCGACACTTGTTGATGAATTGACTGTAAACTCTCCTAGTTCATCTCAAACAGCCTTAATGTGTTTTTCTCTTTAATCTCTTGTTGAATGTTAAAAATGTTAAAATGTGCTTTAACGTGATTTCTTCTGCTTCTCTGCGTCCGTCGTGCCTCGTAGCGTCTCACGTACCTGCTGTTAATGTACCGGGCCAGGTGCTGGTTCTGGTCTGTAGTGCCTCATCGAAACGCTTCAACACCCTCAGTGCTCTGATGTTTATTGTGTGTGTGTGTGTGTGTGTGTGTGTGTGTGTGTGCGTGCGTGTGTGTGCGCTGAGCTCACATGCCTCCAGATCTCATCTAGATTTTTCTCTTTTTTGTTGCTGTAACTAGATTTTATGATTCTACCCGAAGTTTTATTGAATAGATATGTATATTTTTGCAGACGAGCTGTTTTTTTTTTGTTTTTTTTTGTTTCTTTGTTTCAACTGTAAAGTTTTAATTGTAAATTGCACTAATTGTTTTACAGATGCTTTTAGATGTGACGTTCAGGTTATTATGGATGTTGTAACAACTAAAGCTGAATATATATAGTAGATATATATATATATATATATATAGTAGATATATAGTATATATATATATATATATATATATATATATATATATATATATATATATATATATATATACATATATACATACTACATACATACATACATACATACATACATATACATATATATACATATATATATATACATACATACATACATACATACATACATACATACATACATACATACATACATGTTTAAATCTGTTATTTAAATATTTATGTTTAAATAACAGATTCTTATGTGTTTAATCATAATAAACTAAAGGGCATCTGAGAACTAAAGAAAAGATGTTTCTGTCAAATTCCTCTTCACATGACATTGACTAGATAAATAGAGTTTAATTTATTCTGAGGGAAATGTACACATCCAGCAGCAGCCGAAGACTGACAACAGAAGCTGACATGAACCGTCTGAAAGTCTGTTCAGTCATTTCATCTTACAGCTGAAGGTTTAAGTCATTTATCAGTATCTTAAATGTTCTGACTTTAATGCCCCCCCATTGTTGGTATTAAAAACATCAGTGTGGATTTGATGTTCCAATCAACTTTAACAAATTATAAAATATTAAAATAGTCTTTGAAATACGATTTAAGCATTCAGAGCTATAATTTAAAGGAAATGTCAGATAAGATAAAGATAAAATAAATATGCATCATACAGAGAAAATGAACACATGAAAAACATCTGAAATCTAAGTTTGCAATATGTAACAGCAGAATTGTAATTATTAGAACTATTATAGTTATTGTTAATTATGTCACGGTCTCGGTACAGACTAAGCTGCGCGTGGCGGTGCTGCTGTGTTTGACCAGCAGGGGGCACAAGTCAACAGTTTCCCGCACGCCAAAGATGTTCTATAACTGACAGGAGGATTTACTCTGCACTGCAGCTAATGTACGTGCAGCACGTTCCTTTCCTTTAAGTCGTTTCTTTTATCAGACCGGTGTTACACAGGGACGTCTGCTCGGCCCACTGATGTTCAGCCTTGGAAAGTAACTAGATACATTTACTCAAGAACTGTACTAGAGTTTGTTCTACTCTATCTATTACTCTAAGATCCACCAATCAATTTTTTTTTTATTGTGACATTTTTCACGTGTTTATGTTGTATTGCACTGAACAGAGATGCATCTGTGATTTCATTGTAAGCTGAGCTTACACTGACAAGAAAAGGAATTCTATTCTGTTCTTCTATAATCACATATAATATTACTTGAAAATGTCATGGACTAAGTGTAGCGTTTATTAGAACTTACATCGTTACTTAATCACTTCATTACTTTTACACATATCAAAGGTACTGAAAGTGAACACAGTGTTCCTTAGGTATATAGCTAAATTAAAACTTAACTCTGTTTATTAAAGAATGTCGTTTGAATTTAAAAAGCATTTTAATTTATGGATAACCTTTTTAGTACTTCAGTCTTTTTCCACTTTTCAGTTGATTATGTTTAAGTGTTTGTCTTTCTACAAAAATGTATTATATTTGTATTTAACTGTAAACAGCAGGAAAAAACGAGGTGCCAGAACAAAGAAGAGTCGTGACTCTTCAAAGACGATCAAAGATGGTTGTTCCAGTTTGACATAGATAGATTCTTTAACTCCTCTTTCTGACCATCTGTCTTTTCTGGACAAGATGTTCACATCGTTGTCCTCAGAAGAATGATTTGTCTCCTTCAGATGTCAGTGACAGCAGAGTCTGGCCCTGAGGAGTTGGCCCTCCTGGAAGAGTCATAAAAGTATCCACATAAATAGGTGGAAATTCACAAATATATTTTCCACTGAAAAATACTAAGTTGATGAACAAATGATGATATACAAGTTGCAAATTTGAGGCACAGATACGGATCCAGTTTTGCAGATACAAATCCCTCTGCATTTATTTGTGAATAATATTGAGACTGTTCTAGCTCCATACTCCTGTGTTGAGCCATTGATTTATGGAGAGGTTGTTTTGTCTCCCCAATGTACAAATCTGTGCAGTCCTGCTGCATTAAACATCATAAACTACATTACTCTGTTTATGTCTGGGTTTTTTTTCCTTATGATGGACAACTTTCTGTCTCAGTGTGTTGGAGGGTTTAAAGTGAACCAGGGTTTGATGTTTATTAAAGATCCTCCTGAGTTTCTCAGATGTTCCTGCGACAGAAGGAATGAAGATGTTGTTACATTTTCTCGTCTCCTCCTCTCTGTCTGCTCTGGATCGTTTAGAGGGTCTGACAAAGGTCCAGTTTGGGTAGCCGCAGGTTTCTGTCTCCTTGCCCTCCTTAGTGGGCACGGTCTCAGCCTGATGGTTTAGGGTTCTGATGACCCAGCTTGTGCTCCAGTGGGGGATGAGAGTCTAACAACAGTGTTGATCTGTGTGTAGGTTCTCTGTACACCTCAATGTTGAGTTTTCTGTCTTCTTCAGTGTGTACTGCTCAGTCCAGCAAGGGCAGACTGTCTCCTCTGACATCTTCCACTGTGAACTCTATGTTATTGTCCTCAGCATCTATATGTTCTGTGAAGGCTTCCACTCCCCTTGTTCTGATGTTGGTCCACATGCCTGAACCAGTGTCTAGGAGCAGGTCCTGTGAAGGTCATCAGGCTCTGCTCTAAACTTCTTCCATGTAGAGGTTGGACACTCTTGTGCACACCGGTGAGCCCAGGGCCCAGCTGTGCTTCTGTCTGTTGTAACATTCACTGGACTAGAAGTAGGCGGTCTTCAGACAGAGGTCCAGTAAGGCACATATGTGGTCTGGGGTGAAGTTGGTTCCTCTCAACAGTGTCTCGTCCTGTACCGGGCCATTTTTCACCATCTGAACCACTGATGTGTGGGAATGCATATAAATAGTGATGTGACATCATGAGAAACCATTTGTTTAGTCTGGTCCAGTGTTATCTGTCTCACCTTGTTGGTGAAATCCTGTAGGTTTTTGATGTGGTGTTAAGTGTTACTGACCAAAGGAGCTAGAGTCATAGCTCAGTGCTTGGATATGTTATAGGTCCTTGTGTATCTGGGGAGAAACACGTCCAGTTGCCTACGATACGGCACTTACAATGATCATGAGCTGGATCAACATCAACATCTTTAGGAGTATGTGTAGTTGCGTGGTTGTAAGCTGTATACACATGTTTCTTATGACTGATTACCTGTATGTGTCACACCTGTTCACTTCCTGTTCTGTGAGATAATAAACTGTAAAAATAAAGATGATCCAAAGATTGTTTTATGACATTTTTGGCCTCAGAGTGAGACCTCTTCGTGTTTCCCTCCCTCTGTGGCTGAGCTCTACGTCACAGGGAATTTCCAGAGGGGAAGGAAATGAAGTTGATGATCGACAGAGACAAACTTGTGTCAGCTGCACGGCTCCGCTGCCGCTGCTGCTCGGGATCAAACATCACTTTATTCTGTCGGATTAAAATCATTTTTGCCCTTTATTAACTGTAATGACGCGGTGGTGTCGCGTCATGACGCACTCTGATTAAACCGAGCAGTTGTAAATGGATCCAGTGGCTCAGTGTGGACATGGCGAAATGATGTGCAGAAGTCAACTGAAGTGAAGCGGACTGTCACTCATAGTTCATGTTGAGAGCCCGACTGTTAATCTGACCGAGCTAACCAGGTGAGAACATGCTAACTAACCCATATAGCAGCTCAATACGCAGCTATACATTTGTATTAATTACCATAACTTTACAGTGACCCGTTACAGCAGCATTGCGCCTCTCGCTTTGTTATGCTACTCACTTCCTTATTAGCCAGGTAACTTTGAGAACGTCACACCGAATTTATTCTTAAAAATGGGAACTTAGAGTTTTCTTTCTCGTCAGCAAAGACGAGCGTGTCTCACATCAGTACTAACGGTTCATGTTTCAGCCTCTGGTGAATTCGGCTTGTAAATTTCCAACATGAAGTCGTTGTTTTAGTTGAAGTTCGAACTTTCTCCGTCTCTTCACTCGCTGCGTTTCTTTTAACAGTCCACGCTTCCTTGGTAGCAGAGGACAGTGTGGGTGAACGGACAACTCGTTGAACAAATGAAACTTGTATTTAAAGTCAACTGTGATGTGGATTTTACACTTGCCGAACACAGGACTGGGCTCACCTGGCGCTATTGTATATTGATTTTTAATTGTTACTGTATAATCTCAAGGTGAATAGCCTCGCACGGTTTAACTCGCAGATTCTTGAACGGAGTTTCGTATTAGTAGTTCTCCGCATACGGAACCTGTGAGAGCTAGCTGCCAGCTAGCTAGGACAGGTAGCGGTTGGCACCAACTCTTGTCGGAAACATGAAGCCAACAGTCAGACACTAACTGTGGTACTGTCTCTGATGTAGAACTGTCACTAGTTAATACAGCTTTATGTTTTTTAATGGTCGCTTTAACGACACAAACAGTAAGGACCGCCCGGCAGTGCTAGCTAGCTGTTAGCCAGAGCGCTAAGAAGATTGACACATGCGCGTTCATGTGCGAGAACGCGCGATGTTAAGCAGCAACAAGTGTCAGATGGATTATTTATTAATGATTAATAATTACATGATAAAGAATCATTGTAAAAATTAACACTATAAAATAGTAAATACAGACATGTTGTTGTTCAACCGATTCTACCGTTTTCACTTGATTTAGGCGCTAAATTAATTTAATATATGAATAATTACATTATTACCACCATCACTTAGTAATTACACCGTATTTACTGCAGTACTGAGGCTCACACAGAGTCTAATAGTTGTGTTTGACCTTTGCAGACACCATGGCTGGAGACGACCCCTACCTTCATACTACCAACCAAGTAAACTCACCTCAACTTCTGTTTCTACAGCACAGCAGACTAGAATAAGACTAAAGTATCTTAATATAATGAGTAACATGTAATGTTTTTAAGAGTTGCTGATTCGAGTCCTGGATCAAGACTAGAAATCTGTTTTTAGTTTAGGTGATTTTTGATTTTGTAAAAATTTAAATAGTTTTTCATAAACAGATATTATACAAAATGTTGTTTTTTTTCTGTTCAAAATGTGGAACAACTTAATAAAATAAATGATTATTTGTTGTGTAAGTGTGTTTCTACATTGAGCTGTTGGTGCCCATGTCCTGACTTCATGTCTTTCTGATTCCAGATTCTGATGGAGATGATGGATCCCACACCATGGGAGTTCACACCCTTTCCTGTAATGTCTCAGACATCATCTATGCGGACAGGTGAGAGTCACACCTTCACACCTACACTGTCTGTATTTAACTGGTGGTACAACATTCAATCATTAGTTGTTATTTGATAATGGCAGAACACTTTAAATGGAGGGACGGCTGTAGCTCAGGAGGTACAGCACAGTGTTGTTTTCGTCGATGATGACGAAATTATTTCGTTGACGCCCCTTTTTTTCATGACAATAACGGTGACTAGATAAACATGGCTCTTTGATGATTAAAACATGGCGAGACGTGTGTGAGTTTTCCTTGACGAGATGAGAATAGACGTAAATGTTGGTGTGTGGTCTGTCAGACTTTCAAAATGCATGACATTTCTGCTGTCTTCGTTGTCCGCTTGTTGTTGTAGCGGCAAGCTAGGAACGGTCGTTACTTTCAAATTAAAGTGAAATTCTCGCCAAAATGCAACCTAGGTTTTTTTTGTGAATGTATACGAGTCAAACCTTTGTGTAAAAGCATAATTACGATGAAAGAGGCTCTTTTAAGATTGACCGTATTTTCGTTTTTGTCTCAAACTTATTTTCAATGGGAGTGCATGGGGCACTTTCACACTAGCATCAAAATCGCTATTTTTAAAACACTAAGAAGGCTCGACACAACATGAAACTTTGTTCGTGGTATCACCAGGGTCTCTACACATAGCTCAACTGAACCGCATACACTCTACCCAGACGTGTTGATCCCCGAGTACGTCTGGGCTGCCATGATGACGGCTAGAGGAAGAAGCTACTGCTAACATGAGTTGTTCAAAAACGTTCTTTTTAGTAACTCTGTGTACACAAACAATGTTCTCAATGCTCGTGTTCATGTGTAGAGACCCTGGTGATACTACGAGCAAAGTTTCATGTTGTGTCGAGCCTTCTTGGTGTTTTAGAAATAGATTTAGAATAGAAAATTTGATGCTAGCGTAAAAGTGTTCCATGCACTCACATTGAAAATGAGTTTGAGCCGAAAACAAAAATAGGGTCAATCTTAAAAGTGCCTCTTTCATCTCCATATTTCAAATTTTCAACTTTTTTTCCAACATATTTCAACTGTTTTTTTGTCAGCTTGTAGCAGATTTACAAGTTCAACACATTGCAACACATTGTGAGCTTGTAGATCTTATATACTTATTGACTTAAATTAATTTGTTAAAAGACTATACTTCTTTTGTTTTTTTTAACTAAAACTAGACTAAAACCTGTTTCAGTTTTCGTCGACTAGAACTGGACTATAACTATCACATATAGAAATGACTAAATTTGACTAAAACTAAAAAGCATTTTAGTCCAAAAGACTAAGACTATGTCTAAATCTAAAATGGCTGCCAAAAACAACACTTGTACAGCGAGTCGTCTAGTAATCAGAAGGTCGTCGGTCGTCGGTTCGAAACCCGGTTCCCCCCAGCTGCGTGTTGATGTGTCCTTTAACAAGATACTGAACCCCATATTGCTCCTGATGAGCAGTTGGCTCCTCGCATGGCAGCCTCCGCCATCAGAATATCAATGTGTGTGTGAATGGGTGAATGTGGCAAGGTTTGTTAAGTGCTTTGAGCGGTCAGTAGACTGGAAAAAAACACTATAGAAATGCAAGACCATTTACCATTTACATGCTGATGAAATTGTGTGAGAGCATTCATGGTCACAACTTTATCCCCCTATACCTTAAAATATCAAACTGTTGTTCATACAGCTTCATTATCACATCTTAAATCAACACATGGAGCTTCTGTGTTGTGTCAAACTTGTTAGAATGTTTGGTTCTGTTCTCCCTCCTCAGGTGTAACAACCCTATATACCCCGTCTGGTCCACCAGTTATTAAAGTCTGCTTTGAACAGAAAACATAGGAGTAAAAACATTCCACTTGTAAAATGACTGCCTTTTGATAACTGATGTAACGAGTATACTAAAAGACAAAGTGATATGTTTTATACAGGGTTCGTACGGGTGCTTGAAATCCTTGAAAGTGCTTGAATTTCAATGTTGTGTTTTTAAGGTCTGAAAAGTGCTTGGATTTTAGTTTAAGTACTTGAAAGTGCTTGACATTATAATTCTGTGTCTTTCACAAAATTGGGATCAGACTGGATAATTAATTTCTGAAGTTTTTGCTATTAGGAAACACAATTTTAGATGTTTACAGCATAATACAATGTACATAATTGTGATAAAAAGTGAAGAAAAAAATCATGAGTACCGTAATTTCCGGACTATAAGCCGCTACTTTTTTCCCACGCTTTGAACCCTGCGGCCTATAATATGATGCGGCTAATCTATAGATTTTTACGGACTAACGGCCTCCAGGAGGCTCTAGGCAGCGCAAGAGCAAGACAGACAGGTGGAAGAGATAATGCGCCGAGGAAGACGCTAGTTTGATTGTGTTTTGAACAGGTATTTTGCGCATCATGCACACACCCTCATCGTGGAAAACACATGAAGAAATACATATGATGCAGCTTTTAAGTTAAAGGCAATCGATCTGGTTGTCGAAGAAGGAAATAGAGCTGCTGCAAGTAAGCTTGGCATCAATGGTTATTTTTTTAACCAGCTGTTTTACTTTAGTTTTACTGCTGTGTTACTGCGTTACTGCTGGGTTACAGGCACTATTCGGAAAAAAGCATTTATTTATTAAAAAGGTAAAACCCGCGGCTTATAGACAAGTGCGGCCTATATATGTAAAAAAACAAAATTCTTTTTAAAATTAGTTGCTGCGGCTTATATTCAGGTGCGCTCAATAGTCTGGAAATTACGGTATATATATTCTTGTAGATACGTATTTTACCCCAGCAATAAGGTGCTGGAAAATCTTGAAAATGACCCTTAAAAGTGCCTGAAAAGTGCTTGAATTTGACCTTGAAAAATGTGTACGAACCCTGTTTATATTTTACACTTCATGTATGTAATTATTTTGTCACAAACTACATAATGTCACTTTATTGTCTCTGAAACTTTCTTGTAATCGCAGCTCTCAGTTTTATCAATTGATAACCCATTAACCGTTAACTGTTAAACTGGGACTGTGCAGAATATTTAAAGACGCAGAGAACTTAACAAATGTTGACAAAATCATCTCAACTGAACATCCACTTTTCATCAGCACATGCAGTCTGGTTTGCAGTCTGTTTTTAGCTTCACTGTTGCTTGTTTGACCAAGATGAGTTCAAACCGTCCTCTGAACAGTTGGAAGTGTTGTGTTACTTAGTTGTCTTTTTAAAATTGTAATCAACTCTCCAATACGAGGATGTGTTTGTTTTATTTCACCGTAAACTGAATATCTTTGAGTTTTGGCCTGTCGGTCGCACAAAATGAGACATTTGAAATCTCAGCAAGAAGTCAGTGTTGAAACACATATTCAGTAGATTCAATGTGACTTCCACTTACTGAGGATCATGATCTCTGTTGTCTATCCAGAATAACCATCAGAAGAATAGACAGTTCAGAACTCCCCTGAGAATCTTCATGTTTTTTAAGTTTTATTGAGTGTCAAAGTGATCCAGTGATAGTTATCTGTACGTCTGTGTTTACACTGCAACCATGAGCTGCTAACAGCTCATTCAGCAAAGGCTTCATAGTACCAGCTAATTAACATGTAAACAAATAAAGTTACAGCTCACAGCTAACTGTCTCCATGGCAATATTTGACTTCCTGTATATATTTTTATACTTTATACTTCACTGTTTAATGTTACCAGCAACTAGTGCCTTAGCTTTCTTGGCAGTCTCTTCTCTGTAGACATTATAACCACTGACACTGCTGATTGTGTTCACGTTGTTCTTCTGTAACATTTGATCTTTATTTTGTGGTTCATCGGGGTGTTTTGTCACAGAGGAGGGAAACTGGTCTCTGGTGTAACTAACTTGTGTTTGAGTGTGTGATTGACAACTCACTGATTATCTAGTTACAGTAAAGAGCAGGTGACTGTCAGACTACAGATATGTGCGATTAATTGACTAGTTGATGAATCGTTACTGCCACTCTACCAACCCAATCCTGGGCAAGATAAGCAGTTGGTGAGTGACAAAGAATCACAAAAATGATTGAAAAATCACAATGAAAATGGTATTTGTGTTACTGCGGTAGTTGATCATCATTTGATAGAAGATTTAACATGAATTCTATCAAGAAAATCAATTAAATGAACTGAATGAACAGGTCTTATAGGGGAGTTGTTAATCTATAAATATAACGTGTGTGTGTGTGTGTATATATATATATATCAGGGCTGTCAAACGATCAATTTTTTAAATCGCGATTAATCGCATTTTGTCCATAGTTAACTCGCGATTAATCGCAATTTTTTTGGCACATTTTTTTCTCTTCTAAATGTACCTTAATGTATTTTTTCATGTTCTTAATACTTTTAACAACATAAGAAAGGTCAAATATGCTTGCATTATGAAAATGTTTATTCAACACTTCAAATCATACAGGAAAATAAATCCAGGGTTGTCTGCTTTTGGCGAGGTGGGGCGACGGGCTCTCTGTATCTGCCCGTCTGTTTGGCTTGCAAGTGGTGTCCACTGACACTGCACGTTTTTCTTCTTTGCCTTTTTCATGCAGTGTGCTGCTTTCCGTCAGTCAGTATCACACTGATGATCGCCATGGCTCCGGTGCAGCAAAACAATAAAAAGTACGACTTGAAATTCAAACTTTCTGTCATGATATATTCAGAGGAAAATTCGGGAGAACGTTTCTCTGTTGACCCCAAGAGAGTGAGAGAAACGGAGCTTCAGCGTCTGTCCGAGGAGGACAGCAGCAGGGCCAGGCTGCCTGCTGGAGGGAGGAAGAAGGCTAGCGAGGAGCCTGAGATAAACATGCGGGGACGAGTTATCAGCAAACGGGCACGCCACGAGAGAGTGTCCCGCAAAATGATCAGGGCGATGGAGAAACAAATGTCCGCCACCGTGAGTGACAGCAGAGGTGAGGAGTTTGCAGCGAGTGCTGCTTTTCAGTCCGCCGTGTTTTTAACGAACCGCTAACACTGCTTCTTCTTCTTCTGATTCCCTTTCTTATTCTTCTGCCACCCTCTGTATCAAGACTACGGGTGCCGCCGCCGACCGTAAATCATACAATGCGCGTTTTTTTTTGTTTTATTTTTTAATATACTGAGCGTTAATCGCGCGTTAAAAAAATTAACGCCGTTAAGAGGACGTTGCGTTAACACGTTATTAACGCGTTAACTTTGACAGCCCTAATATATATATACACACACGTTATATTTATAGATGTTATATTTATGTTATATGTATAAATATATATATATAAATATAAATAAATATATATATGTGTATATATATGTGTGTGTATATATATATATATATATATATATGTATATGTGTATATATATTTATATATGTATATGTATATATATGTATATGTATATATATGTGTATATATATATATATATATATATATATATATATATATATATATATATAGATATATATAGATATATATATATATATTAGGGCTGTCAAAGTTAACGCGTTAATAACGCGTTAACGCAACGTCCTCTTAACGCCGTTAATTTTTTTAACGCGCGATTAACGCTCAGCATAAAAAATAAAAAAAATTAAAAAAAAACGAGCATTGTATGATATGATAAGACACCCGGAGTCTTGATATAGAGGGTGGCTGAAGAATAAGAAAGGGAATCAGAAGAAGAAGAAGCAGGGTTGGTGGTTCGTTAAAAACACGGCTGACTGAAAAGCAGCACTCGCTGCAAACTCCTCATCTCTGCTGTCACTCACGGTGGCGGACATTTGTTTCGCCATCGCCCAGATCATTTTGCGGGACACTCTCTCGTGGCGTGCCCGTTTGCTGATAACTCATCACCGCATGTTTATCTCAGGCTCCTCGCTAGCTTTCTTCCTGCCTCCAGATGGCAGCCTGGCCCTGCTGCTGTCCTCCTCGGACAGACGCTGAAGCTCCGTTTCTCTCACTCTCTTGGGGTCGACAGAGAAACGTCTAGCGGCTGCTTCTCCCGAGTTTTCCTCTGAATTTATCACGACAGAAGGTTTGAATTTCAAGTCGTACTTTTTATTGTTTTGCTGCACCGGAGCCATGGCGATCATCAGTGTGATACTGACTGACAGAAAGCAGCACACTGCATGAAAAAGGCGAAGAAGAAAAACGTGCAGTGTCAGTGGACACCACTTGCAAGCCAAACAGACGGCAGATGCAGAGAGCCCGACGCCCCCCCTCGCCAAAAGCAGACAACCCTGGATTTATTTTCCTGTATGATTTGAAGTGTTGAATAAACATTTTCATAATGCAAGCATATTTCACCTTTCTTATGTTGTTAAAAGTATTAAGAACATGAAAAAAATACATTAAGGTACATTTAGAACAGAAAAAAATGTGCCAAAATAATTGCGATTAATTTGCGATTAATCGCGAGTTAACTATGGACAAAATGCGATTAAAAAAATTGATCGTTTGACGGCCCTAATAAATATATATGTGTGTGTGTGTTGTGTGTGTGTGTGTGTGTGTGTGTGTGTGTGTGTGTGTGTGTGTGTGTGTGTGTTAAATGAATCGAATGTGATGAAGGTAAAGCGAAAGCTGAGTTTCATGACGTGTCGCTCTCTGTTTTGTGTGGTGAGTGTGGGTTGACTCTCTGCTCTCACTTCCCTGTGAAGTTAAGTAGAAGAGGAGCTTGTAGATGTGTAGGATGGGAGGAAAGTATTTCTTCTCTACATTTACATGTGATTCATCACTAGCTGCTCACGATATTGAAGTAGGTCAAAGGTCCATCATAATTAATCTTTAGATCCCCTTTGATACTTAACTGAATTTAAACACACTCCTTGTTTTTATATAAACAAAGGATTCAGTATGAAGAAAGAAACTCATTATTTAAATCACTTTCTGACAGGTGTCACTTTGGACTCTGCATCGTTGACACCACATTTCTCACTATTTTCACCCAACAATCAAACAATCAGCAGATCAATCCAGAGTGAAAAGTATCATCAATACTTTTACTGTACTGCAGTAACTGAGTACTTCCTCCAGCCCTGCTGACATCATATGTATCTGTGGTTGATGGTGGAGGAAGTGGCTGCAGAAGATTGATGTGAGCGACTGTTCAGGCGGTTTCTTGTGATTTTACAGTTGGCTTGTTGGATGGGCGTGTTCACCACATGGTGAGTCGTTACTGGTGTTTGTGTCACATGTTCTGTTCCATCTGCACAAACAAGATCGGTGTTTATTACAGGAACAGTCCAAATGAGAACCTCAGAGTTTCATCTGTGTGTGCAACACATGTTTTGCCTCGCTTAGCACAAAGCGTGGAAGCAGGGAAAATTTGCCAGCTTAGCTCACGGAGGAGAAACAAACCTACTCATTCCGTCTGATTTACATGTGAAATTAAAATCTAACTGTCAGGCTGAGATAAAACGTACAGATCTCATTCCTGCTCCACAGAGGATGAACCCAAGAGATTTTAGAGACCTTTACTCTAGGTGGGAATCCAGAACATGTTCCAGGTTATCTTGGAATCGAACACTCATAAGGGAATCGAAAAAGAATCTGACTATTTGCCAATAATGGCATTTGTATCAATAAAATCTTATCAGTTCCCCTCCCTAACTTTTACTGTAGCATCACCTTCAGGACAGAGTTAAGATTTTTAACGCCACCACTGTTAAGGCTCTAAGGAAACATGAATCAGTAATATTTTGTCTTGTTTTGAAAATAAATAATTTAAAATAATGTACAGTGTGACATTTAGAAATCTTGTTGTCTTCCACCAACAGAGGCTTGGTTTATTTAGACATGATACAGAAAATCTGAGTCATCTGAGATGATACAGGTGGAAACCAGAGGAAAAAAAGCAGTTTTGCTTCAAGCATATGATACAATTCTTATGATTGTTCATTTATTTTCTGTTGGTCAGATAATTGATTGACAGACTCATTGTCTCAGCTCTAACATGTTTGGTTGCTAGACCTGACAGTGAAGTATTTGTGTTAAAGGTCATACTGATAAAGTCTCTCTGTAGTTTCAGCTGACGGACCGTACCTGCAGATTGTGGAGCAGCCCAAACAGGTAAGACTCACCTGTCGTCTTCCTGCCTGATCACAGGAAGTCCGTGAAGCATCGCAACATATTCAAAGATGTGTGAGGAGATAAATGAATGCTGGGCTCTATTTTTAGAGGAATTTCACCAAAAAAACCCCCAAATTATCATTTCATTTGGGACAGTTTCTCATGATGTGTTTATATATTTAAACATGTACTTATATGACCGTGTCTGTCTCTTTGTCTCCAGCGTGGCTTCAGGTTCAGGTACGGCTGTGAAGGTCCATCTCACGGCGGTCTACCTGGCGCCTCCAGTGAGAAGAACAGGAAGACCTACCCCACCGTCAAGGTAACACTTCCTGTCTGTGATCGCTCTCTCTGTCTCTTGAAATCTCTGCAGACTTCCACAGACGTTTGATGTGTTTCTTCTCTGTGACGCTGGATCAAACCTCCTGGTGTAAATCTGTGTGGATCAGAAGAAGCAAGCTCACCTGTCTTTTGTTGTCAAGCCGGACTGAGTTTGACATTTAAACTTTTTCCAGTATGAAATGATGAGGCTAATACAGTAGTATGTGCAGTAAGTGATAACATTTGTGACCCAGAGAGCACAGAGCTGTGAACATACTTCCGTTTCCTGCAGAGTCGACAGTAAAGTAGTCCGGCTGTTTGTTGTCGCCGTCTGAATCTCAGGAGTTTTTCTCTGAATGACGTCTCATTGAAGTTTGCAAACACACTACGTCATGAACATTGATTCACAACATTATGCTGATATTTGTTCTGAGTTGAAGGCAGAAGTCTTTATGTCGACTTTAACATGTGACCTTTATAATATTCTGTTGTTTTCATACTCTGCAACAGTTATGAACAAAAACTTTGGTTAACTATTAAACATGGATCAAACTGCTGAGGCCGTGTTGGGAGACATTTTATTGTTTGGATTGTAGCATTTGTGGTCATGGGAACAGTTCAATCAGGAGAGACTTCAGTTTTGGATTATTAAATATTTATTGCAATGTGCACATCAGATGTGAAATAAGTCTTTGGTGACGAGGCCCCATCGTGACGTCATTTATATTTTAAGAGTGAGCTGTATAGGAAACCCTCCTGGTGGAGCTTAGACGCTGGTGGTGGTCATGGTAATGAAGAGAATGGCTGAAGAACTGGAAGTGATGTGGTGGACTCAACAACATGACTGGTTATTTGTTTTAACCGTGGAAATATCTGGTTGGTAAAACTAGACCCAGCTGATTAGTTAATGAGGAGAGATTAAGATGAAGAGGGTTGTGAATGAATGAAGGTTAAGATGTTCTTCCTGACTGAATTTACGCTGAGCTTCATTAGTTCGACAAGATGTGGTAATACAAGGTGTTTTTGGAGCTTATAAATTGGCTGCTGAGATGCAGTATGAAGAAACTTTGATTTATTTACTTTTGGTTGAATCCTTCTGATTACTGCTCAGTTTAAACTCTGTTTAACCCTAAAAGTGACCACAAGTATGTGTCCCAAAATCCTTGTTTTGCAGTGAACATAAAATTAACTTGAAATACTGATTTAAAAATGTTATTTTTAAACTTTATTTGTTTTATTGTTTATTTCAACCAGAGCTCCATCTCATCAGTCTTTGTTTGTTGAGGTCTGTCTAATCTGATCCGTCCTTTCTTGTCTCCGTGTGAGATCTTGAATTTCTCATCTTCTTGTGTCTGTTGATGTTTGGAGTCTGAAGCTCCCACATGTTTCGACCAAACCGGGAAATCCCCAGATTCCTGCTGCAGTCCCACTCTTTGTTTCAGCTCACAGACTTCACTGAAACAAATATGTACAACAACATATGATTCACATGAGTCCAGATTATAGACACGTCCGAACAGATGTTCCTCTTAGGTTGTGCAACATTTAATAATCCTTAGATCAAACCATCTTGGAGTCAATTATTAAAAAGAGGAAAAATAACTATTTTTTTCCCCTTACGTTTGTGATTGTGATTTTGTTCAGAACTTTCATTTTTTTGCAAAGTTGAAGGATCTGAAAACTCCTCGAAAGACACATTTATGAATTAGAAACTAAAGGAAGGAAACTGTCCCTCCTTCAAACATCAGACATGTTAAAACCTGGATGTGGTGAAACATTCTGCCTCTAGGTTGTAGATGAATAGATAAGGATTTGTATTAAATGATCCATTCAATCTTTAATCTTAATTTTCGCGGTAAGAACTGAAGGGTTTACTGTATGTATTATGTTCAGACGAATGTTTCCTGTCCTGACAGAGAGGATGTCATCACAATAAACCAGGAAGTGTTTCTCTCTGTGTTCAGTATCAGATCGATCTGTCCTCATGTGTTTTAATGTTGAAGCTCAGGCTGGGAAAACCCCCCCTGTTGTTCTGGTGGATGCAGTGGGGTGATGATGGTGACTCATCAAACCTTTCTTATCATACATTTGTGATTTTTAGTTTTTTTTTTTTTTTTACTTTCTAATTGATAAACCCTCCCTCAAATCAACAATTCACACCCTTCATCTTTTGGCTCAGTGTTCTGCTTCAGTGTGAATCTCTGAATATCTAAAGAACCATAAAGCAGATGTTTTTTTTTCTAATTTCCCCATAATTTCCTCTGAACTTCTCTGGAAAGATGTCTTTATTTTATTATGAACAAATGTTTGGGAAAACAGGAGTTTCCCCAGAAGATCTTAACACAGAAAACATTCTTTTATTGTTCATTTATCATCAGAGACGTTTGGTTTCATACAGTAAATGTTGAATTGTACACCTTTCTAGTGGTTAATTCAAATTAATACTTTTTATCAATAAAAATAAAAAGTTCGTCTAGAAAGTGAGATTGATATTCGGGTCCAATTTTCATAGTCCAGAATTTATTTAATGTCTTAAATTTGACAGAATACATTTTGTATGTGTTCAGTAGTTTACCTTTAAACTGCTGCACAAAACTCCTCACCCATGTGCATAATTCCAATTTATATTTAGCTCCTGATGTCAAAACTTTTCACACGTTGAAGTAATAAATGTAGTGAAAGAGTTGTAGTTAGTTTTACAGCTGCAGAGACGAGTTGAGTTCTGGGTTAAAAAAAGCCTTTCAGGAGTCCTCTGCTGGCCTGAACCTGTCCACACACACAGACACACCTCTTCACATCGGTTGGGAATTTCCTCTCATGTAATTAGAAGGAAGTGGCGTTGCGTCACAGGCTGGAAGGTGTTGAGTTTCAGCTCACAGATGAAAGCTCCTCATCCAGAGGTGTAATATGTGTGCGAGCGCCCACTCTGTCCCAGAAACACCAGAGCAGGTTTTAACCCTTTGTTGTGACCAACAGACCTGCGTCCTGTTCGGTTCAACCACAGACGTTTGATGTGTTTCGTCTCTGTGACGCTGGATCAAACCTCCTGGTGTAAATCTGTGTGGATCAGAAGAAGCCAGCTCACCTGTCTTTTGTTGTCGAGCCGGACTGAGTTTGACATTTAAACTTTTTCCAGTATGAAATGATGAGGCTAATACAGTAGTATGTGCAGTAAGTGATAACATTTGTGACCCAGAGAGCACAGAGCTGTGAACATACTTCCGTTTCCTGCAGAGTCGACAGTAAAGTAGTCCGGCTGTTTGTTGTCGCCGTCTGAATCTCAGAAGTTTTTCTCTGAATGACGTCTCGTTGAAGTTTGCAAACACACTACGTCATGAACATTGATTCACAACAGATCTGCATCCTCTTCGGTTCGGCCACAGACGGCTGACGGCTGTGATGGAAACGTTAACAGACATTTTATAACTCAGTATCAGTGATGTTCGCTTTATGTTTCTGACCTCGTTTCTTGTTTTAGTTTCGCACTTGAAGTCGCTTTCCCTCATTTATAGATTGATGACATTTTACTTCAGGAAGAAGGCAGATGGCTGAGTCTGATGCCTCCGTTACAGTCTCCTTGACAAACCTCCATTTATCTTGACATTAATCTCAGATTATTCAAAATCTTTCTACCCGAGCAGTGTAGTCACACCAGATACATGAAAATCAAAACAATCTTTGTTCACCAAAAAAGTCAAATTCACCCTATTATTTACACCCTCAACGTCCAGCAAAGCTTGTGCACACACTTCTGAGGGGCTGCAGGCTAACACTGTTATCTTTGCAGCTACAGTGAAGATTTCAGTTTAATAAAGGGTGTGAATAACATCTTTTCAGATCAGTTTGGGATATCTGGGCGTTCAGTAACACATCCTTCTGTGTTACTGAGCTTTGCTTCATTTCTCCATGAGTTCTTGTTTATCTTAATCAAAGCTGTATGGACAGAGGGTGTCGTCTGCTGCACAGATTGTGAAACCCTCCATTTGTGATATTTGATACATGAATAAAATAATCTTGACTTGATAGACACAGGTCCTGGTGTTTGATTTCAGTAAAGCTCTGATCACTGTAGAGACAGTTTGTGTTTTACCTCATCAGGATCAAACACCTTCTGCTGCTGACTCCACCCGACTGCTTCAGCTGCAGCAAGCAGCAGATACTACAAATATTTAGTGTGAACAATGTGTTTGAGTCAGGAAACCATTAAACAGTGGTGCGCGCTGTGTTTCTAGGAACTGAGTTTGTCAGCCGGTGCAATTCGGTTGGCCGTCTGAACCCGGGAAGAGGAAGTGGGCTCGTTTATTTACTGCGGCGGTTGCAACGTTCCTGCAGGCAAATACCTGCACCTACACACACATTAACACACTCACACACACAGTAGATACAGGAACATGGTGTTTTTCACATCTGATTTCCTTCATGTAAAACGGCTCACTTACAAAACAATCAAATGATGAGATAATATGAAAATCAGTGTGTGAGAGAAAAACCAGGAAGAGGAAAACAATGCTGAGAGATGAATTATTGGATTGGAAGTATGAATTTGATTTCATGTTAGACAAAAAACAGAATATTAAGATTTGGTTTGGAGCCAGTTATTCTGGTATTCTGGACTGGTCTGTTTTTCTGTGTGTTTGAGACACTGTTGATATTAAGGCTGTACAATATACTGTTCTGTTTTGTGTGTGATGTCTGATGTAAGGAAAATAATATGAAAAACATCCTGCTGCTACTTCTAAGTGCTATATCATATTCAACTGGACTTGTTTCAGTTTGTTGTGGACGTTTCACGCTTCAGTTCTTACTAACTGGAGGGGAGTTGCAGGCTTTTTAACTCTGTGTGGGAGTGTCCTTACAGAGTCGTTAAGGACATGTGTGAGTTCTGAGTTTCAGAGTCTTTAGGGCCACTTGTGGGTTGTTGACCCAACTGACTTAATCCAGTACTTCATTATAGGTGGGTGATAATTAATGTCGTAGTCCACCTCCTCTGTTTAAAGACGGTCGTTCCAGTTTGACATAGATGGATTCTTTTACTCCTCTTCCAAACCATCTGAACAAGATGTTTACATTGTTGTCCTCAAAGGAATGATTTGTCTCCTTCAGATGTGAGTGGACTTTAGAGGTTCTGACAAAGGTCCAGTTTGGGTAGCCACTAGGGTTGTCATGATTCTCCAAATCCTCGATTCGATTACATTTTTGATTCTAAGGTCAAGGTTCCATTCGATTCTCGATTTTTACATTTATTTTTTTTAAAGCACAGGTTGCTATGCCATTTTTAGACTAGACTTTTATGCAATATAATATCTGACCTTTGTTCGCAATGTACCACACTACATTGTCAATTTTAAAACATTTATTAACCACATAATGTAACAATAACTTATATCTTCAGTCAGTTGGAAACTTAAACAAAATAACCTGCCATCTAGTTTCGCCAACGCCAACGTTGTCAACATAACTCTCCGGAAATCCAAAATACTTCCACACCAGCGACTTCAGTGAAAGACGAAGGGGTTTAAGTTCTGTCGATGGGTCTCCTGCATCTGCAGTTGCCATTGCTGTAAGAGTGGCGTAGCCCCTTTCAGGAATAGGGCGGTGCGTGACGTGTGTGCGTAAGGTGCGTGAGGTGTGAGTGGGCGAGCAAGAGAGAGGGAGCATGCGTACGTGCAGACAGTGAATGAATGAGAGAGGAAGGAGAAGCGAAAGGAGTAGCAGTAGTAGCGACAGCAATAAAGTGTTACAATATAGTCTGCAGTTTGGCTGTGAATAAAGGAGACGGCTAGATACAGCAAAGCTCCCTGGTATTATTTCCCGACCAGCTTAACACGTGAAAGGGGTTCACCCCGAAGGTAAACACAAACTTCGGCCCTGGAGGAAATCATCTCCCGTGTGCTTCCCGACCATGGTCCGGGAGCTGAACAGGAATGGTGTAACACCATGCTATCGTTTGGCTGGCTGTAGCTAATAGCTACTGGCTTAGCTAGCAGCTAAGTTAGAGGAGGTTGACTCGCAGCACTTCAACACTGATCTGTGTGTAGGTTCTCTGTACACCTCAATGTTGAGTCTTCTGTCTTCTTCAGTGTGTACTTTTCAGTCCAGGAAGGGCAGATTGTCTCCTCTGACACCTTCCCCTGTGAACTTGATATTCTTACCACTTTTTTTGCTGCTTGATACTAAAACAAAAGTCGCATAGTTCTCATTCTCCCTGACTAATCTCCAAGAGGAGTCTGATATTACATCCTTTAATCCGATTTAAGGATTCTTGGATTTGCGGGAGTTTCTTGCTTGTGAGCGACGTATAGCCTCTGCACGAACAACAAACATTCATTGATCATTGTTGATCCATTTATCAAATAAAGCCCTGATAAAATGAACTCTCCTACAAAAATCAGCCCCTTTTATTAATTTGGTTCATGATCAATCTGTTCATTTCCAAATAAAGCAATTTGCAGAAAAATAATCACACTGTCACAGTTTTGCCAGTATCATAGCTGAATCTGACTTTGAATGGAAGCTGTGGTCGGCTGGTCGTTAATGTGACGAACACAGTGATTATGGGTAAAAATGACTCATGTTAAAGAGTACGTCTTCAAAACTGACTCACTTTTATAGCTGCTTGTCTTTAATTTATCACGATTGTCGGTTTATGTTCTGTTGATTGACTAATTTCAACACAAGACTAGTTGATAAGTTGAACACAGCCAGGAGAATCTCTCAAGCTCAGGAGTGAAACCATGAACAAGCAGAAGGTGTAGATCATATTGTGGGTTCAGTTAGTGTGAAAAAGTTCCATCCAACAAATGTCGATATGGAAAAAACGTTAATTTATACAGACTGCTTTCAATTGTCCAAAGCTGAACTCTGGTGATTTGAAATAGATCTGTTAGCTCTCACAATAATTGGTTTATTTTTCCACCATGACACCTGTCAGCCTCTATAACATTTTGTTCAGTATTAAAGCCCATGTTAGAGCCTGTTGGAGCTGCCGAGTGTCTCTTCTGTGATGTTTGGTGTTGTGTGATGGAGGAAAGTTTCTATGAGTCATCTGTGTCAGGAGGAGAAAGTGTTTGTGAACCACAGCAGAGAAAACTGAGAAACAAAGGTTTAGGGTTAGGGCTAACCCCTAACCCTAAACCTTTGTTAGTCAAACCTCCAAAAGAGACCCATCAGTCCAGCTGAACCTCTTTTATCTCCTCCTTCAGCCAATATTTCACACTTCACACACCACGCTGCTTTCAACTAATGTGATGTTTAAACTGGAATACGATCAACATGTATATCAGGACTTCAGGAGCTCTACTGTTGGTCTTTGATTCAGAACAAATAAACTGAAGTACAGATGTGTTCTTCAAGGCCCAGAAACATGATGTTGGCCCGGAAACATGATGCTGGCCCGGAAACATGATCTTTTTTTTTTTTTTTTTTTTACATTACTTGACTGTTGGCAGAGCTGTTTGATGTTTAGGAAGGATGTGTGCTTACATGGGAAAGGTGGGCGTGCCAGAGGAATTTCAAAAGCGTAACCTGAAGATGATGATATGGATCTATGTTTTCACTTTGCATCCCTGGTATCAGATTGTTAATTATTAAACTGATGTATCAATCCAGAGTGATGGATCCTTGCACTCCGTACTACTCTAATAGTTGTCCATAGGTGATTCGATGAACCAGTTTCTCACATGTGCATCATTTCAAATAGATGATTGATTTCCTTCACTGAAACTTCAACTTCTGATCGAGGTTAAAAAGGCAGATTTTGTATTTGAGCCATCTGTCTGAAGCCTCTGGAAGGAGGGTTGATTTAAACTCGGTGTGATGGATCAAACATAAAGTATTACAGTCACTGAACTCAAACCCAAAATGCAGACTGTAAGTTCTTGTGAATTTTCGTGTTTCAGATCAGTAACTACCAGGGTCCAGCCCGTGTGGTGGTGCAGCTGGTGACGGCGGTGACGCCCCACCCTCAGCTCCACGCTCACAGTCTGGTGGGGAAACAGTGTGACAAAGGGATCTGCATCGCCGACCTGCAGCCCAAAGACTCCAACATCAGGTCTGCACGACAGTACACCAGGACAAAACCAGAGAACCAGTACGACTTTCACGTTTGACACTCACTGGTGTGTTTTGTTGTTAGTTTTCCAAACCTGGGCATCCTCCACGTGACGAAGAAGAACGTGGCGAAGACTCTGGAGGAGAGAATGATGGAAGCCTTCAGGATGGGATACAACTGTGGAGTCTCCATCCACCCCGAGATCGACGGGCTGCAGGGAGAAGTCCGCATCCCCCGAGACCTCACCGGTGTGTGTGTGTGTGTGTGTGTGTGTGTGTGTGTGTGTGTGTGTGTGTGTGTGTGTGTCTTTGATCTTACCTGACAATTCTGAAAACTGCAGTTTAGTTTTTTATTCTCGTCTCATTGTCAAATTAAAGCATGTTCTGTCCTCAGACCACCAGCGCAGTGTAATCAGCAGTGCGGCGGCACTTCAGGCTAAAGAAATGGACCTCAGCGTGGTTCGACTCATGTTCACGGCTTTCCTCCCTGACAGCGATGGAGGCTTCTCCAGACGACTCGAGCCCGCCGTGTCTGAACCGATCTACGACAGCAGTGAGTCTGAACTGTTACACATCCACACAGCTGTGTCCAATAATCCTGTTAAGTTTTGAGATGCCTTCCTCAATCTGCTGCTTGTTTACTAATGGAACAGGTTTAGGATCAGACAGTTTGAGACAGATAATCGTAAGAAACATCAGGCAGCTACCTGAGAGGTAAATCTGTATTTTATTGATCAAACCACAATGAAATATGAAATGTAACTTTCTTATTAGTTTAATTCCCACATGGTAGAAGAGATCACACCTCAACCAAAAGATATGCGAGGTCTGAAGCTGAACAGACTGCAGTAACAATATGATAAAAAAAACAGACATATATTGTTTTCATTCTCTGCAGCTGATGAGTGGTATATTTTAACATAATGATGTGCCAAAAATTAACAAACAAACCAACCAATACAAACCAAATGAGGCAGAATTATTGAAATAAATTGATCTACAGTTAATCAACTCTAGCCTGAAATAAAATTAAAGATGTTTTTGCTGTTGAGAAGAAATTTTGAAGGTTTTGAATGATGAGTCTTTTTGTACCTCGTCAGTACCCTTCACTCTGTAGTAGCTGCTGTCAGCAACAATGTAGGGACACTATTAAAGCCTTCACCAAAGGAAAATCTGCCCACAGCTGGTGCTTGGTGGGTTGTATTTCAAACCCTCATAATGCCTTGTAAAAATTAATCTTAATAAATTGCCTTCTGCTCCTGTGAGCCATCCGCCCATATTCCCACTCTGACAGGTGTGCAGAGGTTTAACGTTCAACAGTAAGTTTGTTGTATGTGATGACTTGGATGTCTTGATTTTTCATGAATGTAACACTGATTAAGAGTCTAGTTTTGTCAGCTGTTGCCCTCACGTTATAGTTTTTTGAGCAGCTGTTTGCTGTCTGTCAATCATGTCCTTGTTGAAGATGATGATGATGGTGACAGCGAATGAGTACGAGGGATGTTTGACTTCAGCTCTGATTATCGAGCAGTGTACTCTCTGAGGACTACACTAGTCGTTTCAAGCCGCTTGGTTTCATTTCCCTCTTCCTGCTGCTTTGGTTTCCGTCTGCTGCAGCTTCCTCTCAGAGGACTGAAACCTGCTCATCACTTCAGGATCATTCTCAACTTTCACTTTGGATTCACAACTGAACTGCAAATTATTGTTTTTTGAATCTTCTGAGATTTTTTAATCAAGCAATTAGAGATTTTCATTGTTCACTGTTCATCACAGCCACACTATAAAAACAGAACAGATGAATTGGCAGTATGTTGTTTGTTTAAAGAATCAGCTGTGGAGCTGCATATGTGAAGTTTACATGTGAAGGCCTTTAAAATCTAAAGGATTCGTCCTCTGGAGAGCCGGAAGGAAATTTGTTCAGTTTCTGTTAAGATGAACCAAAGATGAATCCTTTCTAGTTGCTACTTGTCACATATAGCAACACAGATAAACAGAGCTAGAGTCACAGTTTAATTGATGTCTGTCAGTCCAAACTTGCTGAACTTCTTCAGGTCAATGAGAAAGTTCCAGGAGTCATTGTGGACGTTTATATATCTGACTCTGGATTGGAGAGACACTGTAGGTTTAAACAATGAGCTCAGAGTGTCCAGTAAGGAAACATCTGTGAGGCTCTCCACTGACCGACCTGCTGTATGTCTGTTTTTCCCTCAGAGGCTCCGAACGCCTCCAACCTGAAGATCGTGAGGATGGATCGAACCGCTGGCTGTGTGAGTGGAGGAGAGGAGGTCTACCTGCTCTGTGACAAAGTCCAGAAAGGTGAGACATCATTCTTCATCCTTCAACTCCGGATATGAATAACTGAATACAAACCCAATATTCAGTCACATGTTTGATTCATCATTTTCCCTCTGAGTCGTTGTTTCTCCTCTAGTGATGACTGGATTTTCACATCAGCTCAGACGTTAACAGTTTCTTTAGTTTCACAGTGATGTCAGAGTGATGTCACGAGTATGGGAACTAAAAGAACCAAAGTTTCTCCAAGTTTGTTTTTATCAGGTGATGTCGCCTCCTGCTGGAATGTTTGTTAAATCCTCAGGCGTGTTTAAAGGAGCATTGATCAGTGATGTCACTAAAGGTTCCTCAATAGATATGACTGGAGGGGAATAGTTGTGCTGGCCGTGTCAGTCGGGGGTTGGGCAGGTACCAAAGTTTCGTGAGCTTGTGCCTTTCGCCAGGGAGGGAGAGCAGGGAAAGGAAATGCAGCTGCACGAATATGCTGTGTTTTTTAAGTAGTGATAAAAATAAAGTTTAAAAAACGAAACGCAATTTGTGGCAATTAGTGTTGAATCTGTGGCGCCCTGCCACAAATTAGTCAATGTGTGGGAAACACTGATATTCATGTGACTTTTCATTGCAGCAGTGTTTGTATCCCAAAGAACAACACATCAGAAGATTCATTTAAAACAGTCAGTCGAATGAAATTGAGTTTTCTGTTTGTTAATAATCCTTGTTAGTGTCTAACAGATAGAGGACTTGGAGTTCTCCACAGGGCAAGATTTGTAAACTTGCATCAGATCCAACCTGTAACCAAATCGCCTCAGAGCTGCAGGTGTAGGCAGTAAAGGTGATGTGTGCACAGCGTCTAGAGGATCTAAATGAATGCCAAAAATGAAGAAGTCATTGCAGATATTCACACACATTGTGGAGGCAGAAGCTCCCTCCATGTTTTTATTGTATTAAGTGTGCTGCCAGACTGAATTGACGTGCAGCAGCTGGTAAGGTGCACATGTGTTGGGGGCCAAAGCAGGAGGATCAGGGTTAAACCGCAGGAGCTAACATGGCTAACTGTGCTAACCACAACAGTCCACAAAGTCTCAAACAATTTAATGCAAGAATATAAACAATCAATAGTTCCTGATCTAGAGGACAAAATGATGTTTTTACAATCAAAATGTAAGTGAGCAGCTGCTTTTCCTTGTTTACTTCTTAGTTGTTTACAGTCTGATGAACACAGAGTGGAAAGATCTCCTGTAGTTTCTACTGTTCTCTTTTAATCTTCATTTTCAGTATTCAACCATACACAGGACATTTTTTAGCATCAGATCCTTTAATGGTAGTAACGTACAGCTGCTAAAGCTGTCTTGTTTTCTTGAGCTCAAATAGTTTCCTTTTTTTTTAACTCTTAATTTGAATGCAGTGAAGAGTAAAGATGTGTGTGAGCTGTGACTGAACAGTTTTGTTCTCCGGGAGGAAGTCCAGCTTCAGGGAATTCCCCTCCAATATGTAAATCCCTCAGGAGGAACAGACCTATTCAGGATCTGATGATGTTTTTTTCTTTTTTTGTCCTGCTCCAGGTCCGTCAGCTTCTCCTTCTTTGTTTTGTTTTGTTTTTTCTTGGTGGAGAACCAGCAGCTGATCTGGACTCAACTCACTGTAATCCTCCAGTGCAGCTGCTCCAGTGAGGTCAAATCAAGCTAATATTAGTCTGTACATAAACAGCGTTAACAGCAGGAGGAGCTCTGTGGTCAGAGAATGTCAACACCTGAAAATACAAACAATCTTAGAGATGGAGAATATTTACTGCTTCCTTTAAAACAGAAAATGAAATGTATGTGTGTGTTCCAGATGATATCCAGGTTCGTTTCTTTGAAGAAGACGACACGGGGTTGACCTGGGAGGCTCTGGGAGATTTTTCCCCAACAGACGTTCACAGACAGGTGAGTGTGACCAGTTAGTTTAACTACAGGAGTAACATCAGTTTGAATTATTGTTATTAAATATTTTATCTACGTGGCCAATGAGTGGTCTTGACTCATAATCACGTTACCATGGCAATGTGTGTTCTGCTGCCAGTTCGCCATCGTTTTCAAGACTCCAAAGTATCGAGACCAGAACCTGCAGAAGCCGACATCGGTGTTCGTCCAGCTGAAGAGGAAGTCTGACAATGAGACGAGCGAGCCGAAACCCTTCACCTACCACCCCCAGATCATAGGTAGGTCAGGTAGCTCCGCCCTCAGGTCATAGGTTCATCTCAAACTGGAGTGCTTTGATTGGTTGAGCTTGTTGTGTGGTGTTCACAGACCAGGAGAAGGCCTGACAGACTGAACTGTAAAATGCAGGCTGGTTTCTTTTCCATTCGTTTATGGATTTTAAAAACAATATAGAATTTCCTATGAAACTTTTATTGCATTTTCTAATCTGTAGATGTAAATGGTGAAATCTCAGGTGTGTTACTGTGACATCAGAGCATCATTATGAACAGATGAGCTCCAGTAACGTACTGGTGAACACTGCCTCCTGCTGATCTGTGTCTCCTTTTTCAGACAAGGAGGAGGTGCAGAGGAAGAGACAGAAGACATTACCAACTTTCCATGACTTCAGTGGTCATGGTGGAGGAGGAGGAGGAGGTCTGTACCGAGGTGGAGGAGGAGGTCCAGCAGCAGGAGGACCCGGCTCTGCAGGAGGAGGAGGAGGAGGAGGAGGAGGTGAATTCAGCCTCCTTGACAGTTTAAATATTTAACAAACTCCTGAGTTGGTTCATTATGAAACAGAAATGTTGTTGATTTAGATTCTTTATTAACTGATGTTTTTGGTGTTTTTGATTTGTCCTCCAGCGTACTTCCAGGGTTTCACCACCTACAACTATGGAGGAGGAGGGGGAGGTGGAGGTTTCTCCACAGGATACACAGCAGGTCTGGGAGGAGGAGGAGGCGGCATCAAACACGGTGAGAAATCTCAGCGTTCATTTTTGTGCAAACTCAAACAGTTCTTATCTTATTACATGCATTATAAATCTTAGGGTGGCCCAACTATAGTGAATTATTGAGTGTCTGGGAGGGGAGCAGTAAACGATGAGTTAACAAACAGGAAGATTAACTCCATAATGGTGTATGTTTTTTGTTGACAGCATTTCATGTTTAACAGAACTTGATGAAGGCAACTCTACCTCTTATTAACAAAGAACTGGAGTTAGAGCTCCAGAGCTAGAGTTACAGCTCCTGCATTGTTCAGCAGGTCGGTCTCAGTTTGTGAAAAAAAAGGGTTAGTGCTCAGCATCCGCATATAGGGATAAAATAAACAAAAAAGCAAACTTGTGAGATAAAAAATCTGTTAAGATACTTCATCCAAAATGGAGGCTATGAGGTCGTTCTATGTTTGTAAGTAACCATAGGAAGTGTGACTGTCTGATGGAGAACCTGGTTACAAGAAATACAAAAACTAAACCACATTAGATTAAGAGATGAGAGATGTTCGAGCCTTAACTAAGCTGTTATCATGTTATATGTTGTTGTCCTCACTGCCAATAATGTAAAATATAATACTTAAATATATATTTATAATAGACCGGACCGCTGAACACTTTTTAACTTACTGTTCTTTGTTGTTCTTGTTCTTTCTAGTTGAATGTTGTGTTATGGTTATGTTTATGTTTATGTTTACGTCTATGTACATAGTTTGCTAATAAAAAAACAAAGTCAAATTCCTTCTATGTGTTCATATACTTGGTCAAATAAGCTGATTCTGATTCTGATTCTGATATGTTGTGTAACGCTATGTGAATGTTGTGTTTAAGCCTCTCAGAGCAAACCAGCAGATGACAGCATTGACGATGACAGCGATCCAGACGATGACTCGGGGGCAGGGGTCGCACTGAGATCTTCAGCCCAGCTAGGAGGCCTAGAGGTGGAGGAGGGGACTGAGGAGGAAGGGGTCAGTGTGGAGCCTCACACAGGTAACACATCACCTGCTGCCATCATATCACAGTGTTTTAACACGGCTATAACTGAGCTTTAAGCCTGAGTTTAGACTTCGATCAAACACAGCAGCTCTAACTGTTGATGACAACTAATGCTACCCCGACTCAGGACACATTTCAGATCTTCATGAAGTTGTTGCTTATCGATCTCTAGATGTTTGCATGGTGTCGGTTTTTATGTTCTGTCAGTTATTTCTGGTGCAATTAATTATTTCCGTTGTCAGGTAATCTGCTTATTTTTATATTATTTGATTAAACATTTGGTAAAGGAAAATAAGTTCACATATTCAGGTTGTGTGAAGTTCGTATTCATGTGTCTTCTCAGAGTTTGAGGATTATTTTGTTCTTCAGAGAAGCAGATAAACAGATCAAACTTTACTTTCTTTAACTTGTTCTCAGAAACATGAATCTAAAATAAAGACAGCAAACTGAAACTGACTCAGCTTCGTTTTCAGAGTGACCAATTTCAAATATATATATATATATATATTTATATATTTATATATTTATATATATATATAAGAAGTTTCTAACAGCGTGAACACCTGCTTTACAAAATGCATAAAAATGTCCTGTGTTACAGATGAGCGGTCGGTTGAGGAGAGCAGCAGACAGCTGGAGGCGCTGTTTCAGTACTCAGTTACAGGAGACTCGGCCTACCTTCTGGCTCCACAGCGCCAACTGATGGACGCACAGGACGAGGACGGAGACACGTGAGTAAACGTGGAAACTTTAAACTTTTTAATGGGTGTGAAGTGTTTAAACTCTGTGATCTGCCAGCTTCAGTAAGATTTTATGTAAATGTTAAACCAATAGTTTTATAATTTATGGCTGACATTGAAGTAGAAGATTTACTAAAAGACTGCACATGATTTAAATCAGTTTAGCACCAAGTCTTTATTTTTCTCTCTTCTCCTCAGTGGGATCCACCTGGCAGTTCTACACAGCCAGCAGGATGCGCTGGAGAGTCTGACTCAGGTCGTCTCTGCTCTGCCTGGAGGGGAGGTTCTCAACATGAGGAACCACCTCTACCAGGTACTAAAAACTAAACTCTACTGGATCTCTGAGCAGGAAATACACATGTTCCAGGTGTCGCTTTGTCTTTTGTTTTGATCATTTACTAGGAAACACTTTGAGAAGTTCTTTAGTTTCTTCTTTTCGTGATACTTATAGAGGGAGAAAAGAAAGCTTTGCATATGGGCATCAAAGAAGCAAGCTTTATAGTAATGGAGCTATCTAAGTACAGGAGGAGGAAGAATAAAGAAACTGACTTAAAGCAAGAAGCAAAGAACAAGAACAAGAAAATGACCTCATAAGGACAGGGAGATTCCTAGAGAGGAATGAGCCGCAGCATTTACTAGTTAGGGAGCAAGAAAGCTTCCTATTACAGAGAAATCAACCCAGGATCCCATGAAATAAAAAAAATAGCAATGAGGGAACAAGGACACTTGTTCTAGAGCAAAGAAGGAAGTTTTTTGTAGTTGGGAAATCATGAAACTCTTCAATTATGGGAAAAAATGCACTGAGTAACCAAGAAGCAGAGACCTACCCTGGGTAGAGAACAAGAAATGACTTAAAGAAAGGACCGTTTACCGGCAACAGGCAACAAAATTTACTAGCCAGTGAAAGGACGCAATAATGTAACTTCTTCCTCCCTGTTTCCCAGACTCCTTTGCACCTGGCGGTAATCACCCAGCAGCGGGAGGCAGTGGAAGCGCTGCTGTTGGCCGGCGCTGACCCGACACTGACAGATCGTCATGGCAACACGGTCCTCCACCTGGCGTCCAAGCTTGAAGGAAGAGGAGGAATGGTCCAGTTTTTACTGCAGCACAAAGAGCTGAGAGCACTGCTGGAACTCACCAACACAGCAGGTACGCACGCATGCACGCACGCGCGCGCACACACACACACAAAGGAAGCTGAATATGTGTGAGCTCTCTGTCTGTCTGGTACCACGGTTACAGGTCTGTGTGCGATCCACCTGGCAGTTCTGGCCAATCAGCTGTCTTCTCTCAGGAAGCTGCTGGAGGGCGGAGCTAATGTAGAGACACCGGAGCGCAGCTGTGGACGGACCGCCCTTCACCTCGCCACTGAGAGCGACAACGTGTCGCTGGCCGGCTGCCTGCTGCTGGAGGTACACACTGAGAACACTGGGACCAATCAGAGCAGACCTTACCTGACTGTTTGGTTCACTGGGAGTACTGGTCGGTTTAGGTTGTTGCCAGTAGGCTCTAACAGTGTTTGTGATGTCTTCTCTCATCAGGGAAACGCCAACGTGGACTGCTGCACCTTCAACGGCTCCACCCCCCTCCACATTGCCGCAGGACGGGGCTCCGTCAAGCTAACCGCTCTCCTGATGGCTGCAGGTGATCCTTCAGGGGAAAACGGCTAGCCTGGATCTGTCCAGCACTGACACCTCTAGAGCTCACTGATGAACATCATCATTTATCTCTGGGACAACCATCTAAACTCAAGCTCTGCTTACGCGACAAAACACCGTCACAGCAACCCAGACTTAAAGTTTGACTCCACTTGAACTTGTCTCCATCTGCTGATGACAACAGTGTGATGTAGCTGAGAGGTCTGACAAAAGTTAATAGGTGTTCCTTGAGTTTGGATGGTTGTGTCAAAGCAGGGGGATACATTTTTTCTTTGGGCAGCGCTGGTTAGTCTTACTTACTTAGTCCAGTCTTTATGCTAAGCTAAGCTTACTGTCACGACTCAATAACACTGATCCCACTGATCAGTTTTTATAGGACATAATCATGTCACAATATCAACGTTAGCCGCCACATATTGATTTTTCTTTTTTTGGAGCTGCGTCCCGTTCTCACTCAATCAAGACAGCACCCATCAGTGTATAGCATGATGTTATATACTCTGATACAGTGGATGATGCCAGAACCAACGAAGGAGAGGAGGAGGACTATTTAACACAGTTGGCTTGGCCATAACTTCCTCTGCAAAGAGGACGGCTGGCCTTGTCATTGAGATCATACCCCCACAAAGAGCTCCAGGCCTTGAAGCGTTTTTGCCGTGGCCAAGCCGTGTGATTACATCGTCATGTGATGCACTGTGGACTTTTTCCCACATGCTAACATTGTGAAAGACGCATCTGTAAAATGGTCATAAAAGCCTCACATCCCTACGAAGTGACTCATTTTTCTGTCAGAATTTGGGCAATTCGGTCCAGTAACAATTTGGAGGGTCTAGAAGAGCCGGCCGATGACATTTTGTCCCCATCCAAGTTAGCTTGGCGCTAAACCGGAAGTTAGCCGACTCGGTTGGCAGAGGTCTCAAGTGCGCATGCTCTATGGCACTGCAGCCTGACAGCCACCACCACAATTGAAGTCTGATTCTGTGGGAAACATCGCAGAATATTTGATTAACTAATTGATTTTATAGAAGCTGTAGTGAGACGGAGTCATTGTCTACAGACGCTACTGTGTGGATACTCTTTTTCTTTATGTGTCTTGATCAACATGTTTGATTGATTCGGCCTTCCTCTCTTAACTCTCTGTCACTGTTTCCAGGTGCAGACCCTCATAAGGAGAACTTTGAGCCGCTGTTCTTTAGGGAGGAGGACTGCTGTGATGAGGAGAGGGAGGAAGAGGATGAAGATGAAGGCTACATCCCAGGAACCACTCCGCTCAACATGGCCGCCAGCACTCAGGTACAAAAGCTGGTTAACTGACCCCTGATGGGAAGCTGCAGTCTCTTGGTTGGGTTACAGGTGGAGCACTACTCACTAAACTTAATGAAAGTGAAGTAAAACTAAAGTAGGTGTTAAAAAACATCTGAAAAGTTTTCTTTCTGTTAACTTACAAAGTAACTAAAGTGAGATGACAATATTCAGAGTTTGGTCTTTGTTGTTAGGAGGCATCAGTTCAGAAGTTCATTGAGACTGGGTGTCATCACAAAGTGTTCTTCTTTTAACTTCACCCTGACAAAAAATAAACTTGTCTCATAAACTTGTACTGAATTGAAAAACCCTGATTAAAATATTGAAAATAATAAATACTTAAATAAAAGGATATTACATTATGTTAGAACAACTTTTTAAATTATAAAAACTAAACTGAAACTCTGTTCTAACCACATCAAATCAGTTCTTATTTCCATAGAAACTGCAGGAAGAGATTTTAACCGCCCGAGAGCAGAACCTCTGAAGCTCTCTGCTTATTTACACCATCACTCAAGTGTGTGTGTGTGTGTGTGTGTGTGTGTGTGTGTGTGTGTGTGTGTGTGTATGTGCGTGCGTGTTTGCAGGTGTTGGAGCTTCTGAATGGTAAAGAATATGAACCAAAGTCTCCACACAGACCGCTGTCTCCTCCTCCAGGTGAGTTTACTCTTGGAAACACTGACGCTCTTCCTGCAAGTTATAAAGCAAAAAATGGAAAACTGAGGAAATCTGAAAAAGAATTACAAAAATTTATGAAGCTTGAGTGTGATTGACCTGTGACATCAGACCTGTAAAACTGACTGACAGTCTTAGATTTGAACCTGAGCTCTGATTCCTTCATACCAGCAGTTTGTCTGAGTGAAGTGTAAAGTGTCCACGCAGGCGAAGAGATGAAACCCTGCACGTTAGTTTTGAGTGACAGCTGCTAACGCTATGGTAACAGAGGGCTGTCAAACACAGCTGATTACAAGTTTCAGGGTGACAAAAACACGACACTTACCAGTCTGCTCCCATAAATGGACATAAATTGACAAAAACAAGCTTCTCCTCCATTTTGTGGATTACCAGTGCAACGGGTGACAAGTCCCACCCCATCAAATATATGATTGGTTGCTTAAAAAAAGTGGTGATAATGTCACCAGTGCCTTTTTGAAAAGTTAGGAGATTTCAAACTTGAAACACTCAGTAAAAGCAAAACACTGTTCTGTTTAATACATCCGTCTACACCAGACCTGTTCAACTGGACCTTTAGAAGTCTCATTCCGACCCTTTTCTCATATTGTTGGCAGGCTCACTGTGAGAATGAGTAAGATTTGATTTGTTTTCTTGAGACCTCAAGGAGACAAATGTTGTTTATATAATGGTAACACATCTGATTCCCGACAGTTTAGCTTCAGTACAAAAATAGTCTTTAATAAAAACATCTGAACCTAGACATTTACGAGAATCAAACTGACAACCTACTTATCGACAAACAATGAAAAGCTGCATTGTTTTTCTGCTTTACTTTTGTGTATTATTTGTTTTTCAGTTTTAGTTCATTGTTTTAACATGTTTAAATTCAGTAATGCAACTTTATTTCACATCTAAACGAGCAGCTGAACAGGTCTGATCTCCACTGAACCAGGAGAAGGAACACAATTATTATTAAAACAGAACATTGATCAGGTTCAGTGAAGAAGAAGCTTCACACTGAGTTTACACATCATTTCGATTTTTGTTTTTGTGTGTGATCAGGTGACCTGGTGAGTCTGGACGTGGAGGTGAAGCAGCAGCTGTGTGGCGCTCTGGAGAGTGAAGGATGCTGGGAGAGTCTGGCTCACAGTCTGGGTCTGGGCATCCTCAACACGGCCTTCAGACTGAGCCCCTCCCCCGCCAAGACACTGCTGGACAGCTACGAGGTACACACACAAACACCCGAACACACTGTCACATGACGGCTGAATCTAACATTGTCCTCAGGTCATCGTGTGTCACCCAGTTGTGCTCCAGTTGCTTCTCTTAACAGTAATTCAATTACTTTAGCAATATTATTGCACACAGCTGTTGTTGTAGTTTCTGATGCAGAGGGAGCAACTGTCAGATTGTACATATCACTGCAGTGAGAGGAGTTATTAAAACCCCCGACCACCAGAGGGCAGCACTGACGACTGACTGTTCCTTCATGTCCTGGATATTCTTGTCAAGATCAGATCTGTCAGGATGTTTGTGTCCTGCAGGTTTCAGGTGGGACGGTCTCTGACCTGTTGGCTGGTCTGAGGTCCGTTGGAGAGTGCGAAGCACTCAGCGTCCTGGAAGAGGCACTGCGTCGCCTCGACGTCCAGGAGACGAAGACAACCAATGAGAGGAGAGGTGAGCAGACGCTGACGTGATGAGGTCACTTGACTGTTTCTCTGCCCATCCTGTTGGTTACAGAGCCATGTGTCTGTCTGCAGGTGGGTCTCAGGTTCAGGACCTGAAGGCTGATGTCCAGATCGACAGCGGGGTGTGTGACAGCGGGGTGGAGCTCTCCACGGCGTGACCGTCTCATTGGTCGACGTCAAGACCAGAAAAAGCACAATTCATGCATCCATCATCCACCATCGTCCAACGATTGAGGGAACGACGCTCCTCCTCTCTCATAAATGTTTCTTCACAAACATTTGAACAGATTTAAACAGAACGCAGCAGCAGTTTAACTGACATGAACTAAAAAGTCAACGATCGATTCTTGTTTTAATGAAAGAGAAGTATTTGGTTGGAGGTTTCTCAGCCCACACTACACTCCAACAGTTCAACCAAAGAATCTAAATCTGGTCTTTGTTCCTTGCTCAAAGAAAGCTGTTGGTTTAAATTAATAATTCACTCAAAATGAACCTTTTTCTCCCTCATGTAGAAACGTGTTCTGTCGGCTGGTGAAGAGGTGAAGAGAGAGTTTCTGTTGGATTTTAGGATTTGATGAGCGTTCAGCAGGTTGTTTTTCTGTAGCAGACCTCACGTCTGCAGGGGAAAGGTGCTATTAACACTGAAATGATTGTAAAGGAGTCTAATTCGCCCTGAAAGGATGATTACAGACTGTTGGACGCTTGGCTTAAAGTGACACTCACATGTTTCATGTGTTCATGTGTTTGTAATGATTCCTGCTGATCATTCTGGCTGTGACAAACACTTGATCCACAACAGGATCCTCCCCACAGTGGTCGTGCGGTGAACGCCAGTGAAACAGCTTTTATGTCACATTTTCATCTGTGATGAAGCTGCTCTGTTCGTATTTGATGGGCTGACTGGAATCATTACAAACATCAACATCTCATGTGAATATTCTATTAATTCTGACTGAATCATCTGAAATCGTCCTTCAAGTGTGCATGATTTTAAAGATTAAAACAAAAAAATCTATTTAGGGTTTTTTTTATTTTAAGGGCCATTTTATTTCCTGTCCGTCTCACCACTGAAAACTTGTCAAAGCTGCAGCCGCGAGATGAAATTAACGAGCTGTCGTTCACGTCTCTTCAGTCTTTGAACGATTTATATTCGACTGGAATCAGGAGGAACTGTTAGCGTAGCTTCAACAAGAGATACATGACTTACTGCAAAGCATTGTGGGAAAGGAGCAGTCGTCCTCTCAGTGTGAAACCAAAGCTTCTCTGTGATGATATTTATATCTTCGCTCTGCACTGTACAGTTCAACATGAGCTTCTGTTTGGTCGTATTGTTTTTTTAAATAAACGTGTTTTTTATATTTATGGAGGTGTGACATGTCTTCATCTTCAACTGCTGTTTCATTTTATAACTTCAATAATGTGTAATTACTGGTGTGATAGATATATGGAGGGATCTGCACCCTACAGAAAAGGAATTTACCTACTACTCCCCTCACCACGCAGAATATTCCAGATTGGATTATTTTTTTATTTCAACTGCAGATAGACATAGAATAGGTGAATGTACGAAAGGCGTTAGAGATGTCTCAGGAGTATATCTCTCTCTCTAGATGATAAAAGGAAGAATACCCTATGGAGGCTCAATACCAGCTTATTGAATGATAGAGTTTGTAAGGAACATATAAAAGAAGTGTTAAAAGAATACTTGCACAATAATGACAATGAACAGTATTACCAAATGTCATGTGGGATGCCTGTAAGGCAGTACTTCGAGGTAAACTCATAGCCTTTGCAGCCCATAGGAAAAAGGAAAAGCATAGCTGCTTAGCAGAACTGCAGTCAAAACTGAAGAACCAGGAAACTCAACATTTGACTCAAAGAGATCCACAAGTACAGGCCCAACTAAAATGTATTAAACAGGATATTAATCAAATTTATAATGAAGAAAATTATTTTAAAAAAAAGGTTTATTAAACAATAATATGAAACCGGCCCGAAGGCTAAAAAGCTTCTGTCTTGAAGACTACATAAGCAACAAGCAGAAAGAACTGTTAACAAAATAAGAATCCAAAAATCAACAAAATGTGCCATAAACTAGATGAAATTCAGCAATCCTTTGAAGCCTTTGGACTTATATACCCAACCTGATAAAGATGATGACTCAGTAATTGAGGAGTTCTTAAAATCTCTGGATCTTCTCTCAATTGGGGAACATCACAATAACATACTGACTGCAGAGATAACAACCGCTGATCTAGGTGACGCTGTTTCTTGACTGAAGACCAGTAACACACCAGGATCAGACGGGTTTGTTAGTGAATGGTAGAAAACATTCAAGCCTGAGTTGATGCCGCTGCTCCTCGGATGCTTTAACCACACCCTTCAGGAAGGCCAGTTGCCCTGATCTTGGAACAAGGCAGTAATCTCTCTATAAAAGCAAGAAATCTGTGTGTGTGTGTGTGTGTGTGTGTGTGTGTGTGGGCCTCAAATATCTCTGCAGATCAGGATCAGACTGACCTGAGATTTTCAACATGGTTTCTGCGTGGTGTAAGGGTGTGCAACGTCAGATTTGTTTGGACTGCAATGATACTGTTAATAAATGATTTCATAAATGATTTACCAATTCCGCTAGCACTGTCAACCATAGCCACCATAGCCACGTGCACACCAGAGCCAATCACTGCAGAGCCCACCCCCAAGCCCCACCTCCTGAGTCGACGGACGCACCGGTTCGTCCAAATCACTTAACCAGTATGAGATGACATAGCAGCAAGGCGCAGCCTCCGCGAGTCTCGGTTCCGACGCATGTGTTGGTGCGGCCTTCAAACTATATTGTTGAATTAATAATAAACTGTACACCGGTCTTGGAAAACTACTTGTGTGATGGAAGAGAGTACCTCGGCTCTAAGTATTCTAGTAGGCGACAGAAGGCCTCATCTTCAACAACTGACATTGGTTGAGCATCTAAAACAATGAATTCTAAAACGTTCTGTGTTATTGCCAATGCTTTCAAGCTTTCCGTCGGAAACTTATCGCGTCGTTGAAGTGCATAGTTAGTTAGTTGCTGGGCTATACTGTCTCCTGCTGGAATTCGGCGTTCTCCTTAGCATGGTGCTTTTGGATGTGCTTGATTGAATTGGTAGTATTGTACTCTGCAGTACCACCACCACCCCTCGAAACATTTACTTTGCAGACATTGCAAACAGCTGTCGAACCAGTTGGCGTGGCAAGCGTGAAATATCTCCACACAGCCGACTCTTTGGCTCGCTCCATGTTGCTTAACGGTTAACTCAACTCTTCCAGCATGCGACACACGTGCTGCTGATGAATGACTTAGGATGTGCTGCGACAGAGGAAAAAAAAAACTGGATCGGCCCGTGGATCTGTTAATTTTTCCGATCCACGATCCACCTATTTTGTCAATATCGGGGCTGATATCCGATCTTAATATCAGATCGGTGCACCCCTACCTATCTTTACCAAGTACTGCAACATGGCTTTAATGAGAAATCTGTTCAATGTATTAGATCACTTTATTCAAACCCCACTACTAGAATAATAATCAACAGCCACCTAACACAACTCATCAAGCTAGAGAGAAGATGTTGCCAAGGCTGTCTGCTAAGCCCCGCCCTCTTTGCGCTCTTTATAGAACCCTTGGCTCAGGCGATAAGGGAGGACCCAGAGATCAAGGGGATTTCAACTGGAGATAATGAATACAACATAAGTCTGTTTGCGGATGATATATTTCTCACTTTGACAAATTTACAGAGAAGTGCACCTAAATTGATGTCCCTTCTGAGACTGTTTAGCTCATATTCTGGGTATAAATTGAATACATAGAAGACGCAGATATTCTTTTACAATTTCACACCAAATGCTGATTTGAAAGGCAAATTTGATTTGAAATGGGACACCCCTGCTTTTAAATATCTGAGAGTTTTGATCCCAAAAGACATCTCCAAAATATATAAAACTAATTACAATCCAGTTATACTCCAAGCTGTCAGGATGCATTGCTGTGATGGTCAAATTTAATGATGTCATCGCTTCCTTTGCCCTTTGGGCCATTTCGGACGGGGGCGGGACTAGGGGAAACACATCTCGACGAGGAAACAGAGCTCAATACAACACCAGGTAGAACATGCCATAGTGGAGACCCATGGATTGTAGCTACCTTTTCACTGCGTCGAAGAGCCTCTGCTGCCGCTGAGTTTCCACTGAGTAGTCTGGGTAGAATCGGACGCTGTAGTTTTCCAACTGCACTTCTCCCAGTCTTCGGACTGCTCGCATAACTTTTTCTTTTTCTTTATAGTTGAGGAATCTCAATCCCCCCTGTGCACACCACTGATCCTGTGCTCTCTCTCGATGACGGGAGGGGTGGGAAAGGTGTCAGTGCCAGGAGTTTTTGGTAGCCATCCTTCTAAAAAAGCACACGTCTTGGCCCTCAGCTTTTTCAGGGAGGCCAATGACTCTTAAATTGTTGCAACATCCTCTATTTTTCTGCTCCTCTACTCTCATTTCCAGCATGGCACATTTCTCTTTCAGCTTTTTAATAGTGCTGTGCATAGCATGTAGATCGTCCTCAGCCCTCCCAATCTGTCTTCGGCAGGACTAGGGGAAACACATCTCGACAAGGAAACAGAGCTCGATACAACACCGGCCATCCTGGTAGTCACACAAAACGGACAGGAACATTCATTCACGTCGGCCCCCGACGCAGAAAAGTTTGTCCAAAGAATAAAGACAGATACCACCTCCACATCAGCGCCGCACGATGAGTAGACTGAACAGAATCTGCTGCACCATGGCTATCCCGACACTGGCTGTTTTTATGTGGCCAGAGGTAAACAACCTCATGATGTACTGATGAGGCAGAGCAACGTCATGATGATCGATAGGCTGTGACAAGCTATCAGTGCGGTACCCTGTAATGTTAACGGCCAGGGCAAGTATGCTGTGCTATACTGAAAACGATTAGTTCCTGAACGGTTACTTAAAGGTGGCCAGGCGCTCAAACATACAAATCCATCTGGTTTATAATAATGACGATGTATCCCAGTTTGTTTCAATCTAAATAATTTTCCTTCTAGTGAGGCTAATTTACTTTGGCATTTCTTATCTCCTTATTTGATAACAGTCTACATATGTTGCCATGCCAAGAAGCAAGATCAACTTCATGTTCTCAGAAATGTTAAACTGGTCTGATCATTTAGTAGTTTGCTGGAGCCCTCGGAGGAATGGGACTCATAAAGCTCTTACGCCACACTGCTCCTCACTATGAGGACCAGGTGTCTAAAATAACCGAAGTCTGTAGTTACCTAAGGGGTTACAATTATGTATTTCAGTCGGGGAAATGCATAAGGGTTCTCATGGTTTTCTTCCTTGATAAAAAGAGAGGCAGTGTTGGTTTTCATGTGGCGCACTGCTGCATAGTTACTTTCATGCTTAATGGTAGGTGAATCAGAGATTAAGATCACATCCTGGAATGTAAGAGGATTGAATAAACTTGTTAAAGTAAAACAGGTATTAGGCAGAATTAGATTAGTTAAATCCCAAATTATTTTCCCGCAAGAATCACTTTTGACTGATTTGACTAAAGTTAAAAGAAGATGGCCTGGGCAAGTCTTTGCAGCCTCATTTAACTCTCGAGCCAAAGGGGTTATTATTTTAATTCATAAATCAATCCCATTTAGGCTCAGCCATGAAGTAATTGACCCAGCAGCAGGTACATTATTTTACAAGGAACAATATTGGCGTCCCAAATTACTCTAGTAAATGTCTATGGACCTAATGTGGACAATCCCACCTTTTTTAGATATGTATTTCTCACTATAGCCTCTACTCCTGGACAATATATAATTGGTGATGACTGTAACTGTGTGCTGGACCCACTGAAGGACCGCTCCACAGGGGCAGATGCTTCTCATCTGCACGCCAGAAAGGTTTTGCTCCAGTCTAGAAATGATCTTAACCTGATTGAGGTCTGGAGGAAGCTTCCTCCTAACAAAAAGGAGTTTTCTTGTTACTCAAATACTTATAAAACTTCATCACGTATTGATTGTAGTGGCAAACATTAAACTATTTCCAAAGCCACTCAGTTTTTAGCAGTAGGCGGCGAGGTTCAATTGGCTTGACTCGTTTATGTTACCATTTTGTATTCTTCACTCACAAGTCACGAAAGAGGCAGATCGTCCTTTTGTTGCTTTATTTCAAGTTGTTGTGCGTCTAGGTATAATATCTCCATCCATATACATCCAAGCTTTTCTTAGAGTCCTCATACGTGAAGACATGGGCTACACAAGGTCCACAGATGACAACAATATCCTAACAGTAACATATCTTAGTTTAACGGTCAAAAAACCTTTTTTCTCTGCACCTAGCACTGCTGCTAATCCATGTTCTGACCTCTGAACAGCCCTCCAGTCAGTTGCAATGCGCATGTGCTGTGCCTAGTTCAGGTGCTTTAGAACAATTGGAAACTAGGCAGAAAAGGCAATAATGGCATCAGACACACAAACATTAAAGTATAAAACACAACATAGAATACAAATCTTAACCATACTTAACACAATATTGGCTCCTACATTGATTACTGTCTGATCTCCATGAGTCTACTACCTCGTGTGAATGAATGTGCTTATGACAGCATAGTATTATCTAGTATTATATCACTTACTCTTTATATACCAGGGATTGCCAGGTGTCCTCCCAGGTGGCGCCTCCAAATAATGTGGCTTCAAGACCTCAAATTTGTCAAATTTCTTGGTGATAATATAAGTAACTACTTTTATATGAACACAGATCAGACCAGTGCGGGCACACGATGGGAGGCATTTAAAGCTTATATTAGAGGTGTGATGATAAGCTATACAAGTTATAAGTCAAAGTCCAACCATAGAAATCTAATCAACATTGAGGCCCAGATCAAAGCTCTGGACTCTGAACTATAAATTCAATCCAACTAGAAATGGAGACCACACAGTGGTCCAATTGAAATTAACTCCTCCTTCAGGACATTTTTTGAATCCCTTCACCAATCAGAATACCCAGATGACACACAATTACAGTCTGAATTTATGGACAAACTAGACATTCCAACTATGACAGATCATGACAAGACTAAACTGGACAAACGTTTAACGGTCGATGAAATGTCAGAAGCTGTGCGTAATATGACAAGTGGAAAGAACCCAGGTCCGGATGGGATCCCTATAGAAATCTATCAATTGTTCCCATATATATTGCTTCCCCCTCTACAAGAAATGTTTGAAGAAGCATATGAGTCAGGAATCCTTCCCCATCCCTGCGAACTGCACTAATCACACTGGTCCCAAAGCCTGGCAAACCACCTACAGAAAAGGGATCTTATTGTCCTCTATCCTTAATGTGCTGCGACACCAAAATACTCTGAAAAGCGTGATGCTAAAGATAATGCAATCCTGTCGCTGGATGCCGAAAAGGCCTTCGACAGGATTGAATGGAAATACCTGATGGAGGTCCTGGCAAGATTTGGACTGGGCGACAGTTATCTTAAATGGTTGAAGCTCCTATATAGAAATCCAACAGCCGAGATATTGACAAACAACCAGATATCCCAACCATTTAGATTATACAGAGGCACGCGAAAAGGTTGCCCCCTGTCCCCTCTCTTATTCTTGTTTGCTATTGAGCCACTAGCCCTGGCCATCCGGCAACATCCAGGAATCCTAGGGATGAAAATAGAAGAAACAGAGCATATAATTTAACTCTTTGAGAATGATATTATTTATTTGTCCAATCTGGCATCATCTATACCAACACTAGTTAGTCTAATAGAATCTTTTGGGAAATTCTCTGGATCTAAGGTTAATAACTCCAAATCCACCATTTTGTTTTTGAATAAGAATGAGAGACAAAACCCACAGATTATCACGCCTTTCTCAGCTTCTCAGACGGGTTTTACATACTTGGGAGTCAATATTGTTCCAGAAATTGAAAATATTGTCGCCTCTAATCATAATCCTTTAGTACAGTCCGTTACTGAATCTCTGAATAGGTGGATGTCTATACCCATCTCTATGTAAGGCTGCATTAATGTTCTTAAAATGTCAATTTTGCCCAAATTCCTCCATTTATTTCAATCTATTCCTCTTCCACTTTCACAATCCTTTTTTTGTAATCTCAGAAACCTGTTCTTAAATTTCATATGGAGCAACAGACGTCCAAGACTATGGCTCTCCCTACTATACTTATGATGGCGGAGGACTTTACAATGGTATTACTGGGCAGCACAGCTACATGCAGCAATGTTTTATTTCTCTGCTTCTGGTCCTCCAGCACGGCTAACTATTGAATGTACTATAACATTAGGTCTACCTCTTCAGTCATATTTGTATTCAACTCATGATAAAAAACTTAAGAAGCAGACAAAAAACCCATTTGTAAAAAATACCCTCTCTGTTTGGCATGAGGCTCACGCCTATACAGGGGATGCACCCAAACTCTCCCAGTTTGTCGAAGTCGGCTTTATTGTCAATTCTTCACATGTACCAGACATACAAAGGAATCGAAATTACGTTTCTAACTATTCGGACGGACAGTAAATAAAGTAAATAGTAATAGTTTGCCTCAATATGGGGTAATGACAACTTTGTAAGTGGTAGAGTGGACGGTGGATTCAAACAATGGACTAACAGAGGTTTATGTAAAATAATTGACCTATACATAGGCAGGAATCTAATGACCTTTGATAAATTAGTTTGTAAATATGACATACCTAGAAATCATTTCTTTAAATATTTGCAGTTAAGGAGTTTCATAAAATCGCAGGTTCATTCCCTGGATAGACCTCCCATGTCAGCTTTAGAGAAGTTTATTGTAAGTAATAAGGATGCTCGAGGTCAGCTGTCACTGTTGTATGGTATGTTACGATCCAAATCGAAGGACAATTCCCACTGCAGACTCAATGCATGGAGAGACGACTTAGAAATAACCATTACAGAAAATGAGTGGGAAAATGCTTGTCTAAAGGCCAGCGCTGCCCCTCCCTACACACAGAACACGCGCTGTGCGTAGGGCCCCACGATCCATGGGGGGCCCCATTTTGCGCACGGGATGAATTTTCTGCAAATGCGCAAAGGATGCGCTTGCTGCAGTGAGGCGTGTAGAGCGCCAAGTCAGCCTGAGGCAGGAGAGGAAAAAAAGAGACGAGTGATCTGACACTGCATGCGTTGCCGATTGGCAGCACGCGGCATCTGACCAATCAGCGGTCAGATGCGCCGACAGGCAGTTGGATGCAGGTAGAGAGATGGCCTCCAAATATGAATCCGGAGCAAGCAAAAGAAAGAAAAAGTCAAAACAAGAGGAGTCTCGTGCTTCACTTGAAGGAGGGTATGTTGTTGAAATCAAAAAGGAGAACTTTGTGGCATAAACACCCCAGCTGCTGATAAGATGAATTAAGGTAATCCTTTATTTGACCCACAATGGAGAAATGTAAAGCATTGCAGCAGCAAACAGCAGTGTAGGAATATAGATTTATATTCAAAATGTAAAAATAAGTATATACCAATATTATATATAATATACCGAAAGCTAAGAAGTTACTGGCATGAAGAATACACCAGCAACAAGCCGAAAGGTCCTTTCACAAAATCAAAGATCCCCATTCCAGCAGGATATGTCATAGATAAGAGGAAATACAATATTCTTTTGAAAAAACCTTCAAGGATTTATACACACAGCCCAGGGGCGCTGAATCTTTAGCCATAACTAGCTTTTTAAAGAATAATTAGGCCAACTCGAACAAAATTAAATAATGACACAAAAGATGTAAGTACCAGGAATGGACGGTAGCCCGCAGAATGGTACAAAACATATAGAAACTTAAGAACACCATTACTTCTGAACTGTTTCAATTATACTCTTAAAGGGGGAGAGATGCCCATCTCAGGGAAGCAAGATATAATATTTGTAAAACCCAAAATAGGCAAGGGTAAGATGGAGTGCAGCTCATATAGAACAATATCAATTCTAAACATAGGCACCACTTCAACAAAAATATGAGAATCTCTCAGGAAAGTGAAATAAATCTGATTTATGTATTTACTGATGGATACAAATCCAATCCGCACAGAAAACTAGTTTCTCTATAAGTAGCTCACACAGAGGAGGACTGGCATCTGGTGATGTTTTTGAGATAATAAAAAGCTAATTTCATGATGGATTTTATGTGTGATTGAAAAGATAGTGTGGAATCAAGGATGACACCCAGGTTGCAGACTTCCGTGGATGGAGAGATAGAGCAGCCATCCACGTCCAGGAGAAGATCTTCAACCCTTTGGAGCAGCGCCTTGGAGGCCACAACCATGAACACTTATTGGTGTTTAGTTTGAGCAGATTTGAAGTCATCCAGAGTTTTATATCATGCAGGCAGTTGACAAGTTACTGTGGGGGTAGCTGGGTGGATGGTTTGGTGCAGAGATCAGCATAGGAATGGAAGTTGAGACCGTGTTTGCAAATAATCTGACCAAGGGGGAGCATGTAGATGGTGAAGAGCAGGGGTCCAAGCACAGAGCCTTGAGGCACACCCTGGTTGACTTGAGCTGGGGTGGAACTGGAGTCTCCAATGGTGACAAACTGTTTCCTGTTGTTAAATAGGACTGGAACCAGGAGAGTGCTGTACCGGAGAGGCCAAGGTAGTCAGATAGGCGGGTGAGGAGGATGGTGTGGGAGATTGTGTCAAAGGCTGCAGAGAGGTCCAGGAGGATCAGAATACTGATGTGGCCAGAATCTGCAGCGATGAGGAGGTCGTTTGTGATCTTGATGAGGGCAGTTTCTGTGCTATGGCGTGCCCTGAAGCCAGACTGAAGGGGGTTGTAGAGCTCATCAGAATCAGAATCAGAATCAGAAATACTTCAATCATCAGAGGGGGAAACTATTTTTGTTACAAGCTCCAGATATACAAATAACATATATTATACAAGCAACATCTATTAAGAGCAAAATATAAATATAAATATAAACATAAATATAAATAAACATAAATATGTATATAGCTATATATACACATATATATATATACACATACACACATATATATATATATATATATATATATATATATATATATATATATATATATATATATATATATATATATATATATATATATAGAAAAAGAGTCGACTTTGGCCCTTTTTTATAGACCGCCTCAGTATTTCTTGACCAGTCCAGCTTATTATTAAAGTACACCCCCAGGTACTTGTGCTCCTCAACAGTGTCCACAGGGACCCCCTGGATGGAAACGGGGGTCACTGTTGTTTTTGCCCTCCTCAGATCCACTATGAGCTCCTTTGTCTTTGTCACGTTGAGCTGCAGATGATTTCGTTCACACCAAGTGACAAAGTTACCTACAACAGTCCTGTATTCATTCTCATCACCCTTCTCGATGCAGCCAACTATTGCTAAATCATCAGAAAACTTCTGAAGGTGGCAGGACTCAGTGCAATAGTTGAAGTCAGAGGTGTATAGGGTGAAGAGGAAGGGAGAGAGGACAGTCCCCTGTGGGGCCCCAGTGTTGCTGACCACCCTGTCTGACACACAGTTCTGTAGGCGTATATACTGTGGTCTGCCCATCAGGTAATCAACAATCCAGGACACGATGGGGGCCTCAACCTGCATGGCAGCCATCTTCTCACCCAGTAGAGCTGGACAGATGGTGTTGAAAGCACTGGAGAAGTCAAAGAACATGACTCTCACAGTGCTCGCCGGCTTGTCCAGATGAGTGTAGACTCTGTTCAGCAGGTAGATGATGCCGTCCTCAACTCCCAGGAGGGGCTGGTAGGCGAACTGTAGTGGATCAGTGAACGGCCTGACCATAGGCCTTAGCTGCTCCAGGACGAGTCTCTTCATGGTCTTCATGATGTGAGATGTCAGGGCCACAGGCCTGTAGTCCTGAGGGCCGCTGGGACGCGGCGTCTTTGGCACAGGAACGAGGCAGGACGTCTTCCACAGCACAGGGACCCTCTGGAGGTGCAGGCTCAGGTTGAATGCTTGACTGAGCAGGGACATGCACATGATTATAGAGAGGCAGGGGCTTAAAGTTAGAAAAGGGTAGTATGTGCGCCTAGAAAAAATTTTCAGGCCTTAACATGTAGATTGATTAATGTATAATTAATAAACAAAGTACTTACAGAGAGCTAACTACTTAGCTGTGTATCCTGTGTAGCTGTGAGTGATATGCAACTGCCATTTCATTTGTATCCACAAATTATTGTTAACATGAGTTTATTCACATCATCATAATACTGAGGTTTATTATTAGGCTATTTATTGGAGGGCAAGTGCAAACTAGAAATACATGCTACACATCTAAACATGTGACAAAACCAAGAAATGACTACTGTGACTGTTAGTAGGAACAACAATGTTTACAACAGCAAAGTCACAGTAAACTCAATATCTGGAAGAAGTTTAAGATTTGTGGCAAGATAAACAGCCGACACAGACAGCTGTCAGATTATTCTTAACTCTCATTAACAAGCAGTTAGCTTAACAAGCACAAATGGACGCTCCTCTGAAATATGACTCATATTTAAGCACATTGAATAAGTGGAAGGCGACTTGTTAGCCCCCACAAGGAAGTTATGTTGATGGATTTATAACTCAGAAAGATTCAAGTCGCTCCACTGTCACGTCTCATCTATGTGCGTGGTGGAGTTCTGATGAGGCAGCGGCTTCTTTCTCTCTTTGTCTTCAAAATAAGAGCTTTACATTGCACCCCATTGGAGTTTAGAACTGGGTTCTTAGCGGGTTTTTAATTTGAAAGTAGCGACCGTTCGTAGAGAGAGACAGAGCGGAGCCGCAGCGGACAGAGAAGTGACTTTAGGCTCAACACACACACACACACACACACACACACACACACACACACACACATACACGACACCATATTAGGTACGAAATGGGTACGGTAGATAATCGTGGCGTTTTAATACCGCCGTTTTTTGACATCCCTTTGCACAACAGGAATTTATTTATTCATTAAAAAAAACACACACACAAAAGGGCACTTTTTAATAGGAGGCAAAAAGGGCAGGGGCTCAAGCACCCCTTGGGCCCCATGTGTGCACGTGCCTGTGACTGAGTACTCCACACAGCTGGGGGGCACAGGCTTTAAGCACCCTGGGAAGAACACCGTCAGGACCTGCAGCTTTGCCAGAATGGAGTTTCGTCAGCTGTCTTCTCACCAGGTCAGGCGTGCAGAACACTGAAGAGGTGACAGTTGTGGGAGAGGTGAGGTCCTCAGGTTGTGGTGGACATGATGCAGAGCGGGGGGGAGGGGTGGAGTAGGTGGGTGTGAATTGAGGTGGAGGGAGGCAGACAAGGGGTCTGTAAGGAGGAGGAGGGGGAGGTAAAGTGGCAGTTGTTGTTGGGCAGCCAGCAGCAGAGTCTTGTGGGAGAGGGGCCGCAGTATCAAACCTATTGAAAAAGAGGTTCAGTTCATTGGCCCGGTCCACACGGCCCTCAACCCCATATTACCATTTTGGTTTATTATTATTATTATTATTATTATTACTCATGGTTGGACATGTGCTGCTGGAGTTGGGCGGCAACTGCTCTTTCCAGTATTTTGCTTAGGAAAGGAAGTTGGAGATTGGCTGGTAGTTATGTAAGTCATCTGGGTCCAGACCTGGCTTCTTGAGAATGGGGGTGACTGAAGCTGTTTTGAAGATGGACGGTACCATGCCAGATTCTAGGGATAAATTGATAATGTCCACCATGAGGGGGGATAGGGCAAGCAGGGAAGACTTCACCAGAGTCATGTGGTGTAATGAGCCAGTGGGTTATGTAAAATGTGAAAATGGTTTGCATTTTTATAGCGCTTTTCCAGTCTAACGACAGCTCAAAGCGCTGTACAATACATGCCACATTCACCCATTCACACACACATTCATACACTGATGACGGAGGCTGCCATGCAAGGCGCCAACTGCTCACCAGGAGCAATTTGGGGTTCAGTATCTTGCTCAAGGACACTTCGACATGCAACTAGGGGGAGCCGGGATTCGAACTGGTGACCTTCCGATCACTAGACGACCTGCTCTACCCACTGAGCCACAGCCGCCCAAAAATGCGACATTCTGTTAAAGTACGACAGCAAAACAACAGGGAATTCATCACTGACAGGACATGTTGATCAAAGCTGTTCAACACCTGCCAGTGCCCAGGATCAACCTACAATCACATCATTTGTTACAGCATCAAAACCCATCCCTGCAAAGGTGAAACAAACGATGACGGAGAAGTGTGTCAGCTTTTGCTGTAAAGACATTAGGCCTTTTAATATTGTAAATGGCGAGGGGTTTGAAGAGCTGGCACAAGAACTAATTAATGTCGGGGCTGCGTATGGGAGGGTTCCTGTAAACTGTTATTCCCGCATGTGACAAGTGCGAAGAGGTGCACTGACATGGCATAAGAAAAGAGGGAAGCTTTAGTACAGAAACTTAAGACTTTGTTGAAGGATGGCACAGTCGGATTATTGGAAAATAAATTATTTGAAATCACATGCCATTTCACAAGTGAGGATATGGAACTGGTAAATAAAACCCTGACAACTACAATGTTCCCTTTAGAAGAGGCAAAGACGGGAGAAAATATTAGATGGGAGATACTGAAACTACTGGTGACAAAGTTTGGCCTTGATGCTTCCTCTCTCAGCAAAATTGTATGGGTGACCGATGAGGTCATACCAGAGATTACCAGAGATTATTAATACGGTACTGCGCCATGTACTCGACATTGCCGAGTTATCCAAAGGCAATGGTGCTCCAGACATAGGAGATACCATTTCTGCTGCTAAATCGTTATGAAATCATGGCTGCAGGTGCACCAGATGTGGAGATTCGAGACCCAGAGCTCTCCGGATTCGAACCCACTCCTGCAAAAAGGGTGAATTTTGTGGAGTAGGCAACTGTAAGCCAAGCTGACTGGGAAGATGACGAGGTCACTCGCTACATTGAAACGGCTGTCATGGAAAATGAAATGGATGTTCTTGGCTGGTGGAAGACCAACAAACCATCCTACCCAAAACTTGCAAAATTAGCCAGATCAGTACTATGCATCCCGGCCAGCAGCAGCAGCAGTGAAAGGGTGTTCAGTGCTGCTGGACGCACCATCAGCGAGCGCAGGACTCCGCTGAAACCATCTACAGTGGATTCAATCATTTTCCTCCACAAAAACATGTAGCCTAATCTTGGTGAGTAAAGGTTTTTCAATAACTACTAACTTTTTTAACTAATAACTTTTTTTAAAACTAAATATTAATTGAGTCTTAAATGCAGAATGTAGACAGAGTATAGGCTAATGTTGGCATTATTCTCTTATTAACGTTCAGCTGCTGTTCACCGTTGCTTTTAGGCTGGATTGTCGAGAGAAGTGGCGAAGCAAATCACACAGAGCCTTCATCTTAATTTCGTTATTGCCAAATACCCATCTTAATTTAGAATTTATCTTGATTTCATTTGTTAAGAAAGGCTAATTTTTATAGACCTGTAAGCCTATTTATAGGCTAAGTGTATGCCTAGGCCTATTTAGAGTGCTGAGATGTTACAATGTTACAGAGGACTTATTTCATTTCTTTGTTCCAACTTCTAAGTGTCCTATAGCCTACGTTAGTCATGAATAAATTATGTTAAAAAAAATGTATAAATGACTTATTCTTGACAAAAGGCAAAAGAGCTGTGTGCATGCGCACATTTGCATAATGTCGGGCTGTAAACAGGCTTGGGCTTTTAAAAAGCTGTCAATCCAAATGCACATGTCGGCTCGGGCCTAACTTTTAAGGTCCGATTCTGGGTCAAGCTGGTATGGTTGAACAACAGCATCTCTATGAGCCATAGCGATACATATATGTACATCCACTATAAACATTAGCGCATGCTACCGCTAGTGTAAGCCGCATCCTCTCCCTGAGAGGGGCGAGTAGCAGGCAAGGCAGGCGTTGACAGATGCTCATTAGCATTTAAAGGTGCAGGCACAGAAACAGCCTGCTGTCAAGAGAGCTCACTTGAGCGACTTTGAGACAGCTGGAATTCGGGACCACGGATGGGTTTTGGGCAGTGTATATTGAATACAGCGTTGTTGGACCTCTGACAGCTGGGTGAAATTGATGAAAAATTGTATAATGTGGGACCTTTAAAGATCCTCCTGAGTTTCTCAGATGTTCCTGCGACAGAAGGAATGAAGATGTTGTTACATTTTCTCGTCTCCTCCTCTCTGTCTGCTCTGGATCGTTTAGAGGTTCTGACAAAGGTCCAGTTTGGGTAGCCGCAGGTTTCTGTCTCCTTGCCCTCCGCCTTACTGGGCACAGTCTCAGCCCGATGGTTTAGGGTTCTGATGACCCAGCTTGTGCTCCAGTGGGTGATGAGAGTCGAGAGATGGATGAGAGGTGAAACGTCAACAACAAACTGAAACAAGTCCACTTGACTATGATACAGAACCTAGATTTACTCTGACCTGGATGACTGAGAGCCTTCATCAATATGGATGTGCACTTTTTTGCCCAAATCAGTAAGATTTATTACTATATTTTGAGTAAATATTACATTAATTATGATGGAGAAATAATTTAATATTGTCGAGACTTTGAGATGAGTGGACAGGAAGTGCTAACATGCTAACATGATAACTGATTTCTGAGTTTTAGGACTACTGAAAGTCAACTGACCCCCTCCAGCCAATCAGAAGGTTAATATTCAGTCAGACTCTGGTGTAAGTCATTTATAAAACATCCTCATATGAAACTGAGTAAACAGCTCGTCTGCCAGCGACTCCCAAACCAACATTATGTGAAATGAAATAATAAATAATGTAATAAAGCACAACTGAAGACTGAAGCCGCACAGGGACAAATAAAAGTCAACACAAAATAAATGCTGTCAGAGGAAAACTTTAATTTTATTCATTTCAAATCCTTCAGTTTGAACATGTTTAAATCATTTCAATACACAACTTCACACAGAGGACAAAGTTCTCCAGTTTCAGCTCTGATCTGACCTCTGATCAGTCTGATGTGTCTTCAAACCGTTCTGTCCACAGCCGTGCACAACAGAGTTTGAAAAAGCCTCAGAGAGGGCTTCACGGACGCCTGCAGAGAAACAGGGGCAGTGATGAGAAACACCAGAAGAAACAAACATAACATAAAGGAGCAGTCTGTAGATTAAAGGAGCAGTCTGTAGTTCAAAAGGAGAGTCTGTAGATTAAAGGTTCAGTCTGTAGATTAAAGGAACAGTCTGTAGTTTAAAGGAGCAGTCTGTAGATTAAAGATTCAGTCTGTAGTTTAAAGGAGCAGTCTGTAGATTAAAGGAACAGTCTGTAGTTTAAAGGAGCAGTCTGTAGATTAAAGATTCAGTCTGTAGCTTAAAGGAGCAGTCTGTAGATTAAAGGAACAGTCTGTAGTTTAAAGGAGCAGTCTGTAGATTAAAGGAACAGTCTGTAGTTTAAAGGAGCAGTCTGTAGATTAAAGATTCAGTCTGTAGCTTAAAGGAGCAGTCTGTAGATTAAAGGAACAGTCTGTAGTTTAAAGGAGCAGTCTGTAGATTAAAGATTCAGTCTGTAGCTTGAAGGAGCAGTCTGTAGATTAAAGGAACAGTCTGTAGTTTAAAGGAGCAGTCTGTAGATTAAAGGAACAGTCTGTAGTTTAAAGGAGCAGTCTGTAGATTAAAGGAACAGTCTGTAGTTTAAAGGAGCAGTCTGTAGATTAAAGGCAGATTCAGTCTGTAGTTTAAAGGAGCAGTCTGTAGATTAAAGATTCAGTCTGTAGTTTAAAGGAGCAGTCTGTAGATTAAAGGAACAGTCTGTAGTTTAAAGGAGCAGTCTGTAGATTAAAGATTCAGTCTGTAGCTTAAAGGTTCAGTCTGTAGATTAAAGGAACAGTCTGTAGTTTAAAGGAGCAGTCTGTAGATTAAAGATTCAGTCTGTAGTTTAAAGGAGCAGTCTGTAGATTAAAGGAACAGTCTGTAGTTTAAAGGAGCAGTCTGTAGATTAAAGGAACAGTCTGTAGTTTAAAGGAGCAGTCTGTAGATTAAAGGAACAGTCTGTAGTTTAAAGGAGCAGTCTGTAGTTTAAAGGAGCAGTCTGTAGATTAAAGGTTCAGTCTGTAGATTAAAGGAACAGTCTGTAGTTTAAAGGAGCAGTCTGTAGATTAAAGGAACAGTCTGTAGTTTAAAGGAGCAGTCTGTAGATTAAAGGAGCAGTCTGTAGTTTAAAGGAGCAGTCTGTAGTTTAAAAGAGCAGTCTGTAGATTAAAGGTTCAGTCTGTAGTTTAAAGGAGCAGTCTGTAGATTAAAGGTACAGTCTGTAGATTAAAGGAACAGTCTGTAGTTTAAAGGAGCAGTCTGTAGATTAAAGGTTCAGTCTGTAGATTAAAGGAACATTTCTATTGAATTAGAGAGAAAGATCTTCACTGATGGATTTTAAACAAGCTAAATCATCAAACTTTATTTGTTTTCATGACTGAACAACACAATGTATACTGTTTTACTTTGTTTATATGTGGTGGACCCTGCCAACTTTTCTTGCTTCAAACATTGTATATATGTGTGTGTGTGTGTGTGTGTGTGTGTGTGTGTGTGTGTGTGTGTGTGTGTGTGTGTGTCTGTACGTACCAGACACAGACGTAATACATCTCCACAAACACGTTGGTGGAGCCTCTACAGGATAACCATGAATATTTGAACACACTAGTATTGACGCTGAAATTGCAGGATCGCTTGCCATGACAGCTGGAAACAGAGAGGAGATGTGATCAGAACCAGAGGTGGACTGCACATCTGAATGTCTGCTCCTATATTTATCCCATAATCACCATCTTACTGTTGTCCTCAAGTGGACAAAACATAAATCATTTAAAGGATGTTTTCTTACAGCTTCGCCACGGTAGCAGAAAGAGCTGTCCTTGAGCGGCAGGGGTTGTTGTAATTGTAGCCTGGGTAGGGTTTTCCCTTTATACATTTTTTCCCCCCGAGCTCGAATGAAACATATGTCAGCCTTATCTTCTTGCCATTTCCTGGAGAGGAGAGGAGTGTGAAGAGTCACACAATGAAGACATTGTTTCATTTGGTTACAAGTTGTATTTCGTTGTCAATTCAGTCCAGTTCACTTTGACTGACTGCCTGATGCCTCGGCCAGTGAGCTCCTAACTGTGCTGCCACCAGTGGTACTTTAGCTCCACCCGCTGGTCAGCAAGAGCCTCACTGAAAGTGCACTCAGAACTGGTCCGCAGACCAGAAACTGTCATTTTATTTCACCGTGTTACACACAGAAGTTATATAAGCACATCACAAGAGAAAACAGAGGTTATTCCTTTTTATATATATGATATGTTGACATGAAGTTGGCCTCAAACATGACATGACTTGAACTGGCGTATAATGAGATACAGAGTGAGATACAGTGTGTGATCAATAGTCTTTTCTCTTCTTGGACCAGTTGTTGCTGCGTTGTTGTGTGACTCATGTGTCCTGTCTGTGCTCATGTGTTTGCTTGTTGTTTAGTTGTGTGTCTTTGGTCTGGACTGGAGCTCACTAATTGTGACTGTCACTATGACTGACATCATGACTGTTGTTTTAAACTAGTTTCTTGATTTTTGGTTGGACAACAGATGAAAACGAGCCTCTCAGCTAATTGTGGCCTATTTATAGAAAAGTTCATTAATACTCAGTGTCCCAGAGAAATAAACTGGATACACATAACAACTCAGTGAAGTCTTACAAAGTTTGGAGAGCAATGTGTGAGTCCAAACTCAGGCATCAGAATCAGATCAGTGAATCTCTCATGTTCTATCTCATTTGTTAAATCTGTACAAAGAATCACAAAACACTGCTTAATGAGGGATTGTGTCTGAAAGTGAATAAACTTTTGTTTCCAGGTTAAAGTTACAATGATGGTGAAGTCAAAGAGACAAACAGACTGTGACACAAGGACAGAAAGACGAGTGTGTGTTGTCTTACTACAGTGGAGATTAACGGCGTCATCGCGACAGGCTTCCACACGCTTTCCCTCTGTGAAAAACACACACAGGTCAGACTGCAAGCAGTTACATCATCATCATCACCACCATCATCTCTTTTTTTCTTGAGTCTTGTCCACTTTGTTTTTGTCTTTATTTTGTATTTAGAGTAAAATATATTACATATGTATATGTTTTATGTGTATGTTTATATCATGTATGTATATGTTATATATACATGCTAACTAGCTCGGCCCTCGCCATGTTGAACCTCATGTACATCTATCATGTAGATACATTTAGGATAACAGAACATTAATTAAACTAAGGACAACATCAACACCAACAGTACATTTATATTAACACTCATAAATTGATCATTTAAAAAAAGCTGTAAAAGCACCAGAACAGTGAATAATGTAGATGAGCTCCAGCAGAAAAAAAACTCACCAGCAGCTCCAGAGAAACACCAAGCTGCAGCCAGCACTGAAACACAACACAACACTGTAACACAACCCCAGCACTGTAACACAACCCCAACACAGTAACACAACACCAGCACTGTAACACAACACAACGCTGTAACACAACCCCAGCACTGTAACACAACCCCAACACAGTAACACAACACCAGCACTGTAACACAACAGCAGCACTGTAACACAACCCCAACACAGTAACACAACACCAGCACTGTAACACAACCCCAGCACTGTAACACAACCCCAACACAGTAACACAACACCAGCACTGTAACACAACACCAGCATCGTAACACAACACCAGCACTGTAACACAACACAACGCTGTAACACAACACCAGCACCGTAACACAACACTGTAACACAACACCAGCACTGTAACACAACACTGTAACACAACACCAACACTGTAACACAACACAACGCTGTAACACAACACCAGCACCGTAACACAACACTGTAACACAACACCAACACTGTAACACAACACAACACAACACTGTAACACAACACCAACACTGTAACACAACACAACACAACACTGTAACACAACACCAGCACTGTAACACAACACTAACACAACACAACACAACACTGTAACACAACACCAACACTGTAACACAACACAACACAACACAACACAACACAACACCAGCACTGTAACACAACACCAGCTCATCTGAGTCACTGCAACTTTATCACTTTCACACTGCTGACTGCTGCGACTCACAAACTGACAATGAAACAATATCTGAGGCCAAATTAAGATCTGAAGAAGGTGGTTTTCTTCTGACAACATGACAGCTGGCATGGAGGCAAATTAAAAAAATATAAACAAGAAAATAAAATCATCAGTTGTCTTTAATTGGAAATAAAAGCTGTTGTGAAGGTGTGAATGTGTCCGGACCCTGTGAGGGTTCAACATCATCACCTGGGATCAGTTCACCTTCAGCACCAACATTATTATTAGAAATGACAACATACGTGTAGGAAGAAAGTCAGTGACACATATGGAGTCATGGAGAGTAACTAAGTACATTTACTCAGTCAGTCAGTAGGTACTTGACTTTATAAATGTACTCCACTACATTTGAGAGGATACTCACAGCCGAGGACGATGAGGCTCAGTCGGACCATGTTTGCTTGTCTCAGCTTCTCTTCTGTCTTCACCTGCAGACCGTCTGATGCTGAGAGCGTCTCTACGACAGGTTTTTATGCATCTCTCCTCGCAGCACACATGTTGACGCCTGTCCGCCGCCGGCGAAGGCAAACAGGACCTGGTGATGTGACCAACGTGTAAATCCCCTTTAGAGCTGCAGGGCAGAAGCTGTTATCCAACATGTGCTGGATCTGAAGGTTTTTTCACTCATTCTACACGACTGGTCATATACAAGGTCTCAAAGGAGAAATCTTTGTGTCAGATTAAAAACAGACCAGTGATCTTTGTATCCATCCTTCATTTAGACCAGGTGACTCATTCAGAACAAGTCCTGAAGTGAACGAGCAGCAGTACCAGGTGTGGGCCACAGGGCCAAACCCATGTGGCTTCTTCTGGGCCCATAAACCCATTATTAGAAACCAAGCAGGCTGAAAACTGATATTTGGGACTGATAATCACTCTCAGTGAAGATGAAACTCGTTGTGTCAAAATATTGAACGACCAGCGACGAAATGGGCCAAATTACAATTCACTGAAGTTCTGCTCTGAAGTACAACTGGGAGGAACTTTACTTGAGTACTTCAATGTTCGGCTACTTTATATTTCCACTCCAATAAATCTATTTAAAACATGTAGTTATTAGTTACTTTACAGATTCAGATTACTCAGTGTTTAAAGGGTATTAATAGGGAATTGTCTTACGGCAAAGTCTCAGCTCAGCTTGCCATTTTCTTCCACGTCAAACTACTGACTGAACCTTCATCTCCCTTAATATTAAAGAGGAAGAGAACAGGAGGATTTTCTTTATACAAGTTCAAGTTGGTTTGAATCCACTGAACTCTGTATAACTGGAAACATTTCCCGTCTCCTACAAAGGCGACACATGACAGGACTGAAACAGGACGAACATCGTGTTACGCTACGTGTCGTGTTTTAACTCGTCTAATGTGTATTTACATGGAGCTGTTGACATATGTTAAGAATTGTAATGTTTTTCAGGAGACAGAGCTTCAGTCAACAGGCCGACTGCTGGAAGCTGTTTGAACATTTCACATGTCATCATATTTGTTCAGTAGGCGCTGAGGGCTGATGTTGGCCTCCAGTTAACTTGTCTTCTTGTATTTCTTAATGCTAGCGAATGTCTCACTGTCTCCAGATTGTTGGACTGTATAAAGAGCTGCAGCTGTTTCACAAACTACATCTGAGAAGAAACAACAGAAATATTGAAAAAGATATTAATTGCAGCTTCAACGGCTTCCAGGTCATGTGACCCCTGGAATCAAACTCAGTCCTGGTTGGATGAGACACACCTCGTTTTATTGGACTTCAGTTCCTCCTGATGACAAACGCTACATTTGTAGACTACCAGCTCAGTGGACGGGGCTCACCCCGGCTCAGCTCACATTACACAAATAAAAGTGTTATTGATAAAGACATGAGTGGTTATAATTCAATAAGCAGAGCTGTGTCTCAGTCAACAAGAAGACTTTTGTGGCATTTTGAGTGATCTGGAAGCTTCTGAAAGAAAAATGCTGACTTAGTAACAAATATTCATATAACATATGACGAACTCTAAAATCCATAACAAAGACGTGTGTCCTAATTATCCAGAGCAGTGAAACGACCCAGCATTGATCTGGAGTCTCTGGGTCACATGACCTGCTATAATCTGATGAACCATATTTATAATATTTATGGACGGGCCCTCAGTGGAACCTCTGTGTTCTGTAGGTGATCTAACCGTCCTCTTACTGCCAACACCAGGTCAAACTAACGCAGTTGGATCTGGATCTGGACTCTCACTTCACCACTGTCCCAGATGTTGTGAGCGACAGCAGCATGCTCGCTCTGGCTTCAGCTACAATCAATCATCCTCCAACATTTGCACAACGGACCAGAGATATGTTGGACTTCATGAAGCTGGAGAAGATGAGACATGATGTTCGGGGCTCAGCTGAAAGGTTGACATTGATATGACGAGCTGTCCTCAGTCAGACTGATGCTGAAGGCTCTGATGACTTGATGTTGGACCAGACTCCTCTCAGCTCCGCTCTCCTGCTGGTTTTGGTGCAAGTCAGTGACCCAGAGAGCAGCTTTCACTGCTTCAGGCCCTGAAACACTGAGTATAAATCATCAGTCATTAGAATTCATTGTTTTGCTTTTTTTTTTTTTTTACGTGTGTATATATATCTTTTTATGTGTAAATGTGTAGGAAGGTGTAATTATTTGTGTTAGTGTGTGTATATACACATGTACATGTATTATTATTATTATTATTATTATTATTATTATTATTATTATTATTATTATTTCATTAGTTATGTGATGTTTGATTAATGAGTATTGGACAGTATGTGTATATTTGTTTCTTTATTTTTCCTTGTGCATCATTTTCCTCTAAATGTTATCGTGGGTGGAGGATGTTAATAAGTTCAGACATGTTCATGCAACCATTTGTTCACTGTTGTAATCAAATATAGAATAAAGGTGTAGTGACCGCCAGCAGCATCCTGTCCTGCTGTGTGTCATGTGACACCCGGAGGCTGTTTAATGTCACCTGGAGCTGCTGACATACGTTAAGAATTTGAATGTTTCCTCTGTTTGTTATATTCCAGGAGACAAAGATCAGTCAACAGGCCGACTGCTGGAAGCTGTTTGAACTGACAACAACCACTCATCATTTTACACGTCATCATATATGTTCAGTCGGCTTTAAGGCCTAATGTGAGAGCTTTCTGTAACATTACAAACTGTTATTTTGCCTGATATTGATTCATTTCATTTGCAGTCATCCTTGTTACTTGACACCTTGTTATTTTGAGTTCTTGACTTCTTCATTTCCAATATTTCTTAATGCCAGACAGTGAATGTCTGAACCACTTCAGCTCCACTTTAGACTCTTTGGACTTGTGTATTTTTCACTTTCATGCCAACTTATCTTCTTTCCTTCACTCTCATCTTCTTTCTCCCTCTCTGCTTGTTGCTTGTTTTTTCCTCCTGAAAACAGTCCAGAGGTTTGGACATCTTTTAGAGGTTCTGACAAAGGTCCAGTTTGGGTAGCCGCAGGTTTCTGTCTCCTTGCCCTCCGACTTAGTGGGCACAGTCTCAGCCTGATGGTTTAGGGTTCTGATGACCCAGCTTGTGCTCCAGTGGGGGATGAGAGTCTAACAACAGTGTTGATCTGTGTGTAGGTTCTCTGTACACCTCAATGTTGAGTCTTCTGTCTTCTTCAGTGTGTACTGCTCAGTCCAGCAAGGGCAGACTGTCTCCTCTGACATCTTCCACTGTGAACTCTATGTTATTGTCCTCAGCATCTATATGTTCTGTGAAGGCTTCCACTCCCCTTGTTCTGATGTTGGTCCACATGCCTGAACCAGTGTCTAGGAGCAGGTCCTGTGAAGGTCATCAGGCTCTGCTCTAAACTTCTTCCATGTAGAGGTTGGACACTCTTGTGCACACCGGTGAGCCCAGGGCCCAGCTGTGCTTCTGTCTGTTGTAACATTCACTGGACTAGAAGTAGGCGTTCTTCAGACAGAGGTCCAGTAAGGCACAATTGTGGTCTGGGATGAAGTCTGGAGTCTCAAGTCATTGTTTGGTCTAGGTCCAGTCTTGTGTCTCTCACCTTGTTGGTGAGTTTTTATGTCATGTTGAATGTAAACAAATAAAAGCCTCTCGGACGAGAGGTGAACCGTCATCAACAAACTGAAACAGGTCCAGTTGACTATGATACAGAACCTAGATTTACCGAGACTGGTGAGCCCAGGGCCCAGCTGTGCTTCTGTCTGTAGAAACCTTCAGTGGACTGGAAGTAGGTGGTTTCTAAGAGTCGATGACAAGAACAAACATTTCCAACCAATCACTGATGTTGTCAGCTGCTGTAGTTTGTCAAATTTAAAGACTCAGGATTCTGTAAAATAAAGAATTCCATTTTCTTTTATTTCTTCAACGAGACTTCACACAAACTTATTTTATGAACTAATGAGTTTTGATTTTTATTCTGTGGATGCAGCATAAAAAAAGACTCTAACCTAATTTTGTTTTTGAAACATCGTTTGTTAAAAAATAAATGTTTACTTTGTAAATAATTAAGTAAGCTGCAGCCTCAAATACATTGATTACAGAAATAAAATCAGTACAATGAAAATTTGCAATTTGTTCAACTTTATTGAGAAAAAAACATCACAGAGCTATTAGTTGATCAATCAGCCATTGAGAGCTTTGAGTTTCATCTTCAGTGCAAAAAGAGGAGAACAGTGTTGTGGATGATGGATGAACTAACGGCTCTCTCGTCTAAAAACAAAAAAACATCAAGAACAGAATAAAACCAAAACACCTTCTTTTTTCTTTTTTCTCAGCAGCACATGAACCAATCACTGACATGCATTAAATTATTATGTTCTTCAGTCTTTCACTGTAACAGTTGTCTCTTCAGTCGGGTGTTGCAGTTGGCACATTCACAGCTCACAGTCCTCAGCCCTTCTTCACCTTATTTACTCAGTTTAGGAAGCAGAAAAAGGGCAAATCAACAATTTAAAAGCGTTTTAAGTCGACGAAGGGAACGAAAAGAAACGTGAACAAATTGCCGTTATTGGCTGATGAGGAGGGGGCGTGGCCACATGAGAAAATCAAACAGTTTGTTCCAGCAGTGAGAAGATAAAGATGATCACATGGCGTATTTCTGAGTCCAGTCCTGAGCTGTCTTGTTGTACCTGCAGACAGAAACACACAGGTGAGATAGTGAGCAGGTGACACAGAGCAGGACGATGCCATGCAAGCACACAATCACACAATAATACATAACTGCTGCTCACAAACATCATCCAAACCCAGCAACTCGTTTTATTTTTTTTTGTCCACTAAACTGTTGAAACAGCAGCTGCGACTGCAGAATGTGAGAATCACCACAGTAACCGCGAACTGCTGCTCACTGTAAGCTCGATAGCTCAGCTAGCAGCCTGAACAGGGCGCTTGCAGGACCAGGCATGTGTTGTGTTTATACTGCTAGCACAGGAGCTTTGGAGCGGGATGGGCTAACTGGTTAGTGTGCTTAACAAGCTTTGCAATACTGACACGTCATACAATTAAAGATCATAATTCTGACATATTGCATCTTTAGATGATACAATAAACATATATACAGATTGATCGCATCATTCTCAACTGTCTGGTTCTGGAGCTTTCGACCAGATGACTGAGTTTTTCAATATCAGTCAACATGAACAGGAAGTCCTGAGGACCGTGGAACAACAAGCGAGTAACAACTATTTCAACCAGAACCTGAAGGACAGTGGGGTAAAGTAACCTTTACAGTACTTTTACACGAGTATTTCCATCTTCTTAATTCACACTTCTTTATTTCAATTGAGACATATTGCACTACATCTCCTACATTCATCCCACAGCTTTAGTTACTTTGAAAGTTTATATACAAAAATATTTGCTCCGTTTATAACAAGATAAAGAATTGTAGACTATTGATTTAATAACACAACAGTATAGTGCTGTGCGATATTATGATATATAATCGTAGTGCGATATAAAAATGTCTACCGTAGGATATAACCCTCTCTTGTTTACATCGTAATTTTAACGTGTTGGCTACTTGATTAGCACTGTTGCTACACTAACGCTAACATAGACTACTGTTGTGATTTAATACGATTTAATTTAAGCACAACTCAACGTCGGAATGACCGTTGGATATCAAAATTTTGAGTTCAAAACAAGTTTATTGTGTGAAGGCGAATGTGACTGTAGCAACACTACTGATTTTTACGTCACCCGCAAGGACTCGTTTGCGGCACCGGTTGCTCGGGAGTAAACAGTGGCAAAGCAGCATGGTGGAGACGGAGGAGAGTGCAATGGAAGATGAAAATGACGTTACTAGTAACGTTACATCAGACGCGGATACAGAAGCAGAACCCCAAGAAGATTTTGCGGAAAAGGGGGAACCGAAATTCCATCATTTGGTTTTGGTTTGGGTTTAAAAATTCAGACACCGACCAGACAAGGGTAATCTGCAAAACATGCTGCCAACAAGTTGTTACTAGCGACTCGAACACGTCTAATCTTTTCTACCACTTAAAGACACGCCAGGATATATATCATTATCGGGATGTAAAATTAGCTATATCAGGATAAGAAATTTTGTCCATATCGCACAGCACAAGAACAGTAGTATAAGTGGTTAAAATTAGCAGCATTTTGAGAAGCTACAATCTGAAACGCTGCTCCATACCGTAAAAGATAATCAATACATTTGGCTGCTGAAATATTTGTCCTTCTTACTTTGAAGTACTGCCTGCTACATTCAATTTAAATCTAAAACTAGATGAGTTTGGATCCGAGTACTTTTTTTAAATCACTGCTGAAGAGCAGCACAAAGCTGTGATCGTCTATTGACGATTAACTTCCCAGAAAAGCACCAATTTTATGTTCACTGGTCTGAGCAACTTTGGAGACAAACCTCCAGACATGAGTGAGACGTGTGTATTATTTGAATATGAAAAATAGAAAAATAAATGTTTGTTTTGTTTCGTTGACTGAACCAGATGCCTAACAAGTTTAGGCTGATATCTCTTCTTGTTTCATGCAGATAAATACCAGCCGACATTAAAACAGCGATTAATTCAAAGGAGGCAGAGACGCTGGATTAACAGAACACATCACTGTTTTCATGTTTTAGCTCATCGTTCATTCCTGCTCAACATTTTCATCCATCAGGTTTGATAATCATCATCTCACTCTCTCCACACAGGGTCAGATGTTTCTGCTGCAGTGTGGAACATTAACCTCCTCGGTGATTCAAATTTGTGCTTCAGCAGGAACATAACTCAAATTTTTATTCAAATAGCTAAAACATGAAAGATCAGCGGTCAAGGTCAGACTCGTCTTTAGATTTGGTGGAGCCATGCTTTGTATCGATGTGCTTCAGGCACAATTTGACTTCAGAGACACAAGAGAAGCCCAGGTGAGTCACTCTGCTCCAATCAGGCGGCAGCTCAGCTCTTACCCTCACAGCATGGCATACTTCTCTGTCCACTCCCTGGCTAGTCTGTTATACCTGAGACCAATGAGCAGGACTCTGGTTAAAGACCTTAAACAGGTGCTACTGAAGCTCTAATGTTTCTGTTTTCCTCCAGAGAAACGCCATGAAAACACAGAGCATCACACACACACAGCTGCTGCAGAGCCTCGACCTGCATCAGAGCGACTACATGTCGTCCAGCTGAACTCTTCATCCTTTACTTCAAATATTTTTCTACAAAACTCTTTGAATAAATCTACATTTTAGACAAGTTCTCCTCTCTGCTGTCGGCTCATCATGTGTTTACTGTCAGTCATCAGATTTATCAACTGGCTGTCTGTTCCTGATGTTTTGTAGACAAAATTGATAAAGAAAAGGATACTTAGAAAGGTTCAATGAATCAAAGCCTGTAAAAACAACCAGCTGTTTAGAGTTTATTGGTTTGTTTCTTACTAACACAACTTGTACTTTTAAACAAGCTTTATTGAGAAAAGTTAATTAATTAATTTATATATTACAGTAAACATGAGTTAAGAAAAGAACAAACAATATCATAATTAAACTTTTGGGTCTGCCATTTGAAATGTCTCAAAAAATCAAATAGTTTTTTGCCAATTTATAATTTGAGTCCTCAAATGCCTGTTTAAAAAGAAAAGTCCTGTCATCTTATGGATGTAAGAATTTGCTAGGATATAGATCATGTCAATTTAGTAAAATGGTTTCAAGATAAGTTATCTCCATCTCTTAGTGTGACATCTATATCTAATATTTCTGAAAGCGTCTGTAAATGAAACCAAACGGAAGTTAACGTGAAAACGATCTACGAACACACAATCGTTTCCTCTCTCAGACACAAAATGCTTCTTCAGCAGTTGAACCTCTGTGAGTATATTTGGTAACAGCAGATGTGAGCTCAGCCTCTTGTAGGTTCTGATTGGACCGGTACAAACTCACCTAACAGGGTCTGTTTTGTAGATGCGGGCGATCTCTGGCACTAACGGGTCGTCAGGATTCGGGTCACATAACAGAGAACAAATGGACAAAAGGACTGTGGAGAGAAAACACAGAACATCAGCAACATCTGAAAAGAGTTTCACAGCTAAACAGAGTCGACGGTCACAGAGCACCTCCATCGAGCTGAAAACAGCCCGCTACACTCTGACCGGATCATTTTAACTGTCAGTATGAAGTTAACACAGCACCTTCTAAAGCAGGGGTACCCAATATGTCGACCCACACTACCTTTGTGATATAACGGTCGATCGCGTGACATGGCAGGAAAATGAACGAATGAATCTCCGAAAAGCCAAGTCAAATCTATGCCACCTGATTGACGTACAGGACGGTCAGCCTGAGATCTCTTCTTGTATGGGTCACGTGAAACGGGTCACCATGCATGCCCAAACGCGCTAGCTACTGCAAAACACAAGTGAGCAAAGTGACCTGGTTAGCGGCTTCAACTGAAGAAGGGATATAAAAAAATAAGTCGGAGGAGGACTTTTTTTTTCCCCCCACTGTCTTTTTCGAAGTGCATTTTTTTGATCTGTCAAACTACAATCGCTATTCCGAAGGGGAATGTTGAGAGGCACTTACGAACTGTTCATAAAAAGTACGACACTAACTTCCCTCTGAAAAGTGAGCTGAGAAAGGTGAGGGAACTGAAATCAGTTAATCGAACAACAGTTGTTTTTCCACACATTGGAATTCACAAGCAAAGGCCGAAACCGATGCATGGTTATGGGTGAGTCACTCATTAAGCATAAGAAGTCCTTCCCAGATGGAGAGAAGATAAAAGAGGCTGTCGCTGAGGCAGCCGACTCCTTGTTTCGGGATTTTAAAAACAAACCAGAAACACGGCATGTGAGCGGAGCGGAGCGCGGAGCGAGCGAAATATAGTCGGAGCGCAGAGCGGGTTTTAATCCACAGGCCAGAGTGATGGTTCCGTTTCGCTCCAGCTTCGTTCCGATACTGCTCTCCACGAGTCTAGGACATGCACAAGTCCAGACTCACGTGCGCCTTCAGGGGTTAGCCTTCATCAGAGGTCATTCGTTGAGAGATGGAGTTTGTAAAATATTTCGAAAAGCAAGCAGACAGGTCATACTAATTGCTCCCTCTTTTAAAGTTGAGCGAACGTGGAGCAATTTCACCGGAGCAGAATGAGATTTTAGGTGAGCGGAGAGCGGTCTTTGAGCGGAGCTGTCCTCTATAACTTGGACCGAAGGAGCGAACACCCACGTAAGCGGGGAGCGAAAATTCTCGCCGCTCGCTCAGCTCCGCTCACATGCTCTGACCTGAAATATTATCATCAATCAACGCTCTTCAGCTATCAAGAAGTACAGTTACACAGCGCTGTGAAATAATGGCCGAGGATTTGACACAGCAGCTTCAGAGAGACATTGCAGACTGCGAGTGTTTCTTATTTTTTATTCGGATGGTGTTTACAGATATGAATGGGAAAGAGGAGCTATTAACATTACTGCCCGTGAAAGAACGCATGCGACGAGAGTTCATTTTTCAGTCATTCAAAAACTTTATGGAGAAAATCACCAGCTGCCGGTGTGTAAACTGTGAGCAGCATTGATGGCTGTTTGTCATCTATGTGCATTACTGCTGTCATGAAAGGAATCAGCGTAAATAAGGAGCAACTTTTGATTTTGAAAGAAAAAGTCAAAGTGTGTCAGAATAAAAGATCTACAACTGTTTAACAAAGGTAAAACCAGCACACTTCACTAGTTCACTTCTTTTTGTTTGGTAAAATTGATGATTATGAGTCTAAATGGTTAGTCTTGTTTTTGTCTCTGCTCTCAGAGTTAAAGTCAGACGGCTGTTCACATTATTAGTTCTTACCTTTAGAGATAGTTAATGCTGGAGACCACTGTGATCTCAATATATCCAAGCAGATGCTGCCGTTACTGTTAATATTTGGGTGATAAATTCTTGTTGTGAAGGCGACCTGAAGGAGGAGGGAGCAGGAGAAATAGATCAGAACAGCTTCCAGTGTTTCTTGGTCATTTTGGTTTCATCTCTGTTTCATTTTAAAACTTCACATGGTAATCACTACAAGATGTACAGAAGAACAACACAACTGTCTCTTTCTCCACTGACTGCATTGTGTTGTATGTTGTGTATCGTGGTGTTTCGAGCAGCTCCAGTTTGTGGAGGTGTTTACTGACCTTGGGTGGTTTGAAGGGATAATCTGTGGGGAAATGAATAGTGAGGAAAAACACACCGCCCTGATAGGGACTGTCAGGCTGCAACAGAGAACACACACAGGTTACACACTTATGTCGTTAGACACAAGCTCTCCTCACTACAGTTCACATGCAACTCATATTAGCAGTGTTCAGTTTGATACTTACAGGGCCCATAATAGTAGCTTGCCAATGAAACACTGGAGAAAAGAAAGGAGCACGGTTAATAAAGAATATCTACTGTGTGTCATATGAACACATGATGTGTAAAATGTGTCTTACTGTCTTCTCCAACAGGTCCAGCAGAGCACTGAGCCGGAGGATCTCTGGACAGATCAGTTAGCTCCTGAAAATAAGACCGAAATCTTAAATCAGTTGGATGTTAAGGTTTCTAACATTGTGTCATCTGGAAAATAAGACACATTCATCACATTGACGTTCACACTAGAGAATCTGTCGATCTGTAAGAGGATCTATGGTGGCTCTGATCAGTCTGAACGTTGTGTTCACGTCTGTTTCCTGTTTGGTCCAAGTTATTTTACACCCATCTGTCTTGAAAATCGCTGATAGAACATGCTTCACAGACACAGACACACACACTCTGAGCAACACGTTGGACTAACTAGACCAGTTCATCCAGTATTCAGCAGAGATGTGTACAAACCTGATGAACCCAATAACACTGGTGTGGTTCTCATGTGTTCGACTTCAAGACGGCAAAACAATCAATTACCACTGAAGGCTTCTCTGAATGTTATAGTTCAGATTCAGGGGCTCTGGGATTTGTTAAAGGTTACAAGACCATACATGTTGATTAATGAATAATCAATGGACCAAAGCTGCGTGTACACAGCAGGAACTTTCCTAAAAGATGAGGAACCTTCAGAGGAACCCACCATTTTTATCCTCAAACACTCACCTGTTCCTGCCTGTTGATGTCAGGATGAGCTTTTTAACAGTCTTCTGCATCATTTTATTACAAAATGTTTTTTATTTTTTTTTTTTACTGCTGGTCAGAATTAGAGCAGCAACTAGCAATTATCTTTATTGTCAATTAATCTGCCAAATATTTTCACGATTAGTGACTCATTGTTTTGTATAAAAAAAGTCACAAAAAATTTGAAAAATGCAGATAATTTTTTCCCCAGAGTCCAAAGTGACATATTCAAATGTTCCCTTTTATCCAGCTAAAACAAGTTTAAAACTCAAAGACTCATCATCTACTGAATGACAAAAAAAGCAGCAAATCCTCACATTTAGGAAGCTTAGGAACCACACGATGTTTGGCTGAAACAATTTATTGATTATCAAAATAGTTGGCCACTAATTTTCTTTCAATTTACTAAAAGATTAATTGACTAATTGTTGCAACTCAAGCTAGAAACAAGTAATCTCATGACCAGAAGATTTTAGAGGAGATAGATCTGCTTTGCTTTCACATCTCAAATAAAACCCACCAGAATTCAACAAGGACTGGATCCTTTTCAAGATGTCTTGCCCTGGTTCATTAGTCGACATTAACTGATTGATTTTGGTTCAGGTTAACTCTGCTGTGTCAAACTGATCTCATGCAGAGTTGTTCCAATTCCGATACCAGTATCGAAAATGCCTCCGATACTGCCGAAAATGCTGGCATCGATATCGGCAAGTACTGGAGTCCAGGCACCGATCCGATACCACATAATTTATTAGAAACAGGAATCTATTTACCGGCTATGAGTGTTGGCATCAACCAGAGGACGAGAAGTTTATGTACCCAACTGTTTACTTTCGATCAAAACGAAACTTAACAATTTCAGACAAAAACAGCTGCATACTGAACATGCAGCGGCATTCCCAGACGAACACAGATTATTTCCACGGACATTTGGAGCTCTGACGTGTGCCCCATGTCTTTGCTAGGTTTAACGTCACACTGGGTGATTTCTAAGTTATTTAAATGCCTTTTTTATTTTACAATATTGTGGCTGCACTTTATTTTTTTTTTTTAAATTTAGTTAAGTTGCTGTTGCACTCCTGTTTTATACTGTTCTATTTAAAAATGAATTTAAAAATAAATGGCTTCCATTTACTGTGTTCATTCAGTGTGAGAAAGGGTTTAACCTGAGCCAGGCCTCACCACAATGATAATCATATCACAGTCATGCAGGCAGAGTATGATGGTTTTTTTTTTTCATATCACACTGGTATCAGTATCGGCCGATACCCACAGCACGAGTATCGGAATCGGCATTGGGAGGGAAAAAATGATATCGGAACATCTCTAATCTCATGTTAAAGCATCTTCATGACATCCACGTTCTCCTGCAGCATGTTGAGCCAATTTCACATAAACAATCACTGTTTGTATCATCCAAAACACAAAGATATCCAGCTTAATATCTTTGTAGGGGAAGAGAAACAGCAGAATGTCTGATGTTGATGATGGGAGAATATATTGCTGATGTTTAGACTTGATAGCTTTAGTTTTATGATCGATTGAACATTTGTCATTTATCAAACAGGATCTCCAGCCGTCTCAGATCAGCTGCCCTACATTACAACAGACACATTTATTTCGCATGAAGCCCTCTCTCTCTGTGCCATGTGAAGGCAGCATTAAAAACAAACTGAGACACACAGGCTTTATTGATGTGTAAGCAGCAGCTCTATTTTTACTGTGCGGACAGAGGAGTCGGAGGCCAGATCAGGAGAAAACACACGGCTGCTTATAGGACGACCGCTTTGGATTTCCAGCCTGCAGGTCTCTCAAGCCAAACTGTGTGTGTGTGTGTGTGTGTGTGTGTGTGTGTGTTGGTATGTGACATACGGGCTCACACACAGCTCAGCTTTCAGGTCTGACTAAGGAGAGAAAACGTTCAGGAATTCAGACACCGACTGTGACAGAGGCAGCTGGGAGAGCAGATATTACACGTACACACAATATTATGGTTATTAATCAAATATTTCACTGGTTCTATTGATCTCTTCTACAAATATTAAGTCGTGTTTCACTACATAAGTTGCCTGGAAAACCCTCTCAGACACTGGTTCCTCTTTCTATCTCTCACTGTGTACAACAGAGTTTTTCTTAATGATTGTAAGTGTATAATAATTGATTTATAAAATATCAAGAACATGATCTGCCTGATTCTTTTCACCTACACGAGTTCCTGTTGTTCAAATATAAAAAAGGGAAGTTAAATTGGATTTTTAGATACTGAAACACCGGAAGTGAACAAGATAATAAAATGACCTTTGTGATACTTTATTGACATTGGTTTTTACTCACATTTGTTAGATCAGCATCAACTTTAAAAAGCACATCAGACTGCTTCCTGAACACAATTAAACTAAACTGAATAGTTATAGTCTTTGCATTGTTGTTTGTTGTTGGACTACACACCACTAATAACTTCAGAACTCACTGACATCAAATTCTATTTCATTGTTATCATGTGAGAAACACACCAAATGGCATCTTGTGACTCGGAAATGGTTCAGAAACACTGTTCAAACTGAGATAAGACAGAACTTTATTCATCCTGAAGGAAATTCTTGTGCAGCCTTTTCAGTGCAAATATAATAAAAAGGTGCAAATTATTTCATTAAAATTAAATCACAGCTCGTGGTGGCAATGGTGATTTAGTGTTTTATTTTGCTCTGCTGGGTCTGTGTTGATGCAACAGTGCTGACGATAGCCGTGATATTAAAAACAGAAGTACTGATGTAGTGTTATTAATACACATGATAGTACGTATGAATAATCGAGTTGTAAATCTTTTGTTTATCAGTTCATCTGGTTTCCATTTCACTATTCATGAAGTGCATTTGTTCTTTTTGTACAGTTGTGGTTTTATTTGACAAAAAAAGCGACAAAATACAGCAAGCTAAGATAATAATTCTTTGTTTTACATTTTCTATAGCTATCAGGATAATATTATCACTGAGAATTCATGAAAATCTGATATCATAACAGATGTAGTCTGTACCAAACAGTCATGTTCTCTCATGACTGGAGAATAGGAGTTTTAGTTCAGCACAACCTCAGTTTTGTGCGATCTTGCACATTGCCATATATCGACAACCTTAAGAATATTTGGTCAGACTAACTGAAGTGATTGTAATCAACTGTTCTCAGCCATCTTGTTTTGTCCGCAACTCAACAGATCTTCAGTTTACTGTCACAGAGGAGGAAAGAAACAGGAACATATCCACATGTTTTTAAGAGATTATCAAAATAGTGTGTGATTAATTTTATAGCTGACATTTAATCGACACAATGCATCAATTTAAACACAGTGGAAATGAAACACACCAGAATTAATAATAATGAATTGTTGATCAGATTTTTAATCTTGTTTGACTGTTTAACTTAAAAATGTGTAAATTTAAAGAAATATTATATGGACTTCACAGCAATGTAAAGGACTGCTTTGAGTTAGGTCCCCAATTGACATGCAGGTGAGACCACAATCAACCGCTGTGTGAATCTTTTGTACATTGTGATGTAATTTTAATTTTATTGAGTGTAAACCTGAAGGACAGATCTCAGGGTGAGAACAGCTGAAACTGACAACCGAAAGCTGAATGTGGACAAAACAGAAGCCGGTGTCACTAAAATAACTGCAGACTTAACTGTTATTTAACTGGATATGAACAGAAGTAAATGAGAGAAGATCTGAGTCAAAGGCCTGACACTGAAGCTACAGCTAACATCAGCTCAGTAAACTGAACCATTGTTTCATATGAAACCTTACAGACCGCCGCAGGGGGCTCCGTCCAAACCCGGCCTCAACGAACACCGATACACGTGAACACAACACAGAAAATACCTGAACACGTCCCCTCGGAGCCTGAACCAAACCCCGGCAACGATCTGACCGTTTAAACCAAATGTTGTTTCATCGCAGCAGCTGTCTCACTGAGAACGAGCTAAAGCTGCTAGCTAGCTGAGAGTTAACGGCACAAACATCATCAGAAAACGACCAACGTCAGACTGTGGTTATATTTAAATATGATAATAAGGAGGTTCGTTACCTTGGAAATTCGTTTTAAAGCCATTGTGTCTGCGTGAAGGGACCGGCTGTCGAGGAGAAGGTGGAGGAAGAGGAGGAGGAGGAGGAGGGCAGGCCAGCTAGGTGCCGCTAACTAACTAGCATCTAGGACTTTGCTAGCTTTTGTGGCTGGCTTCAGGCGCTAAGCTAAGCTAGCTGTGCTACACATACGCCGGGTTAACTACAAACTGTTAAATTTCAAATCTTGTCTTTTTCACCGAATAAAGCTCAATGTGGAGACTGACTCCACCGCACGTCAGCCCCGGCTTCAGGCTGACACTCGAATAATGGACCGGACCGACCGCAGAGGCTCAAAATGTCTTCCGTTACCCACAGAGCGCAGCTGTCAGAGGACCGGGAGCAGGAGGTCTCACTCTGACTCAATTTCAAGGCACCACAACAACTACACCCAACAACATGGCCGTCGACATAAGAACGGTTCATGGGGTGGAATAAAAGCAAGAGTCAAAACATTTTGTAGATTAAAATCATCAAGAAGAAAACACTTTAATAGATTCAGTTGTAACATTTAATCACTAAATTAGTTCTGATTTTAATTATAAGTCATGATATTAACAGAATAAAGCTCTAACTTGCCCTCCTAATTATATCATGTTTATCATAATTTTACGGGATGATTCAAGACGTGTTAAGTATTTCCTTTCGATTTAAACGTTTTATCTCTGAAAAATTTTGTCCACAAAGAGGATTTCAACACACACAAAATAAATAGCATTTATTTGCATACAATTTTGTGTATTCTATTCAACTTTTGTACACTCTTGATGTTCCCGGTCAAAAATGACCAGTCACTAGAAATGAATAGAGGAGACTACACAGTTTTAAAAAACTGATCTCCGGTACATCCTCATTTGTCATATGGACACACACACACACACACACACACACACACACACACACACACACACACACACACACACACACACACACACACACACACACACACACCTTGGTTCCCAGGCAACCACCAGGGAAACTTAGCCCAGTAGAGTCTCTCTCCTGTGGGAACAACACCTGTTCTCAGAAAGTTGCAACATTGTTTCAATAATATTGAACTTTTCTGGCAGCGTTGGTAGCCTATATAACAACACTCTCACTCTGTATATAAATGCTTTTTTGAGGCCTTGCTCACAGTTCATTGTGTGGCAGCACCATGGCACGTCGATATACCATAAGTGAGGCTATTGATTACATATGTGATCACCACACTGAGGAGGAGAGAGGCCGGGAAACTGACAGTGAGGATGGATTAGAGGAGGAAGTGTCAGAAGATGAAGACGACACAGAATATAATCCAGACCAAGAATTAACTGATTGGGAGGAATCCAGTGATGAAGAGGATGGCCATGCTGAGGCTGCTGTCGCTTTCAGGTCAAAGAATGGGAATTTATCCTAGTCTTCATCCCCACCTGAGAATCAAGGTAGGCTTTCAGTTGAAAATGTCATCAGGGTGACCCCAGGACCTACAAAATATGCCGTATCCCGAATTGATGACATCAAATCCTGCTTTGAACTGTTCCTGCTGACTCCATCAAAAACATAGTGGTAAACATGACCAACTTGGAGGGGAAACGGATCTACAAAGACGATTGGAAGGAGGTAATCCAGACAGACATGAACGCATACATGGGTGTTTTGACTTTGGCTGGTGTGTACAGATCCAGAAACGAATCTACCAGCAGATTATGGGATGCAGAGTCTGGTTGGACAAGTTTTCAGTTGTTTTTCTGTTATCAGGCAAAAACCCATCTGATAGAGTGATGAATATTGTAATGTTATTGTTCTTGTTAGTTGTTCTTTAATGTATTAAGACATCAATCTTGTAATATTGTGAAATTGTTTTGGGATAATTTCCTTTGAACACAAATGAAATATTCCGGTCACTTTTGACCGGGAACACGACTAGTGTTACTTTATGTGACTGTATAAAAAAATTAAATGGCTTCAAAACAAATGTCCTTGGTAACTTTGACCCTAAGTAGTCTGTGATAAACAATATACTATGTTTCATCTGATTATTTTTTATAGTCAAAATAATCCAGAAATGATGCTTTTTAAAACTTGAATTCAAGATGTACGTACGCTCAGATCAGTGAGACACAGGCCATAAATAACAAAAAGAAGTTCAAAACTTGTAATGTTCACAAGAACTGAAGTTGATAAAAAGATCTAACACAACAAGTAGTGATAATATATGTATTATTACAGTTTTTTATGATGAGTTTAAATGGAACGGTCATTTTTGACCGGGAACACAAAATTGTTTAACATGAAACGAACACAACATGAGAGTTAACATGGTCTTAAAACCCTGTTATAAACATCAAAATGTACGAAGAAAAAGTTCTTATGAGGAAAGTTTTGAGTAAATTTTTTAGATATGTTTTCATATTTGAAGAATGAATAAGAAGATGATCTGAAAAAGAGGAGGTGGAGCAGGAGGAGGTGGAGGAGGAAGAGGAGGAGTGGATGGAACAGGTGGAGCAGGAGGAGGTGGAGGAGGAAGAGGAGGAGTGGATGGAACAGGTGGAGCAGGAGGAGGTGGAGGAGGAAGAGGAGGAGTGGATGGAACAGGTGGAGCAGGAGGAGGTGGAGGAGGAAGAGGAGGAGTGGATGGAACAGGTGGAGCAGGAGGAGGTGGAGGAGGAAGAGGAGGAGTGGATGGAACAGGTGGAGCAGGAGGAGGTGGAGGAGGAAGAGGAGGAGTGGATGGAACAGGTGGAGCAGGAGGAGGTGGGTGGAGCTGGTCACCTGACTGAACGAGCCCAGGGCACCTTCATGACTTGACGACAAAACTTTGTGACCTTCAACACAACAGTTTCACGGACACTTCTGTACTTCTCTTCTTGAACCACAGTGTTGAGCAGCATTGTTATGATTTATGAGACACGATGTCAGTAACAATTAACCGTCAATTCATATTTTAATGAGGTTTTAACATTAGCTCGAAAGTTAAACTCTGAAATTAGCACAGAAAAGCTTTAGCTTAGCATTAGCCATCAGCTAACGTTAGCTACGTATGTCCTACTGCCGATAACTGAACCTGCTGCTAAATGGTGGAAAGTAATCAAGTACTGGAGTACTGTTCTGAGGTAATTTACTTGTATCTCACTTGAGTATCAGCCTGCCATTTTCTGCTTCAATTCCGAGGCAAACATTTTACTTCTTAACTTCATTCATTTGATAACTTTCTGCATGTTCAGGTTATAAATGCAAAATATAATCAACTTATCAATTACAATGTAATATTATAGATTAACATTAAACTTTGTGGAAGGAAACCAGCCAGCTAGCAGAATGTAAAGACATTAAAATGAGGTCCACCTTTCACTCTAAGTATGATTTGATGCTGATCTCTGTTTTACAGGATGCACAAGATGAAATTCTGCTTTGTGTGGAGACGGAGGCCAAGAAGACATGAAAGTATCCATCGCACATCCAAGTTCTCAGGTGAGGAGTTTGTTTCTGTTCAGTCCACGTAGAAACCACTGAGGCCTTTTCTTCTGTCTGAGTATGACATGAAGGAGTACTGTACATCCTGCAGTCACACACATGGAATGGAACATGGTGGTCAAAGGTTGACTCTGGTATTTTGTTTACATAGAATATATTTAAAGTTCACACATTTTAAGATTGATTCAAATAATAGTATTTATTTATTTATTTACACTCCATTTATGAAAGAAGAAACATTTTACTGATCTAAACATGTCACATTTTACAAAGACACTAAACAGTAACAATATAGGCTACTTCTTTGTCCCTGTGGAGAAAGTCCCCAGACTCCCTTAACAAATGTCTCAGTTTAGTGAGTTGTTGAGTTGGAGACACTTTGTGAACTCTGTGAAACTCTGTCTCTGACTCATTCTTCATTGTTTGGACCTTCTTGTAAATTCAGCAAATGTTCTACATGAACTTATTTCTGGCTTTGAGTAGAAACATGGAGTCTGTTTGTCCCAGTGATGGACGGGTTTGTTTCATACAGAGCAGGAAGTGACATCAGGTGGTTTTTGTTACTTCTGTACACACGTGCCCATATAAAGTCATACTTACATGTAATGTTAAGGTGTATAAAACTGAACGTTGAAGACCTGAACTTTTTCACATTATTTTGAATAATTGTAATATTAAATGAATGTTGTTAAAGTTAGCTGGCAGTGCAGATAAAGACACTGTGTTGAACAGTTTCATCTCCTACAGAGGGTCTATTGATGGTGTTGTGGATGTAGCAGTTGTTATGAGCTGTTTTCTCCACTAGATGGCAGTCTTCACCTTCACTTAAATGATCCAAGTGAACTCTGTTTGCTTTTCCTCTAAATTCAGCAAATTCAGACCTCTGTCTCTGTGTATCTGAGCTGTTTGACGTGTTTTTAAAGATGATAATATCTGTATTTGCTCAAAACAAAGTGAGGAAAAAGGGAAATCAGCTCATCCTGTCCCCAGAGCATGCTGAAATGTGTCAATGATTCACAGCCTTTATTGATTTTAAATTGATATAACCACAAGATCAACAGAAGGTGTTTTTTCTGAATTTTTTCTCTTCTGGGGAGCAGCTTTCTTCCAGATTGTGTTTTTTACGGAAATACAGAGTTTGCTGTTTTCACTTAACTGAACTTTATCGATGACAAACCTACTTGTTTTTTCTTATTAGTATTTTCTGCCTCATCTGATCCAAGCACAGTTTAACATGCAGTCAGACAGAAATCTGTCTCCGTCTGGCTCATTCAGAGACGAGATGGTCTGTAGAAATGAACAGTTGTGTTTGTCAGTAAAAGGTTGCGTATCGTTTTCTAAAAGGACAAAACATTTGTGAAACGTTGGGAGCCTTATCTGGAGTATATGGGCAGATCACTGACACCACCACAGGAAACTGGAACCCCGAAAATAAAACATAAAAACATTCAGAAAGACAGACGGCTGTGAAATGTCCCTGATGTGACTGTGTTCAGTTACTTTACAGTGTGGAAACGGTTAGTGTTCTCCATAAACCACGTCACAGAGCGTTTTAAAAACCAGCAGTATAAAATCTGTAATAACAGTCGAGTTTCACGCTGTGACGGCTGACTGATAATTCAATATGAGACAGCACAATTAATTATAGATCTTTGTTTTACACAAGGGTTTCATGATGATGGATTTTTGCCAATATCCAATATTTTCCAACTAATTTAGGCCGATTGCCGATACAGATGTATGAAAGCGTGGTCTCTACCTAACTTCAGAGAACATCAAGTCTCTCCTGTAGTGGAATGAATGTATTATCATGCCTCCTGTTCCAGTGATGGCCCTCTGCTATCAAAATATCATGTACTTATCCAAATTACAGAGGCTGCAGTGCTGACCAACAAATCTTCTTCTCCAGATGGAAGAAACCAAAATTTAAATAATTTTTCAGTGAAAATGAAAATTGCGATGCAGAAAGGATCATCGCTCTCCATCTGTCATAATGTTATACCGTGACCAAATGAATTCATGATGATATTATCAACATGGCTATGGAAGTAAAAAAAGAAAGAAAAAAAAGCTAGCAGTTAAATGTTCCTTTAACTTTATGTACTGTATTTGTTTTGTCCCTATGTTTCTGAAATAAAAGACACAGAATACAAGTGTAAGTAGTGGAGAGGAAAGGCAGCCAGATGAGCCCAGAAATTAAATATGGCCTCACATAGTTTCTCCTGGATTATTAACACAATATCAAAATTTGATTTTTTAATGTCATAGTTAACGTGAATTTTGTGACAGCTCTAAATCCTTCTCGTCACGAATCGTATCAAATCTAAATATCTGTCAAAATAATCACACTTACTTTTTTTTGCCGCCTTAATCACGGGACAAAACTCAGTCAACAGTTCAGGTTGTATCCATGTGATTACAGCATTGTGTGATCAGTCTGGCACATCAGCCGAAATGTTCATTTTGGACCAACATTTAATGTCAAAGCATTTATCAGACAATGCGATTTGAACTATATCACAGTTTAGTCTCACTGCATATAAACATAATTTGTCACAAGTGTGATTATTTTAAATTTTGTATGTATTCTTCATATTGTGACACAGAGAGGATTCATGTTGGAAATTATCCTTGCTTATAATGTATAATGACTTTAACCATTAAATGTAATAGTCGTAGTCTTTGTGTGTGTGTGTGTGTGTGTGTGTGTGTGTGTGTGTGTGTGTGTGTGTGTGTGTGATGTATTTGCTCAGACAGACTGAGGCTGAGTCCTGTTAGTGTTGAGAGTCTGGGGGCAGTTAACAGTGTTTTAGGATGTGTAGGAGTGTGTGGGGGCGTCCTGGGGGTTAAATGCCCCTCTGATGGTTAAAGTGGGGTGCTGACCCCACCTCCACCCCCCTGTTCACCCTCAGCAGGAGGTCTGCAGGCTTCAGGATCCTCTGATCCCTCCAGTCTTGACTCCACGTCAGAGGATAAAGAGGAGAATTTGTTTGGACTGAGTCGGTTGTGTGTGTGTCTGGAGGGGATATTTAGTATGGTCAGTAAAAGTCTTGTGTTACTACGGGAGTTGTTGAGGTGGAGCTCATTTTGTAACAGACTGACATCAATAATTCTTTTTATTCTGATGATTGATTTTCTCCACAAACTCACCGAATGTGGTGACGATGTTCACAGTGTTTGTTCAGTCAAAATATCAACTGTATAAAATTAAACAGTTTTATATTCAACAGTATAACATTAAACTGTTTTAGATTCAACAGTTTTATATTCAACAGTATAACATTAAACTGTTTTATATTCAACAGTATAACATTAAACTGTTTTAGATTCAACAGTTTTATATTCAACAGTATAACCTTAAACTGTTTTAGATTCAACAGTTTTATATTCAACAGTATAACATTAAACTGTTTTAGATTCAACAGTTTTATATTCAACAGTATAACATTAAACTGTTTTAGATTCAACAGTTTTATATTCAACAGTATAACATTAAACTGTTTTATATTCAACAGTATAACATTAAACTGTTTTAGATTCAACAGTTTTATATTCAACAGTATAACATTAAACTGTTTTAGATTAAACTGTTTTATATTCAACAGTATAACCTTAAACTGTTTTAGATTAAACTGTTTTATATTCAACAGTATAACCTTAAACTGTTTTAGATTAAACTGTTTTATATTCAACAGTATAACCTTAAACTGTTTTAGATTAAACTGTTTTATATTCAACAGTATAACCTTAAACTGTTTTATATTCAACAGTATAACCTTAAACTGTTTTAGATTAAACTGTTTTATATTCAACAGTATAACCTTAAACTGTTTTAGATTAAACTGTTTTATATTCAACAGTATAACCTTAAACTGTTTTAGATTAAACTGTTTTATATTCAACAGTATAACCTTAAACTGTTTTAGATTAAACTGTTTTATATTCAACAGTATAACCTTAAACTGTTTTAGATTAAACTGTTTTATATTCAACAGTATAACCTTAAACTGTTTTAGATTAAACAGTATTATATTCAACAGTATAACCTTAAACTGTTTTAGATTATACAGTATTATATTCAACAGTATAACCTTAAACTGTTTTAGATTATACAGTATTATATTCAACAGTATAACCTTAAACTGTTTTAGATTAAACAGTATTATATTCAACAGTATAACCTTAAACTGTTTTAGATTAAACAGTATTATATTCAACAGTATAACCTTAAACTGTTTTAGATTATACAGTATTATATTCAACAGTATAACCTTAAACTGTTTTAGATTATACAGTATTATATTCAACAGTATAACCTTAAACTGTTTTAGATTAAACAGTTTTATATTCAACAGTATAACCTTAAACTGTTTTAGATTAAACAGTATTATATTCAACAGTATAACCTTAAACTGTTTTAGATTAAACAGTATTATATTCAACAGTATAACCTTAAACTGTTTTAGATTAAACAGTATTATATTCAACAGTATAACCTTAAACTGTTTTAGATTAAACAGTATTATATTCAACAGTATAACCTTAAACTGTTTTAGATTAAACAGTATTATATTCAACAGTATAACCTTAAACTGTTTTAGATTAAACAGTATTATATTCAACAGTATAACATTAAACTGTTTTATATTCAACAGTATTATATTCAACAGTATAACCTTAAACTGTTTTAGATTAAACAGTATTATATTCAACTGTAAAACATTAAACTGTTTTAGATCAAACAGTATTATATTCAACAGTATAACCTTAAACTGTTTTAGATTATACAGTATTATATTTAACAGTATAACATTAAACTGTTTTAGATTAAACAGTTTTATATTCAACAGTAAAATTAGATCAAATGATTCAAAATAAAAAACATCTGTAAAGCTGTAACCAGACAATGATTTTACAGGAAGGTTCCCTGATAAAACATTGGCATCATTTAAGTTTTGATTGATTAATGCAGCGAGAGTTTCAGCTGTGCTTGTACAGACTGTTGGGTACTGTAGTTTAGGAGTGGACTGATTATCAGGGCTGATATTCAGCATTTCTTTTGATGACCAGTATCAGTGTTTTTGTGTCTTGATTGCTTGATGATGCAGTGTCCTGCCTGTTGTTGGTCACCACTCTGAGTTCTCAGTGTCCACAACACTGTGTGATGTCACCAGTCACAGCCCATCAGCACGGAATCATCAGGATTTGTTTGCTAAAGTTATTATTTAAATGAAGTGGAAGTATTCAGAAGCAGAAAGTGGAAATACTGAAGCACCTCAACATTTTACACAAGTACAGTATTTGTGTTGTAGTTAGTTACACTCCATCACTGGTTATTCTCCACTCCGACTGAAATGTGTATTTTTCAGTTTTCATTCTCCGGGATTACTAAAAATGTGTGTAAAATCTCCTGACATCTGTCACATACATGTTGTGCAGTAGAAGAAGAACGTAGCACGAACAGAAAACACTCAAGTAAAGAACAGATACCTCAGCTGTATCATCGTCTGCCTCTGGAGATGTTTGTGTTAGAAATCAAACAGTAGAGTATGATTATTAATGTAAATGTAAGTCTTCATCTAATTCATAAAACATAAGATGATTTAAAGTGACAACATGAAAATATTAATTCAGTCATGATAAATACAGTTATCACACGTTTGCTTTGTAAATTCTGTCGTTCTTTATTAAACAATACGTTCATAAAACACAAAAAGTCTCACAGGACAAATATCTTAACAGATCATTAAATATCAGATTTAATGATCATTTATTTTGATTTTCAAGAAACAGTATCTTTACACAAACAAGAGAAATATCATTCATTCTTCTTTAACTCAAAACCAAAAATAAATCAGCCTGTTGTTGATTGATCTGATTCATTTGGCTCGAGTGCTGAAGTCCATTATTTTATCTGAGCTTGTGTCAAACTGATGTCCACTCAAGGTTTTCTTACTACAAATCTATCCGTCTCATCACAAATCATTTAGCTGTCATGGAGATCTTCATTCAGGAGAGAAAATCCGCCAATGAGACAAGTTTATTTCAATATTCTTCAGCCTCACACCTTCAGATTGTTTTTCTCCTGAGCTTTCAACCACATTCAGCGTCTTCATCAGTGAATGGAGCTGCACAATAACAGGTGGTCGTATGTGGAGCTGGACTATACTAATGCCTGTTGTATCTCATGTGAGGCAAGGTGTCAGTTCCATTCACCGAGGAAGACCATGAGATGTGGTCGAAAGCACGGAAGAAGAAAGTTGAGATTATTTTTTCCACATGAACACATAAACCCAGAGAAAAGGATTGTCTCATTGTTAGATTTTTTTTCACCTGAATGAAGATTTTAACGACTAGATATAATAATGCAAAAATAATCTGCAACTGCTCTGATAACATGAAAACATGCAGCCAGTCAAGGATCCAGAACAGTCTGATGAGGGCTGAAGGGGTTCTGAAGGGGTTCTGAAGGGGTTCTTGGAGATGGTAGGTTTTTATAGCAGGTTCAGTAATGGAAAGGGGAAAAGCCTCAGAGGTTCTGGTTCTATTCAAGGAGTTTGGGGGGATCCAAAGGAAGGTTGTGTGTTCTGAGGAAGGTTCCCTGGTGAGAAGGATTTGCTGTTTGTTTTCTATCAAATTTAACGTGATCATTAAGTTCTGGACAAAACAAAACATATAGAGATGTCAGCCTGGACTCTGGGAGGTCCACACTGTCAGCTCGATATTAGATGAAATCATGATGTTTGCTGTCATGTGCAATATTTCCCACAATATGGACCAGCTGTTGGTTTAACATATAGACGTGGAGGACTGGGTTTCCAAGAAGAACGCCGGCTCGCAGATTTGTCAGAATTTAAGATTTAAAGCAGGAGAAAATGTCGGGCTGTTAGATTTGAGTCCGTCACAAATGAACACGACGTTGACATCGTCTATCATGATATTTTGGAAGAATATTGCTTACAAACAATCTTTTATTTGACAAAGAAATCAGCAGATTGAATAATGAAAACAGTTGTCAGCTGCACTTTACTGTCACACATAGATTTATACTGAACAGGCTCAACTTAAATCTCACCCACAGTTAAATCAAAACTGTGTCCGATTGATTTTTGTTCCTTTCTTTTTTCTTTGTTCTTCTTTCGAGCTGTTTCTTTTTTTTGATTATGTATTTTGAGAATGAGATTCAATTCTAGTCTAAATATTAGACATTGTTAAAATTTATTTTTCCATCTGTCTTTCTTTCACTATTTCTGTTTTTTATTTACTTTGTCTCATTTGTGTTTTTCTGGCTGTAAGAACAGAAGTTGTCGTATGCACAGGTTGTACATTTGATCAAATTCATTTTTTTCAAGTCTAATTAAAATATATATTTATATTTGTAGCTGGGCTGATTTGTAGCAATCTCTTTTGCATTATTAGGATGCTTCTATATGGATTTTGTTATCACCGCCTGTGTGTGTCCGTGGTTGTAAATTCTTCAGAAATCTCAGAGAAGCGTCTCCGTCCACTGACGGTGTCTGACGAGCAGTACCGGCTGTGGTCCACTGTGTGGCGCCCTGTCCCTGCACACTCAGCTCTCTGACTGCAGCTGTTCTTCAAACTGGCTGGATTTATTTCCAGCAGCAGAGGAACAGAACAAAGTGCCATCTGTGTTTCACACATGACAGGTTCTCCTGTTCATTACGAGAGCGTCTCGATTAATAAAGTCATTACTTTAAAGTAGGAAATCTATTTTAAAAACATGTAAATCTAAATTAAGAGCCCTTCATGTGGTGTGGTCCTTCAGGTGCTCCTCTAATCCTGCTGCTTTGAGCGTGTTCCTGATGTTTCTGAGCACGACGACCCAAAGAGCCTTTTCACAACGCTCTTCTAAGATAAGAGAACCACTTAAACAATAAATATTAAAGAAAACATTAAATTTCTGTGTATTTAATATATTTAATGCAAATAATGAATAGTGTAAAAAAAACTGTTCTGCCGTGGTTCTGTTATGAACTAGCCTGGCAGCGGTTCGAGGGGGTTCTAGACATCCATGAATACTAGAGGCGGTTCCAGGGGTTCTTGGAGGAGGCTGTAATATTTTGTTCTGTAATATTCAAGTATTTCCAGGGGATCTAAAGGAGGTGCAACAAGCCATATCTTTGGATCCATGGACATTAAAGTCCTGGTGCTGTTGAAGAATATCCAGAGGGGGTTAATGTGTTGCGAAGAATGCTCCAATACAGGTTCCACTGGGTTCTGGGGGATTCTAGGGAATATGGATAGGATTTAAGATGTTCTTATTAAGGTTCTAATGAATTTTAAGGGGCCTTGGGATCCAGAAAAGTTGATGGAGGTTTGGAGATTAAAGGTCCTGGAGTTGTCAAATGATTTCCAGAGGGGTTTCTGTGTTACCGAGAAGGGAGTCAAGGGATGTTTCCAGGTATGGAAGGTTTTTAGGGGAATGTCAGAACATCTTAAGAAGAACCAGAGTGTCTTAAAGGATTCCCAGGGGGTTTAGTGTTCCGTGGGATGTTCTCTACATTTACAGGCTTCTAAAGGAGGTTCTGGTCATGTGGATCAGGGACCTCTGAGGGTTCTTGAATTGGTTGCAGGGGCTTGAATGAAGGACCTGGAGATTTTTAAAAGAGCTTTCATGGGTGATCATGACGGTCCCCCAGGTATCCAGGAGCACTTGGAGCTGTTCCAGGTTTGGGGGTAATTCTTACAGTGCTCCAGGGGGTCTAGGAGAGCTGTGAGAGTTCTGAGAGGATCCAGAAGGGGTTCGAGGCTCCCGTGGACGTGTGTCGCATGCTCCGTCACGGCAGCTTGAGTTCTTGTGGAGTTTCCGAGGGGAATCGGCCAGGAGAGTTCGGTAATGGCAGTGTTCTGGAGGAGGTTTGTAACGCCGGGAGGATCCCAACCTAAAATCACAAGCAGAATCAGGAGAACCAACACAATAAATCAAATCAAATCAGATTAAATGTATTAAGGAGGGAAACACACAAGTTGTGAAAATCAGGTCCATCAGGCCTCTGTGACAATTATTAAAATGTTACGATGATGATTTTTATTTGTGAAATTTTACTGAAATGATAAAAGTGTAACATTAATTTTCAGACATGTTTTTACTGAAGATACATAATTATAATGATTAAAACGATGAAATCATATTATTAATAATATATATTATATTAGAGCAGGGGCGGTGAGACGAGCCTGTTGCCGCCTGGTTTCTAATCCGGACCCTCTTCTTCTTCTTCTTCTTCTTCTTCTTCTTCTTCTTCTTCTTCTTCTTCTTCATCCTCCTCTTCTTCATCACCAACATGTTTGCAGCGTCTCATTGACTTTTTCTCTCCGCGCACACAGAAATATTTTTCCAGGCTTTCCAGACGTTTCTGTGTCCCTGGAGGAGGCAGCGGGCTAAAGGAGGATAAATATTTAATCAGCGCTGCTCTGGAGTTTGTGCTTAATTAGAGGAATTCTGCTCCTGCCACGAAAATGAACAAAAAAATGACTGCTGGAGATGTCAAAGCCCCCAAAACATCAAGAGGGGTGATCAGAGGAAAAAAAAAAAAATTGTTATTAGTTATTATTATTACGGACCTGTAATTATTATGTATCGCTGCGACCTGCTCTCTTTAAACTCTAAAATTAAAGACACATTTTACAGCAGTGTGAAATTTAACACTTGACTGAAACACAGCTTATTAGAGACTTTCCCTCCTGGTACGTGTGTTTGTGTGTGCGTGTGTATGTTTGTGTGTGCGTGTGTCTGCGAGGGTGTGTGTGTGTGTGTGTGTGTGTGTGTGTGTGTGTGTGTGTGTGTGTGTGTGTGAGAGAGAGAGAGTGCCATATGTCAGTGCGTAAAAAAGCGCAAATTGGTGCCAAATTTGCGCGCCTCCCGTGTCAGTCAGCCCGAACGCGGGATGACAGAGGAGATTATTCCACATAAAACCAGTTAATCCCCCAAAACCTGGAGAAGTCTGTGAGGTTGGAGGAAGTGAATACAGATTTGTGTTACTGATGAGGTTCAGTATTACAGTCTCGTATCCGCTGAAATAAATCTGGAGCGGGAAACGGACGCGGATGGTTTGGGTGAAGGAGGTTCAAACTTCTGTCTCAACCTCAACAACTCATTTAATGACGGATTGGAGAGTTAGAACTACAGATATTATAAAGACGAGACATAATGCGAGTTTGCAGAAACAAGAATCAGAGTTAAATGATGCGTAAAAAATCAGAAAGTGACCTGCGTGCGGGTCATCATGTCAGTGTGTGTGTTCACATGTCTGAAGAGTCTCCGTCATGAAGTCTGCTCGCACAATCTTGAAACATTCAAACCTCATTTTTTACAGTGCGCACGGCCGAACACGCGGAAACCCTTATTCGGAGTCAGTTTTGAAAAAACAATGACGCAACGCGCCACTTCCACCAATCAGAAGCCAGAGGTGCGACCAATATCCGAATGAGCTGCCCTTATTTGGTGCTGTCCCCGCCCCCTCCCGCTCCACGCCGGTCCCACGGGAGCTGCCGAGCCCCGCACCCCGGGAGAAGGAGCTCTCCGCCGGGACAGAGGAGCCATAAAGAGCCGGGGAGGGAGGGGGATGAGATTTCTCGCTGCCCAATCCCCCTGTTCCCCCGGGAGCAGCAGCCTTCCACGGTCCGTCCCTCCCTCTTGTTTGCTAATCATTTCATTTTACTCCTTTTTGAAGCGCTGGCGTGTTTTTTTATCCCACTTTTCATTTCTCCACAATCCGCGGCTGCTCGCACTCCCTCTGATCCCCGGCTCTCCGCGCTCCATTCTCCCGGCGTCAGGCGCTCCGGATCCCGGCTGATTCTCCTGCATCCCTCTGTCTCTCTCTCTCTGCGGGCTCCTCTGAGATGCTCTCCCGGCTCTCCGAGCCTCTCTCCGCCCTCTTTTAACTTCACAGAGACGCCGGTTTAACGCCCGGGCAGCTGCGAGCCAGGGCTGGGATCTAAAACAACCCCGGAGAAACCCAGAGGGATCCCGGGCTCTTCTTTGGATCAGGACCCGGTACTTTGGGGAAGCTCGCTCGTGTGTCCCTCCTCCTCCTCCTCCTCCTCCTCCTCCTCCTCCTTCCTCCTCCTCATCGCTCCTCTTTTCTCCACCTTAATCCAGGTTGGCTTTTTTTGAGTGGCTGGTACAGGGAGGATTATTCTTCTTTCTTGTTTCTGGTGAAGACAAAGCTCCCAGAAGGACACTTTGATGTTCTCCATCCAGGACAGCCTCCCCCGGGGGGCCCTGACCATGAAGGAGGAGCCGCTCCCCACCGGCATGACCCCGGTCCGCTCCTGGATGCAGGGCGCAGGGATTTTGGACGCCAACACAGCGGCCCAGAGGTAAAAATATCACCCAAACCGAGCAACTTTTCAGCTCTCTGCTGCGCGCTGCCAATCCTGTCCATTAGTGCCACCGTTAGAAAACTCCAGCGTGAAGGTGAAAGTCATGTTTGCATCCTCCAGGATCCGCCTGAGAAGTGACGGAGGTTCAGTCTGCAGAGCAACAGACGGGAAAACAGCGAGCTGCACCAAAGTTAGAACAGATTCAAGCACATGGCTGAGAGTCAGAGTCACAGCTCCAGGTCGTTTTAAATTAGAGACAAATAATAGAAGTCGAAGAGACGACGAAGAGAGCGCGAAGTGAATGAAACAGAAAAGACTGAAAACTTTGAGTCTAAACTGTCAGAACACCAACTGAAGCGTTCTGGACGCTTTGAGTTTCCTCTGATAATTCATGTAAAATGACCGAAGTTCGGTTCTAATTCAGAAATCAGTTAAATTCATTTTGAGAGAAAAAATAATTCCAAGAAAGAAGCACTTCATGAACTCACGTCAGACAGAAACTGTGTTTTAGCCCAGCAGGGTTCATGGTGTCAGCGCGGAGCGGCAGCCCATCACACCGACTCCCTCCACCTCTCCGCCAGATTCGGCTTCACTGACTGTCCGCTGCGGGCGTACACACACGCCGTAGTGCTCTCTACACTCCCACGTGTCTTTATAAACCAAAAGTCAAGTTGAAGTCATGTTTCGGTTCCCACACCGCGGCTCCCTGATTCATTTAAACAAATCTTACACGCGGTTTGGTGCTGCGAGAACACGCCGCGCGCGGAGAGCGCAGAGAGGCTGCGGGAGGAGCGCGAGGCTGCAGCCCGCTGCACGAGGCTCACCTCTGGGATACTTATCGCATTGAGCACATGTTTATTTAATTCAGTCTCACAGAGATTTTATATTTAACACAAACAAAATATTTTACAAATTCTAAAGAAGTGCACTCAATTTAAAAACCGCGAATTTAATTTAATTCCTGAACCAACTCCGGGAGGAAATGAATCTGAATTTGACATGGCTCACACATTCAAATAAAACGATTTTCGAGTTGTTTGCACGCAAGATAAAAATAAGTTAACGTTTGACCTCCGTGATACGAACACGCAGACATCTGACGGACCGAACCTCACCCAGAACCCTCCCGATGTTAGCGTTTTTAAAATGTAAAGTTGTTGAAGCCTCGCAGAGCTGAACAAATAGTTTGAATTCCAAACCTGAAGGTCCAAAAATTAATAATTCGCACGGCAGAATATAAATAAAAATAGTTTTTTAAATGTCATGACATTCTCCTCCGTCTTCGTCTGCAATTATTTCCAGTTACATCTGACGTTCATAATGAGAGTTTTGAGGGTCTAAATTGCTGAAGTGTCTCTCGGGGAGACATCAGGTGAGCTCCGGTGAAATTTGACCGCTCAACTCAAATAAATCAATGCAGGATTCTCAGCGCTGCCTCAGGTTCAGATCACCTGGACGTGAAGAGGGAAAATCCGTCCGCTGCTCAGAAAACACGCGGAGGACTTTAAAACACTTCGTCATTATTTCTGCCGGGATTTTAATCTGTAACAGCTGATCTTCACTGTAATTACAAACATTTAAATTAACGTGAATTCCTTCATGTCAGAAGCATCAAGTATGTGAAATGAGTGTGGACATCAGATCAGATTAATTTTCAGTGTTTGCAAACTATTTTTAACAGAACATCATTTAATCCATTAATCTCGTTGCTTCCTGCAGTTGTGACAATTTCAACATCCAGATTATCATGAAAACACACTGTAGACTGCAGCCTCACGTCACAAGTGTGAGGACGTTCAAACCCAACAGAAACTTCAGTCTTGTCCAAATCCCCTTTTCATAAAATAGAAGGTAGAGACAGAGACAATAAGAAAAAAACAAGTGTATACGCAGAACAATACTTTTCTAACAAACACATGATTTTTTAATTAATTGATTTTTTGTCTGGTCTTTGGAAAATCAGTAAAACAAATTTAAATCTTCATGACAGAAGATGAAATAAATCTGCAGGTATTTATATTTTGCCTAAAAAAGACTTTAAGGATTAATCAGTCTTTGATTAACTAATGATTTATCAACTATACTATATATATATATATATATATATATATATTTATATAAATTGTCGTTGTAGGTCTGGCTGAAGGGGCAAATTTATACCAACTTTCTGTAGTACGCAGGTGGAGTACGTGTCTCTGGGTAAATGGATTCATATGTGCCGTATATGCAGCACACTTATGTCCATGACATGTACGTTAAACAGGTGCAGATTAAACTCACGTGAAGTTATTTTCTGCCCAGAATCACAAACTTGCATCAGAGGGTTTTAAAATCTACAGAGCAGACAAACCTCAGAGGACAAATCACGAAGTTAAAAGATTCAGAAATCTGCTGATATTGTAACAGATTTACCGTTAGGTGGACGACCAGATTAACACTGATAATCCAGACTAACAACAGGAAGAAAATAGAAACAAGCTCTGAACTTAAATGAAGAAAGGGTTTTTAGGAGTCTGAATTTGAATAAATGAACCAAACTTTCCTCAAAAACAACTTGTTTTGTCTTCATTACTCTGTGAGTTTAGACAGAAATCCTCTGTGTCTTTGTGTCAGAGCAGCGTCTCACTTTACTCTGCTGCACGTCCACAACAGTACACTCATTAATATTCAGTGACATTCCCTTCAAATGGTCATTAAACAGATGCAGAATCAACTCATGTCAAGTTTATTTCTGCCCAAAATCACAAACTCACAAAAGGTATTAAAATCTACAGAACAAATAAAATTCAAAAGATAAAGCATGATGTTAAAAGAACACCAATAATCCAGACCAACAACAGAAGATGATGTAGAAACAAGTCCTGCTATTAAATATAGAAAGAAACGTGTTTGTAAGAGTCTGAATTTTAATGTAGATGAACCAGACTTCACTCAAAAATGGCTCGTTTTGTCTTCATCACTCTGAGTTTCATATGGAGAACTCAGAGGCAGAAATCCTCTCAGAGTGTCGGCGTGTCAGAGCAGCGTCTCATTCTTACACTCTTGTCGCGCAACATTACACTCGTTAATACTCAGTGAAACTCATTTTAATTGTGCGTTAAAGCATTTTAAAGCAAGGTGACCCTGCAGAGAGGAGGAGGAGGTTTAACATTCTCTGTTTGAGAGGAAGCTGTAGATCTGTGCTGTTCTTGTGTTTTTAAAGCAGAAAAATGATGAGACTCGTAATTTCTTTAAATCACTGAGTGTGTCTGTTGTGTTTTCTTCTGGGAGTCACAGAAAGACTCCTGTCTGAATTAAAACGCGTCGCAAACATCACTAATTTACTTTACAATTTATTCAACATTAAACACTGTCTTTCCTCCAGTTAGAGGCAGAAGTTAAACTTTTTACGGGAGAAAAAGGAGAGATTATCATGTAATAATGCCCAGAATCAACAGTTTCCTCCATATTGAACAGACCGTGTGGAGATGTGTGGGACAGAATCATGATATCACTGTTAGAGAAGTCACAAACTCTCAGAATCGATTAAAATGTTCAACAGGCTTAAAAACTGCAGACGTTTGTTGTTTGATCAATTAGATAATCTGCAGTCTTCTTATTTATTAGTGGTCGTTCCCTGATCACTTCAGTGATCTCCAAGAGCATCTCGGCTTTGTTTTGAGTTCACAGGAATTAAACGCTCGTTAGATATGATTTGGAAAATGAATAAGAAGGAAAAAAAAATTAAGAGAAAATGGAAACAAAACCTGCAGAAACATTGTTCATCTTTAGTCAAGTCTCAAAAAAATTATTATTAACTAATCAAAGACTCGTTGACCTGATATTTAAAATATGAAGCTTTAGCCTGATAACCAATACCTGGACCCAGAGTGGTCCGACTCTGATGATGTCTGTCATATTTTACGCACTTCTTACAGTGTACTGCCCGTCAAAAAACAAGTTAAAATCTAAATTTGAATCCTTTAGTTGTTTTTAGTCCTTTAGCCTTAAGAAGGTCTCGAGTAGAAATCAAGCAGTTTGTCTATGGAGTTTGGTGCGTGTCACGCCGAGAGCAGCACCTTTTACAGTAACGTAAATACATGTGATGAATAATTTCACCTGGAAGGATGAAGAAGCAAGACAACAAAGGACAGTGATAATCACACAAGATGAAAATACTTCAAAATATGTGATGGATTTGAGGAATAAATAAAGCAGCAAAATCCTCAAATGTCCCAATAAAATATAAAATAGTTGTTTTAGGAGAAATGATCCTCAGAGTGTCTGAGCAGCGTCTCACTTCACTCTGCCGTTCATCCACATCAACCTTTGTCTCATTTACACACCGTGAAACTCAAATGAAATGAGTTGAGATGTTCGTCAGCCTGACCGGCCTGTTTTAAGGAATTCCAGGTTTATTTAAATGTGTGTTATTTAAGTGAAGATCAGGTGTTAAATCAGGATTGTGTTTGTGTCAGCTGCTGTTTTGAGAGTTAGATAATTTATCCGTAGTCATGAATAATGAAGCTGAGTGTTTGTTCGGAGGACGCCGCTGGTTTGAGTCCCGTGTGGTGAGGGCTGTTTGAATCGGTGTCAGTTTGCAGCTGTTTTCTGTCAAAATAACATGAAAAGATTTGAGATTCATGTTTTTCCTTCTTTTGGTTTTTGTAGCACAGAAACTCACAAGTGTAAAACCAAATTTGTATTTCTGTGAACAAGTTGTGTTGTTGTATTTTATTTCTCGCCCTCACACTGAAGATATTTGTTGAATGCAGCTGGATTTTTGGTCCCTGCAGACGCTCATCGTGAAGTTATTCTTGCTAAAATCACAGTGTTAGTATCGGTGTTACACTGTGCTGCACAGCTGAGCTTGCTGATGGTGTCACAGAATCAGCTGCTTACCGAGTCTGAATGAGAACAAACAGAAAAACAAAATATCTGAAGAAGAAAAATAGTTCATAGAAAAAACAACACATCAGGAACTCGTTGATTTCTTTAAAACATCTCTTAAACTACAGAGAAAACAAATACAGATTGGTTTTACTCCATCACAAATTCAGAAATCTCTTTTTATTTGTGTCAGTTTATGTCTTAAAGATAAAGAACACGATGGCAGAGAGACGCGGAACGACACGTAACAAAGGTTCCCCGCTGGACTTGAACCAGGGACGCTTCATGACGGTCACCTAGACGCAGTTTAAAAATTTTTCATGTTTTTATCGTTCGTCACATGAGAGATGAATTCCTAACACAAAGTTCAGACAAGAAAACACGAGATCATTTCTTCTGTGTTTGAAACAAATACTCAAAATGTTTGGAAAAGCTGCAAAATTAGATTTTTGTTGTTGTTGTGAAGGTGTGCTGGAGGTCAGAGGTCAGCGCTGTTGTCAGTGTCACAACACATATGTGTGTGTGTGTGTGTGTGCGCGTGCGTGCATCGGAGCTGAGATCCTGTGTGTATTTGTGTCTTAACATCGCTAAGATCTGTTGAAGCAACTCAGAGTTTATTCATATTTGGTTTGCGTCCATGACAGAAAGTCCTGTAGTGGGAAACTGTGGAGGATGATTTGCCTTATTTTGAAAGGTTTTTGCAGTATGTTGTGCCTTTTGTCAGAAGGAGAAACAACAAGAAACAGAACCTGGATCCAGACCTGTCTATAAAAAATATTCCAGCACATATTTTCCCTAATAGACTCTGATAATATTTGTCATATTTACACATCTTACAGTGTGTTAAGTTTCTGCTCCTGAAACACAGAAACAGGTTAAAGTCCGTCCACTGTGAGTTTGAATGCTTTGATCGACGCTCTAAGAGAGTCGGTGGATCCAGCAGAAATTTGATTGAATGAATGAATGATTTTTCTTTGGAGTTTGGTGCGTGTCATGCTGAGAGCAGCGAGAGAGATGGTGAACGACATCCTGACTCAAACTACAGACATCTTAAAACATGTTTGTGTGACTGAAAGCAAATATGAAAATATATTAATCAGCCAGGACTCGATAACAGACACGACTAATAAAAATATAGCACGTAAAGATCACCTCATGACCTGCCGTCACAGCCCGCTCGTCTCCGTATGAGTCGTGAGCACTTTAGGGAGTTTTTTGTCCATTATTTCATAATTCCTCAAAGGGAGACAGTAATGTATTTTTAGGAAGCAGAAAAGGTGACTATTGCGTAAATGTAAACATGAACGGACTGATGGCTGAAGGCACATTCTTTAACTTCATTTAATAAAATAAAGAAAATGACTTGATCAGGAGATTTGGTGCCAATAAAACAACATGATTTGATCCAACCGATCACAGATCTTGCTTTAGTCTTATTCGGCCATCTTGGTGGATGGAGGATATCTGAGGTTGTTTCCCTTTAATATAAATTTTTACACTGTCCTTTGTGTCACACTAAAATCTGATGTTATTGGAGTGTTTTTTAATTTGTCCTCAATTATGCTAAATTAGTTTAGATAAAGTTCTGGTCTCCATGTTTGATTTAGATGAGTACAAACAGCAAAATAATCAAAGGAACTGAAAGTGATCAGGTTACAAATCCTGACCAAATAAAATCTTTAGTTTCACTGACACCTGAACGCACCTCACAGACCAGAGTTTGATGATAAATTAATAAAACAAAAAGTGTTAAAGAGTCTGAAGTCAAACTGTCAGTTTTATTTGTTCTGACTTTTTATTCACCAGACTCCATTAGAAAAATCTGCTATTTTACGTCTTTTTTAAAGACACACCCGCAAATTAATGTACGTTTCTTCTTTTCCCAGTGTTCTAATGCATGAAACATACCGTGATAATCTGAGCATCTGAAAGTCATCATTTAATGATTTCTTACCCCGATACTTCCATGTTGCGGTCCTACTTCTGGAAACCACTGAACTAAACCACCATGTGTTATGACCTACAAATCCTTCAAGTTACACATGAGCAGAATATCAAAGATAAACTCTATTTAACTCCTTCTTTCTTTGTCTTCATTGATAATGAATCAGTCTAGATAAAGTTGTTGTCCAGACGTAATTGTTCAGCTGTTAAACTCCGACATGTTTGAGATGTAAGACTTCATAAAAAGAGCCATTTTTGTTTTATTGACACCAAAACTTCCTATTTGTTGAGTGAAATAATAATTTTTAGCTTCTAATATTTCGTAAGTCAGACATTAAATGTGCCTCCGTGCTGATTAATGTTGGTGGACTGTACAAAAACAGAAGCGACGTAGACGGAAAAAAAAGGCTTTATCTTTCGGTCTGTGACAAAGTTTGATGTGTTGGATTTTGAAATATATTCTAATGTGTCAAGAAACCAAACCAAAGAAACCGGCCGACACTATTTCACCTGATATAATCTAATGGAAGATTTCTGGGATCTGAAGCTATAATATTTCTTCTTTAATGAGCTCAACTCTGGGAAACTCCTTAAACAAGTGAATTTTCAGTGACGGCTGGTTGTAATGATTTGACTCTCAATGGCTGATTTTTGCAGAAAAATCGACATTTTGGACTTAAAACCAGGCAGAAATAAAATGTTAAGATGGAGGTTTTTTGTGTGGTGATTGCAGGTATGTGTGTGTGTGTGTGTGTGTGTGTGTGTGTGTGTGTGTGTGTGTGTGTGTGTGCCTGTGTGTGTGAGTGTGGTTGTTGAAGCTTCAGGTGAACAGATTTCCCTTGACCCTCCCTGACACTGCTGTAGAAAGAAAAAGTGAAGATAATAGATGGAGCAGAGTGAGTGATCCTTCCCTCCACACCCTATCTTTGTCCTCCGGGGGAGGGAGGGGAGGTTATGAACTACAGGTTCCCAGGCTCAGTGGGGGAGGCGGGGGAGTTCAGGTAGGGTTTGGATGAGGTGAATTAATCGTCGATTGGGGATTCCCCATGTCGTCGGCGGCGTCATTCGTCATCGGCTCAATCATCGGGCGTTTGGCTTTCCACTCGGCGCTCCCCGGGGATGGCGGAGTGTGGGTGAGGGTGGGTGGGAGACAGAGCTGTAGAGTGTGGCACTGATGGATCTGAGCGCTGAGAGACTTTTTATCAGAGAGTCGTAACTCATGACGGTGGCCGGAGAATGATGGAGGAGGTCAGCCGGGCCCTCGACTGCTCAATACCTGTTTTTTTCTCCCGTCTCAAACATCTTTTTTTCCCAGCTGGGTGAGAGAAAATGCACTTCCTTCTGTATTTGCATTTGTCAACACCCTCCCCCCTCTCTCCTCCCTCCTCCTCCTCTTCACGTACGCACAATTAAACTCTCCTGAACGCCGCCTTAAAAACGTGTTAGATAATTAAACAGCCGGCAGATGCCACGTCAGCCTCGTTACTGTAAATTCTCCCCGACACGTCGTCCTCATCGCCGCCGCTGGAAGTGAAGTCGACTCGTGTAAATAAACCGTCGACACTCGAGCGCAGCTCTTTTGTCTCCTCGCGGCCTCTGCTGAATGTCAGGCCGAGCGGCTAATCAGAAGCAGCGACGCAAGAAAAAGCTGCAAACAATTAACCCCGAGCTACGTCTGAGAGGAACAGGTGACCAGACTAATGGGCTCGGCCAGGCCCTGTGTGTGTGTGTGTGTGTGTGTGTGTGTGTGTGTGTGTGTCTGACACAGGCGTGTGTGTTGGTAAAGGATGTGTTTTGGAGGAAACAGCTGAGTAGAGAAAACTTGCAGCTGCATTTGTCCGGCTCTTCATCCATCCTGAGAGCAGAGAGGTAAAATATTAAGACGTCACAACAATCCTCGAAGAGAAACTGGAGTTTGAAGCCAAAAAGACTGAAACAAATTTTGCCCAAAAACACTTTTGTAAGCAGCTCCCTGACCAGGAGAACTCTGATTTACTGACCTCTGAATGCACCAAAACCAGAGCTTGATTAATAAAGAAAGAAAATAAAAAGTTTAAAAGAATCTGATGACAAACTGTCAGTTTTAGGTGTTCTCTACTCACCAAACTCTAAAATCTAATGTAAAACATTTTGAGTTTACACCTGCAAATGTATTTGCTTTCCTTCCTTTTTCTGAACATCAAAAAACAATGAGAGGAGCTGAAAGTCATCAGTTTACAATACTTGACCTAAAAAACCTTCATGTTAACTGATGCCTGAATGCACCACAGGGACCAGAGTTGATAAAATATAAAGTTTCAAAGAATGACAGTCAGTTTTTATTTGCTTGAAAAGCTTAATTTACCAAACTCCACTGGAAAAATCAGCTATTTTACAACCTTATTCTGACATTCAGAGTTTTCACCTGCAAATGAATTTATACGTATTCTTTTCTCAGCTGGTTTAATACATGGACCACCATCGATGAATAGATAAAGAAAATGTAAGAGTCTTATGACAAACTGTCAGTTTGACTTGTAACAGCTTTACTCACCAAATTCCATTTAAAAAATCATCTATAAGGTAATCTAGCATTTACTTTTATGTGTTACTAGTATTAATGTGTGTTTTATTAGTATTTTTGTTGTTGGTACTGTAAAGTTGAAGGTGAAGCTCCAGAACAAGCAGCTAAAGGTTGGAGTTTGACGTCCGTGAAACCTCGTCTGCTTTACGATGCATTTTCACACGTTGAACACCTCACAGAACATACTAATTAGCACACGTACTGCTCACACACACACACACGCTTGGTCATGAGTGTGTGAGCGTGTGCAGAAGCCCCCTCAGTCTAAAGACTAATTTGTTGGTAATTGCAGCATGACAGGAGCAGCCATTTCAGCATCAAGCCACTGTTTCCCCAAGCCAGTCGCCCTAATTAGGAATGACACACACTATTAAGGTGCACAAATGGAAATCAGTCAGCGGGCGTTTCCCTCGCTGACGGCATCGAACCCACAGTGGACCGTCCATGCACTAAAAACCCTTCCACAATGTTTTAGTGATGGAGTCACCACCCGCAGATCAACATAAAAAACAGAAGAGTCAGTTTGTTCCTGCAGAAAAACTCAGAGAAATAAAGGAGTGCTTACGTCTGTGATCACATGTAATGTGATTACTTAAAGTAAAAAAACAAAAAAACATAGACGTAAAACCAATAGAAAAAGTAGACGAAAACACAATTTACTTAGATACAAATAACACAAAATGTAAAATGAGTGTTTTTTCCAATGGAGTTTGGTGGTTAAAGATTTATCATTGAAATCAGGAACAGAGGAGGAGGAGCATGGTGCTGTGGAGGATTTCATTCAATAACATAACAACACACACACACACACACACACACACACACACACACACACACACACACACACACACACACACACACACACACACGCAAACACACACACACTCACACACACTGGGCCTGCTGTCTTCTCTCCACGTTTCAGCCTCAAGTCATTAGTTCATATTACATGGCTAATAAGAGCTAACCAAACAGGTGTGTGTGTGTGTGTGTGTGTGTGTGTGTGAGAGAGAGAGAGAGAAAGAGAGAGAGAGAGAGAGGGAGAGTGAACACAGTGGCCTGATTGGGTAAATGTATTCGTGGGTAATTGTACGGCCTTGCATAAATCAACACACACACACACACACACACACACACACACACACACACACACACACTGTACTGTACGTTAACAAAATGTGCATATTTTAACCGTCCAAACCTGACTTCCATTGCAATTAGAGAGGAAGGCCCGATGGTGTGTGTGTGTGTGTGTGTGTGTGTGTCAGCACTGATTACATTCATGCAGGTTGATTCTGCAGGACACATTTTACATCCAGTGTAAAACATTCAAAGCTAAAACAAACAAAATGTCATAATAGACTGTCAAGTGTCAGTTTCTCTAAAATACATCAGTTGACTGTATTTTTGTTTTTTACTTCCTGTAGTTGTTACAGTTTTTATTGATTGCTTTGATGCAGCAGTCAATTCAAACTCCACATTTTCAAAACAGTTAACACACAGGCCAAACAGTGGCACTCATGGTCAAAATGACTCATTTTGTTTGCAAAAGGCTCTAACCGTGCCAAAACATTTAACATATGCAACAAAAGCTAATTTTGCCTTCAAATAACACAACTTGCAAACAAGTGTATGAGCTCTTCCAATCAACCATTACACAGTGGACAACAAAATACAAAATACAGCACTCAGTGTGAATCGGTGCACCATTGCTTGTCATTGTGGCCTATTACTCTACATAGCTTTCATGCCAGTGCCATTTGTTGTCAAATTTGCCTTCTTGCAAATAATTGAATCCAGAATCAGAAACGCTTTGATGCATTTTTTGATTCCATTGATTCTTTTTTTTCGAACTGTGGCTGAAAACTGAAATACTGTAAATATTACACAAAATACATGGAAACCAAAATAAAATCTATTAGAGTATAAGAAAATAAGTAAAGCTGGTAGTCTCATAGTCCACAAAACATTTCTGCTGCTTCACAGCAAGCATTTTCCTGAACAACTGACCTGTTTTAAAACATAGAAAAGAAGTTAAAGATATAAAATATTACAGTAAAGTATAACAATCTATTACTGTAGAGTATAAGAAATAGCCACTATTGATACTCAGTCTCTTCTGTCTTGACGATGGGGCCACATGGCCTCATCCACATCACATTCATTATCCTCTCTTGCAATGAACCAAGGGAAAAATCTTCTTGCATGCCATCCAACCTTGACATTCCTCTGCACCTATTTCTCACTCTCATCTGCCTTAGACCTCTTCCATCCATGTTGGCAAAGAACAACACAGCCGCTGCACTTTTTAAAGCCTGCAGACTGATTGCTCAATGAAGATTTTTGTTCAGGAGTGTCAAACAGGTGCTTTAGTGATTTCTTACTGATATAGGTAGTTTCTAATAGTTAGGAACAGGTGGTTTCTGTTTGGTTACCATAGCTAAAACAATGGAGTTTGGACTGCTTGAATGACATCCGTGTTAACTGTTCTGCAAAAGGGTGGGAAAATGTGTCAATTCAATGAGAAAGGGTTAACACATTTGCAAGAGGTGTCTTGTGCTCTGCTGAGACAGTGATGATGAAAAGTCAGTGGATTCCAGTTTGTTTAAACAGGTCAAAGCAATCAATAAAAACTGTCATGTCAGTTTGACATTAAAGGTCCAGTGTGTCGGAGCCAGAAGGGTCTAGTCTCAAACATGGAATATAATCCTCATGAAGATGTTTCCATTCACGTATAATAAAAGAACAAGAACTGTTGTGTTACTGACTCTGTATCTACAAAGGAAGTCTGGCTTGTTTCTTCAGTAGCCCAGAACGAACAAACCAAACACTGACTCTAGAGACGGACTGTAGAGGAGGGTGAAACGAGGGGTGTTCAGTAGGGTTGCACCGATTGTGAAATTCTGGGCCGATACCGATACCGATGTTTAACATAACAACTTTGCCGATGCTGATGTTCTTTCTTTTTGTTATTTATTCCTTTTTTTTGTGCCACAGAAACATACAAGTCTTTCAGCTCTTCATAACACTATCCTTGAATGAGCACAAATCCAATGAGACCAATTTATGAAACAAAAACAACCTTTAATGTCACTTTCTGGTCGACATTTAAGATAACCTTAGTTCACATGACAAGATTTCGGGGAGACAGACCTTGGCAAAGTGACGTCGACTCGGCGGCGTGTAGCGTGGCTCCATAAACTTTATTAGACTCTGAAACCCCACGTCCTCCACTACAGAGAAAGGCTGGTCATCTAAAGCAATGAACTCCATCACCTTGTTTGTTATTTGTTTTGCTTTGGCGCTGTCTGGAGGCAGCTGTTTGGCTTTCCTTAAATGCTGTGTCAATTGAAGTCTGAGGGGCCGTCCAGACGGGTGAAAACAATCTTTTTTATCTCTGTCTTCCTCGTCGTCGTTTAAGAATATTTGCGTCCACACGGACCCACTGAAAATGAGCGAAAACGCTGTAGTTCATATTCCAGCCTCTAGGTGACGCTTGACATTCACAAAACACGGAGAAGAAGACACGGAGCATGCACAGTAAACTTGCGCGCTGTAAACAAACAGACAGTAGACGGAGAAACCGAACACAACAAGAAGAAGATGATGAAAATGGCGAGTGCAAGGAAACCGGAATCGTTTGTGTGGACCGTTAATGAGGTCGAACTGCTGCTGAGACTCACACTCAACTACAAGGCGGGTAAGTTGCGAGAAAGTCTCGATATCTTCTGCGGCACGAACACGAGCATGTGGTCCGCCATTTTTGTTGTTATGGGACGTTGCGAGATGCGGCGATGGCGTCATTGTTTTGGAAAGTATGCGGATTCGCTGTCCACATGAAAACGGGAGGGCTGCGTTTCCGGATTTCTCCAAAAAAAAAGAGGGAAAAAAGAGTTTCTCCATGAGCACAGCGTTCATGCTGCAAATCAAGATATAATCATCGGCCACGATGGCAGTTAACGAGGCAAACATCGGCCGATACCGATGTTCAGCCGATGCATCGGTGCATCCCTAGTGTTCAGTTGGTTGCCACTAAACCTGCACACTGGACCTTTTTAAATACATTCAATCCATCTTAACATAACTGGACCTGCTGAGCTGATGTTTGGTCGGACTGAAGATCTTCTCAGAGAAACAACAAACAAGTCTTTGTTGACATGTTGCTGGTTTACGTGGAGGCTGATCACATCCTCGCCCTGATGACAGAACAAGTTGATTCCCAAAACTACATATTTGACCGGACTGTACCAGTGACAGGTACTCCTCATTTATTATTGTTATATGGACACAGTTTGGTTCGTTAGGGCACCAAAAATACTTGGTCTGGAAATGATTGTGAGGGTTAAAAATGACTATATTTGTTATGTAGCTTGAGTTACTAATGTAAGTTGGAGACATTACAGAGGTAAACTAAACCATAAATTGAAATAACGTTAATTTTTGTTTTTCCTGGTAAAAGTCTTTGTTTGACTCTTTCGTCCACCTCGACCTCCATACAGACTTTCATGCTCTGTAAACTCCATCACCTGACTTCCTCCTTTGCTCCCGTCATAATTACTATGGCCTCTCGAGGTCGCTGCCTAAAAACAGTACGGATAGTAATAAGGTTTGTTGGATTAGCATCTGTTAGCATCCAGTCAGACTATCTGTGTGTGATTTCACATTTGAAATTTGCTCTGATGAACTTTCAGATCAACATTTAGACTAAAAATGACAGATTGAGTGTGTGTGTGTGTCCTGTCAGGGTGTGTTTGCTCTGAGTTGGTTTTCCACTGAATCAGATTTAAACATCCAGTGTTTATTTGATTAACATCCTGGCAGCAGGCCAGACAGAGTTTGTGAGCATGTGTGTGTGTGTGTGTGTGTGTGTTACTATCAGTGTGTGTATTACTATCAGTGTGTGTGTGTGTGTGTGTGTGTGTGTGTGTGTGCTGTATGGCTCATTAAGCGTGTGTGTGTGCATATTTATGTGTGTGTGAGGCGGCAGGCCACGCTGGTTAAAGACTCAAACAGCGGTCACACTCCATCTCCTGTTTGATTAATGTCATGGCGTGTTTGTGTGTGTGTGTGTGTGTGTGTGTGTGTGTGTGCGTGCGTGTGTGTGTGTATGTGTGTGTGTGTGTGTGTGTGTTTGCGTGTGTGTGTGTGTGTGTCTGTGTGTGTGTGTGTATGTGTGTGTGTGTGTGTGTCCAGCTCTCTGCAGTCTCAGGATGATTTTCAGTCATTTATATTGAACATAAAACATTGAAGACTTTCAGGTTAAAGTTCAGACCGTCGTCTTTAATCTGAGGAGTTCAGTTTCATTTTGGATTAACTGTTTTTAACCTTCAGTCTCTTTTTATAAACATTGAGCCAGTTTTAGTGCGATGCAGCAGTTTTCGGCTGATGTTAAATGAAATATTAAATAGATGGAGTTATTAGCCAATCACATGTAGAATCAGCAGACCAGGAAAGCTCAGAAATAAATTTGACATAAAATTAAATAGTTTTGATTAATTTTAGGTTAAATCTGTTATCTCTCCGATGATATTCATAATCCTCACCTCCAGATTAATAGAAATAAACATGGTCACACATTACAAGGTCACGTCCTTAAATAAATTTAGCTTTGTCACCTAATTCAGTATTGTGACGAGCCGATTTTTAGTCTGTTGTGTGAAGTTCAAGTGAAGTCTCAAGTCTTCATGAACAAAACTGCACGTCAAGATCAGAAATCTCTCAGGCGTCTAATCAATAAAACAGTCTTTTACACATCAGGTTCATTTTAGACATCAAACATACTGTTAAAGACGAGGCTCCAATTAAAGACACTATCCTGGTGTGTTCTGGGAAATGCAGGCTGTATATTCTGGACTAAGAGTCTGTTAATGACTATTTCTATATCGATTAATGGGTCAGTTGTTTTCTTGATCTTTCTAAAATGTGATGAATTGTTGAAAACTGTCCATCAGTGTTTCGTCCTCAAATGTCTGGTTTTGTCCACAACGAGCTTCAGAGAATGACAATTAATTTAATAGAGAACGATGAACTGACTGATGGTTGCAGTCGTCTTTCTGCTTAGATTTGAATCGTTCTGTTTCCCTCAACAGTGTCTTTAATCTTTAACAGAGAGCAACTATTTCCATGTATGGATCTGGTGATTAGAAAGTCAATACCTGATTATATGATCCAGCACTTAGCAAGTCTCAAGTCCTCATTTTTGTGACTGACGTGATTCTGAAGTCTCTGACAGGAACTGAATTATGATCCGCATCCTCCTTGTTTTTTATAGCTTCCTCCTGCGGTCACATTTCTCCTGTTTTTCTCCCAATTTATGACATTTTTTGCACCTTCTCACTCTTTTAGTTATAACTACCTGTTCCTCTCACCGCACAGTCTACAGTCTGCTGTACTGTGTGTCCTTGTCCTCCTCCGTGAGTGTGAGGCGGACAGAAGAGACAGAAGTTCCATTTCTTGTGGAAAGTTTTAAAGGACCCGTTTTGTTAAGTCTGCAGTAGCATTGTTTTTTCTGTCGATAACATCGGTCAGTACGACTGTAATCTGTAACAAGAGGCTGATACTGAAAACTGATGAATATTACAGTGTAAAACTCACAGTGCAGGAAACGAAGTGAAATATATCTCCTGCTCTGGTTGGCCAGGTGTGTTTGCAGGTGTGATCAGTGAGAGAAGAGCACTCACTGTTAGCAGCAGGTTTCTGACATCTTTACTTTTGTCCCACAGTCCTGTTGGTTGTGTTCTGGTCAGCTGTTCTTTGCTCACATATTGCTGTATCTTCACACTTTAAATATGTTAAACACTGTCCACAGTAGCTCATATATCTGCTGTGTCATGTTTTATCTGCCCATCAAATGTAGATATTCTACATTTCTGTTAAATCATTTCCCCCAAAATACATCCTGACAGATTTGATATGTTTGGAAATGTTAAGATCTCCTTTGCAAATTTTAGATAAAGTTCTATTGATTTGAAGAAAGTCCAGACAGCCAGCTGGAGTGTGACGCAGGTGTACGACCAGTGGAAGGTCTTTGCTGGGATCAACGACTGACGGCTGCTTCTCCTTTAATTTGAGAGAAGAAAAGATGAACCTTGCAGGTTTTATTGCAATATTTAGGCAGTGAATTCATTGTGTGTGTGTGTGTGTGTGTGTGTGTTTCTGTGTGTGTGTGTGTGTGTGTGTGTGTGTGCGTGTGTGTGTGTGTGTGTGTGTGTGAACTGACTGCACCCAGGACCGGCTGTCTTGCTCAGTAATTGTTTGCAGAGTGCTCGACACGACTCCCGCTGACCTTTAATTTCAGGCTTTGTGGTGGAAACGTGCGGATCGTCGGCCACGGCCCTCGTTTGCCTCGCTGCGTTTGTTCTCTGTGTGTGTGTGTGTGTGTGTGTGTGTGTGTTTCATTTTTTCCTCTCTGGCTGTTGGCGTGTGATTTACACTCCGGGCATGTTCAAGCGAGCCGTGTGCCATCGATACTGTTTTTATTACACCTTGTGCCAAGTGCTAACAGCCGGATACGAGGCGCAGCGACGAGTGGATGCAGCCGCAATTAGCATAATTGAAATAATAATAATGCTAACGAGCTTTCTGAGTGGAGGCAGACCGAAGAGGAGAGGATGAGCGGTGGCAGTGACGGCGGCAGCGGCAGCTCCGTCACCGTGGATGGCCGCTGCAGAGCATTGTGTGTAATTGGGATAATGGGCTGGTTTAGTGGTGGAAGTGATGCTTTTCATGGCGTTCGGGATGAAACAGGTGCCAAATTCACCAGTCAGTTGTGTCAGTGTTTGTTGTTCTAACCAGGCCTTCAACATGTTTTCTTACAGTTTAAGCATTACAACATCTGAATCATGTTGTCAGGAAGTGACGTTCACACATTCAACTCCAAATCCAGGGTAATTTTACTTTGCTGCACTTCGAAATATCTCATATTTCCAACAGAAATCCGCTAGTTTCAAGAAATGTTCCTGAAATGATCATCAGTCTCTTTAGTCTTGAACCTTTGAAGAAAGGCAAGTGAGGTGAAGATCAGATGAGGTGAGATTAGAGACATTTTATTGATCGACATGTGGAAATTGAGGCTTCCCAGCAGCAGGAGAACAGAATATATTTTGTAGATAGCTAAATAACCAATAGCATGTTTTTGATATTTTAAGCGTTGTCTATGTGCTACTTGAAGCATGGAAAGACAAAAGTAAGAGTAATACACACCAAACATACAGTAATAGTTCCTGTGTAGTGTATTAAGATGCAAATAATGATGAATAAACGTCCAGGTCTTTTCATCTGATTTGTTCTGAGATTTAAACACATCTGGTGTGTCAGATTTTTATATTTGCTGTCATATGCAATATTTAGTAGTGGAGGCAGTGCACGTTGATGTTGGGAGGTTACCTCACGTTAGCGGGCCTGATCCAGGGGCATGCATGCAACGCTTTGAAAATACAGACAATGAGGACTTAGTTTCTAAGAACAGCAGCTGGTAAACTTGGCAGTATTTTGGTTTTAAAGCATGAGAAATTTGGCGAATGAGGCTGAGTGACACCACAAATTTGTGGTCATACCTCAGAGTCCATCACTCGGTACTGTTTTCTAGGCTGTGAGCGACAATAATATCGTGTGTCGCGATATTTGGTGATGTCAAATTTTGGATATCTCTCAAGCCTCATACCGCTCTTTTATTATGAACTACGCATTGCGAGCATCCCTGTTTTTTCCGTCGCCAGCAGATAAATGACAAATGGCACTGTGATAATACCAAGATGGCCATGGTAACACAAGAGAAATCACCAGAGCTGAAGACAACCTATTGGAAATTTCTGGTCGCGTCTCTTTATGGAAACACAGACAGCTATTGATAAAGCAAGGCGGTCTTGAAGGTTACACCCACCGCTGTGTTCTGAGGGGCCTCTCAGGGGCTGATCAGTGTAATGCTAAGTGAGTGCCGATATTCTGTTTTACTTAAGTGGCATTTCAGCGCTGGACTTTACTCTTAGTATTTCCCTTCTTGTATTAGGACTTGCATTTCAGTAAAGGATGTTTGTTCCAGCAGCCGTGTACGTCAAAATAGCACCACGGATAAAAACAGATGCCTGTGGATGTTTTTTCTCACAGGAAGTCATTGAAAATATCTGCGAGTGAGAGTGTTGAAGTCTGCCTCGCTGTGATCCCTCTCTGTGTGTTTTTATTTTAACACGGGTGTGTTTCTGACACTTAATTCCCATCATCAGTCTAACCTTAACGACACACACCTGAGCTGACTTCCTCCTCCTCCTCCTCCTCCTCAGAGTTTCTCTCTACGCCACCGTCCGCCCGGCCAAATGCTGCGAGTCGGAAGAATTAGCTTCCAACAAACCGGCCTACAAATGAGGCATTAAGCATTGGTAATGGGGGTGCAGAAAGGTCACGGCTGTATTAATCTGTCGTCTGGGGAATACACCCCTGAGCGGGGAAACACAGAGACCGAGAGAGAGCAGGCACATTTCCAAAAAACAAACCCTGAGCATGAATAAATATTTATTTGCGCCCGGGTGATCATATTGATCATAAAGTGTTTTAGGAAACAAAACGAACAGGAAAATGAGATTGATGTAAAAATATTCAGCTGCTGCTTTGAGCGTTTCCCCTTCGGACACTTTGAGCATCTCCGGGCTGAGAGCAGAGGTCGCTTCCTGCAGGAGCATCGATTTTATTTCAGGATCAACAAGGAATTTTTATCCACTTTTACTAAAATCAGCTGCTGACATTAAGTCAGTGATGTTTTTCTCTTCATGCACTCAGTAGAAGAGTGAAAGCCTTTTTAGATTTTGTGAATGTAAGGCTGCAGCATGTTCAAAGACAAGAAAATGGCTTAAACAAGCGTCTGAACACATCTTCTTGTCAGTGATCTTCATAATGTTTATTCCCATTTAAGGATGAAAGTCCTTTAGTTCTTTTTGAACTCACAAAGTCACTTTAATAATATTTTGATTCTTTATAAGTATAACAGTTTAATTTGTATTTGTTATATGTGTATATTTCATACTTAACATACAGTGAATAATTAATAGTATTATTTATTTATTATGAATATGATATGAATATTATTTGTGTACAGTAAGAACAAGTACAATATGATTTATGATATATTTTGATATTTGTGCTTTGACATAATTTATATCTGTTTATCTTTCAGAACTTCTCAGTTTCACAATCATTTATTACAAGAGTGTTTTTTTAATAATTGCAACCTACAAAGATTTTGATATGTGACTATACGATTTACAGACGTTAAACTGTATGTTTTATTTAGAATTTATATACAAAATTGGTTACTTGTGGAGTTCCTCAGTTCTGTGTTGGGCCCACCACGCAAAGATAGATATATTTACTTCTCCTGATGTGATGGGTGTAATACAGAAGGACAGACAGCACTCGTTAAAACCAGCATCGCAAAGTGCTTTACAACAGGTGCAAATCACAGGAAAAAAATATGTGGTAAATTCTAAATAAACAGACCAGTGCAAGGAATGAAGGGCAAATATAAAAAAAGACTTGAAGTGCAACGTCAAGAATAAAGTACATTTTAAAAGACATCGTCAGAAGTAATTGAAAAGACAAAATCACAGTTTAAAAGGGTTAAAATACTAAGAAGTAACAAAAATGCACTTCATCCTTCATCCAGGCAACAGAGGAATGCGTCGTTGTTTGTGTTGAAACAGTCGACTCATTTCTGATATGAGATTTAAGTTAGTGTCGCGTGTTATGGGTGATTGTTGTGCGTGTATTTCAGCGTTTCATAAATGATCTCATGGTGTATTCTGCTCTTTCACTTGCATGTGATGAGTCCACAATCAGGTCTATGCAGCTGGAGACACATCATAATTATTTTATCTTTAGCTTTTTTAACGTGACCGTGTGCATGTTTGATTGGTCGTATTGTGTGTTTGGACCAGAGCTGTGGTCTGATTGGACTGAAGGAGGTTTCTGTCCAAAGCAATGACTCAAGGAGTTAAATCAGTGGTTGTAAATGGCAAACACCAGGCTTGAAATGTTGGACGGTTGTAAATAAAAGTATTTATAACGTACATAGAGATAAAGTCTCTTCTTCTTCTTCTTCCTCTATGACTCTCAGACCGCAGGAAGAGTCTCGTCTCTCCTGGGTTTTGGCCTCTGTCTGTCTTGTATTTAAAAGGTCGATCTCACAGAGAGGAGGACACACACACACACACACACACACACACACACACACACACACAGACACATACATATTATAAATCAATTCAGAGCAGTAAGCTCCCTGTTTCAGTCACTATTATCACCTGAGTAGTTTTCCACTCGCGGCTCCTCGTCCATCATCGTGCTCCTCAATCTTTGACTTCTGATATACATGTTTTAACTCTTTGATCAGGTTTATTTTATAATTAGGGCCCAAGCAGGTATCGACCTGCGAGGCCCCTATTTTTTTGGTAGTGGCGACTTTTTCGTCCCAAATGATGGAAGATGAATTCCATATTTCATTGCCTGAACATACCCCAAAACTCACCAAACTTGTAATATACGTCACACCTGGCAAAACATTTTATAATCTATTGTTGATGGGAGTTTTCACCACTAGGTGGCACTAATATCAAGGAAAGTGTGTTTTGGCTTATAACTCCCACATACTTTATCGCACATTCAAAAAACTTATATCCACGCATTCCCGTTCCACGGCCTACCATTTTTTTTTCGCAAATTCGCAAAATGACGCAAATCTACTTTTTCAAACTCCTCCAAGGCAATTTCAGCGATTTGCACGAAACTTTGCACACAGCACCTGTGGACCCTCCTGACAAAAAGTTATTAAAAGAATTTTGGTATTTCAAACAACACTCAAGTTATAAAATAACAACCTCTTGCAGATTTCCTTCCAAACAGGAAGTGTTGCATATCTCCACATCGATGTGTCCAAATTACATCAAACTCCGGTTACTTCTTCCCCATGAGCCCCTAAGGCTCTCTGCAAAATTTTGGCCGATTAGCACTAGGTGGTGCTCTTAAATATTTTATATCTCCACATCAGTAGGTCGAATTAACACAAAACTTGGTACAATTATTGCCAATGCCCTGCTGAGGATAGCTGATGAAAGGTGTTACCAGGGGACTCTATAGCGCCCCCTGGAATATTACAAATCCAAGCCCTGCCTCCTTCATGCATATACATGAATAACATTCGGTATGCATATGTATCATGACCAGACGCACAAAAAACATCCATCGAACCAAACTGTAACTCCAACAAGAAGTCACCCATTTTGATCCATTTTTATGCTTCGCCATAAAGCATCAAGTCCTTAAAAATTCAACATACAATTTCCCATGTACACCAAATTCATCACACATGTATAAGATGTTGCCCTGAATACCTCCATGCATCAATACTGTGTCATATCCACCTACTGGACACAGGAATTCACACAAACATCCTATTTCCATGACATTTAGAGTTTTTTTCCTCCATATCATACACTTCAACATTGCATGCAACTAAAAGGTGAGCGCACCCTCCGACAGCATCGCCACCAATCAATAATTAAAACACAGCTGACCACAAATTCGTTAGAGGGATATTTTGCCTGTAGTCTATTTTGTTTTTAAGTAGATTGCAGAGAGTTCTTCTGACTTCAGTGTAAATTATTTAATACTGGCAGGAGCAGGCCACCAGATCATAAAGGAACTACTTCCTTATTCCTATATGGACCAAACTTCACATGTTTGATAAGAGTCCAGAACAAATAGGCCAATATACAGTCATAGTCACAGCGCCACATGTTGGACACAGGAAATTACATTTAACCCCTTCCTGCACTGTCCAAAACACCGACAGTTAAGAGATACGTACACAGTAATCAGGCAATGGGGCCGGGTATGCAGCACGCCCCAACAGCAGCATGCCCTGACGCGCGTGGACTGCGAGGGCCCGTTAATCGCTGCTTGTAGCTTTGATTATGATTATAATCAGTTTACTTTTCTGATGAGGGTTCAGGTCCTGTGTTGCACAGGTTGTGCTTGAGTGTTTGACAGCTCAGTGTGTGTTTACAGAGAATCATTGACTCTTCCTCTGTCTTATTTTCTTTCACAATAAAAGCACCTTGGTGCCTTACTAGTGGAGACTTTTAATGTGAAGCAGCCGCAGGAAATCTTTAAGTTTGCATTAACAGTGATTTAAATCAGTTTTGTCTTATTAAGGATACGTTGATGTAATACCTGGCAGTATATGAACTAGTGCTGATACTACCTGGTATTTATGATGCAGAAAAGTGTAAATAATCATGAAGAGTGATAAAATGTTGTCTTCATCTGTTTCAGTGGTGTGGGTTTGGCCCGAGCTCACTTTGAGAAGCAGCCTCCGTCCAACCTGAGGAAGTCCAACTTCTTCCACTTTGTGCTGGCCCTGTACGACCGGCAGGGTCAGCCGGTCGAGATCGAGAGGACTTCCTACGTAGACTTTGTGGAGAAAGACAAGGTGACATTTTGTTTCTGCTAGAAACCAATGTGAAAGCACTGTAATGAGTCAGAAACTATTAAAAACACAGCAATGAGCCACAATGGTGCACTGAGAAAAAACATCTGCTCCCCCCAAATATTTATTTTAAACCAACAAGTCTAAATCAGAGGCCTGTGCCACAAATAATGAATTAGTCTTTGACTCAATTTCTGTACTTTATCTTCAAATGAGCAATCTGGGACCAAACACTTCCTCTGCATGAAATCACAAAATGTGCCCTTGATTTTTCTAATGCTAAAATCTCGAGCTAAGAGCATCAAACGGCACCAGAATACAGTAAATGTATCCACTCTGTTCTTGAGGAAAACCTTCAGACCCTGTCCCACACACATTTAAATCCTTCATGCACCCATCCATACACTGTTCTCCTGCCACTATTACTGCCAGAAATGTGGATTCATCGTCCCCAACAAATACAGTGTTTCCTCCTATTTGCTTGATAACTCTACATCCAGCTACAAGATATTCAGTAGGAACCAATGAGCTGAGAGCCACAGACTAGTCAGACAGAACTGAGAGACGGACCAACATGTTGCTGGTTTGGATTAAAAAGTGGGATTTAATGAGCCATAGGAAGAAGGAGCTGCAACATATAGTCAATTAATCATTAAGGTACATTTTCGATCAATAATCCAATATATAGACGTTTCTAGGCTCTCTAACGTCAGAAGGAGCTGTTTCCGTTTGTCTCAGCACTCAATATTACAGTGGCTGTTCTGTTTTTTGCTGTTCAATCGACTGATACCTTGGTAATTAGAGTAATTAATTTTTAAGATTTGCAGCATCTTAAAAATACAGAAAAACACCAAGTTATACCTAAAAATCCACTTCGAAATAAACTGGAGCAGTAAACCTTCTCACAGGTCAGATTTAAGATGAAGATGAAACTCTGTTTTTGTGAGGAGTTTTTAAAGATCTTCAGTAGGAACTAATGAGCCTCAGACAGAAAGTCAGACAGTACTGAGAGACAGGCCATTGTGTGGTTTAAGAATATAGAATGACAGCAGACTGATGCATTAAGCTGCACCATAAAGAATACAAACAGTACAAGTCCTACTAATAGTGCTAATGATGATGATAATAATAATTTCCAGACAGGTTGGGAGTGTTTGTTGTTTGATCGGCTGCCAGCTGGCACCACATCCTCCCCTCCTCTCCTCCCACTCACTCGCTCACCTCACCTCTGCTTTGACCTCTAGTCTCTCGCCCTGATATCCCCCAACACACACACACACACACACACACACACACACACACACACACACACACACACACACACACACACACACACACACTGGGACTGAGCCAACACTCCCGGGCACAGTTGGCACCGAGCGGCTGACTGACGGAGACTGAAACGAGAGAGAGAGCTGGAATAAAAGGGGAATAAAAGGTTGAAAAGAGAGAAGAAGAAGAAAAACAGGAAGGAGAAGAGGAAGAGAGAGAACAAGAAGGGTTGAGTGAGGGTCACGAGAGAAGAAGAAATTGAAGAAGATGTAAAGAAGCCACGGTGATGGGAGGGCACAAGAATAAAAGATGTTTTAACTCCATCTAAACACAACTTTCAGATGTGTTCTGGTGGCTGACAGTTCTGAATCTGATGTGAAAATTTAAAACAAAACTAAACCGTCTGAGGACGAATGGAAAGAGAGAAACTGAGACCAAACAGACGGAAACTTCAGCCATCAGTACGAGAGTGTTTCAGTGGACACAGAGGAGAGAGAGGGGGCACGTCTGCCTGTCTCAATGCCAAGATCAAGTCACATGATCACTTGGCTGAGTGTGTTGTGGGGGTCAAAGGTCACTGAGCGGTCATCATGATCCAACCGCCTCCACCTGAAACTTAATAATTAATCAATTATAACCGGATTATAACAGTTATAATATAGAAACTGAAAAATACAGATTACACTTAAAACAAGCGGAAGTTGAAGCTCAATCCTGTCAGGAAAATAATAAAGATGATTAACTATGAGGAATCGAATAAAAATACTACAAAGCTCATTGTAAATAAACACTGAGTCAAAAAATGAAAACATTATGAGAAATTACATGGATATGATAAAACAGAAAGACAAACAATGTATGAGATGATGTGGAGAAAAGAAATTGCTTCAAACATTTTCTTGGAATTTAAATTTATATTGAACAATATCATTTTAGGAAAATACTTGAAACAAGTTGAAGTTTTTCCTCTTTAGAACTTTTTATTTTTAAAGATGAATTTCTGAAATATTTTTTTGGTGATATTATAAAATGAAAAGACAAAAAAGTTATTTCTGATGTCGAAAGTATTTCATGTAGAAAACAAATAAAACAATATTTATTTTAAAAAATCTACATGAAATTTGACTTCAAACATTTTGATTCTGGGTCTCTGAACGTTTCATCCAGTTTATCTTTGTGTTTCATGAAATGTGTGAATCACAGACAAAAACCTCTGATCAGAGACTTTCTCCAGTATTTCCAGTTCTGTGACGTTAATGTACACATGTACACAACTCGGACAGGAACCTCCCTGACTGTGAGGACTGACGCTGTGTGGAGGCCGCTGCTGCAGGATCACTGTTAATATTTTTCATCTCACCTTCATCGCAGTAACTTGCTGTGATTTGTGTGTTTGTGTCACAGGAGTACAACGGAGAGAAGACCAACAACGGGATCCACTACAGACTACAGCTCCTCTACAGCAACGGTAAGTCCAATCCTAACAAAACATGATTATATGACATAGAGGATTGAGCTGAAAATGGAGGGTTCAGCTCAGGAGGCGGTTCTGAATGTCTCCTTCTACCTTTTTAGTATAAACACAAGGACTGACCACCAAGTGTCCAAGTAGCTGCGAGAGTTTTCTGACGTAGACATCTGTGAGGGTCAGCAGGGAACAACATGTGACTGTGAACATCTGCACATGTGTGATTTGGAGTATACAGTGTCCTTAAACGGATGGCCATCCCCCAAATTGAAAATGTTATTTATCCATCTAGATTGTTTTGGCCTTCTCTCCAATATAATTAAACTCGATGGCTCAAAGAGCCCAGAAAATATGTTTGAAAAGCTCAGCAGTGATGTCTCAAATAATCCACAGAGCTTGTTGTGAGCAGCTTTAATGTTGGAACTATTTTTTGTTGTCACTACTCAGAAGGAAATGTGCATCTACTCACAGACGAGAGGCTGGTGAACTAAGTGGGCTCACGTTGCAGCTCAGATGAGATGTTGTTATCACATGCACAAGCCTCTCACCCACCAGTAGATGCACACTTCCTTCTTTGCAGTGATAAGGAGAGAAAATAGTTCCTACATGAAACTGCTCAGAGGGAAAATGTGTGTTTGTGATTTTGGGATGAGAAGCCCGAGAGGTGACCGGTTGTTAAGTTCCTGCAGGATAAAGACTTCCTGGATTCGAAACATTACACCAGGTAGCTGTTATATTTCCTCCCAAAGGAAATTATTCAAATATAAACATTTATTTTGTCTGATTTTCAACTTGAGCCCCGGCTAACAGAAGTAGAAACACACACACAGCATCAAATTCATCTTAAGTTTATGGCACTTATGCAGGCCAGATGAGTATCGACTGATGAAGTCAAGGTAATGACGCTCTAACTTTCTGTTGAACTTTGCTGCATAAATTAGAGTTTGTAGAGAAGGATTTTATATTAAAGGTCACCACAGTGGGCTTTTAGTGAAAGGATGGAAAAACTTTTTCATTATCAGCACACACACGCACGCACGCACGCACACACACATACACACACACAAACACACACACCCAGTCAGACATCTGGAATATCTGACAACTAACCAAACCTGAACTCTGTTTTGTCCATTGGGGGGTTTGGAGGGATCTTTTGCTGATTCAAAACACACAGTTGGTCTTTGTGCTGGCTCGAGTCCAGAGCTGCAGGAGGAGGATGGCCGTAATGCTCTCAGACCCCTGCAGAAACACCAGATAAAGTGGGACATAAAAGAGCGTTTTCTTCCAAAGGGGGATAAATCACTCTAATATGAGTCAGCGTCGTCGGATTAGCATCGCACGGAGGTAATTGACCTCATCGGCAACCGGGATAGATAGCCGCCATTTAGGCTGCAGACTGCTCAGCGCTCAGCCGCAGAGCGTGGAGTGAATCATGTCAATTAGAAAGCAGAGGAAGCTGCGAGGAAACGGCCCGAAAAACAAGAAGAAAGAAATACAATTAGAGCTCCTCCACCGCTAACAGGTGTTCCCTGCAATTTGCTTCCTCCACCCCATGTCGTGTTTGTGTCACATTTACGCTCGGATGCATACCTAATAAAAGACAAGCAATCCTGATTGATATTTAATTTGTCGGAGAATGAGGATTCCTTGTTATCCTTGAGGAAAAAGGCAGCGGGGGGGTGCTGTGGTTGGGTGGTTTGGGGAAGGAGGGGGGGGGCGCTCGGCTGTTAAAGGCGGCCTGGCCTATAAATAATAAACAGCTCTGGAGCCGCGCTAATGTTTGTTTTTGCTGAGGGGGGTTAGCGTAGCCGCGACAAGATGACAAGAAAACATAAATACACAACCGGGACATAAATAATAACAGAATTCATTTACTGAACATTATTAGGATTCACTTCTTTTGTTTGGGGGGATTTTTTTCTTTTCCCTGCATACTGAGAGCGAATTAGCATTTCAGGCTAATGCATGTATGTATTTTGGGGGTATAAATGTGTCATCAGGCAGTCACTGATAACAAGGACTGTGTGTAAACTGTGTGTGTGTCCTCAGCTCATCAGTGTTTATGTGTGTTTGTGTGTTTCAGGCATCAGGACAGAACAGGATCTTTATGTTCGGCTCATAGACTCCATGACCAAACAGGTGAGAAAATACTGATGCTCACAAATCACCACGGTGCACATCTCTGTTCAAATTCTTCAGAACATGTGGTGGATAATATCAAAATGACAAAACAATGTCGCCCAGCAGGACTGAAATCTCTCAAAGTTTCTTCATTTATTACAGATGATTGATTTTTCAATCTCATTCCCGACTCAAATTCAGATGCTTTTGGATCGTAGGTCGAGTCAGCCACCATCCTAATGCTCCAGTTGGGAATAAGGCTAAAAAATAAACTTTCCTGAAAACAGGAGCTTTCAGCTAAAATAGGAGGGTGTAGACTGTCCTGAATTAAAAATCAAAGCACCAGTTACTGTTACCTCTGAATAAGCACATATTTTCACTGTAAGGCTGCTCCAAAGATATGACAAGTTAGAGAAGATGGTGCTGATGTTAGCCTGTTAGCTTTACATTTTCCAGACCATCTCCTGCACTGGAAGCTAAAGCGACTTAGCTTAGCATCAAGACATGAAGCAGGGGAAAACTGCAAGTCCAACAACACACCGACAAACGCCTCTAAATTCTCTGACGAACGTTTTTGAACTTGTTTCTTTGAATTTAACAGAAACATAAAACCCAGTTTGTGGTTTTATGAAACAGAATTGTTTCTTGACTCAGAGATCTTCAGCGGGTCGTTCCAACATGCAGCTCCCACTGAAACCACACATTTTCTCTGACCCACTGAGACTGGAGAAACTTGCCCTTTCTTTACACCCAGAGCTCCAATTCTAAAACAAATAAAACAGTCAATGAATCAATCCTGCCTCTAACCTCTGAATACTATCCTTCCTTTAACTAAACTTTAAAACTCCCCTTAACTGAAAGAATCTCCTTAAACCCTTCGACTAACTCTCCCTCCTCCTCCTCCTCCTCCTCCTCTCCTCCCTTCTTACTTTCCTTAAACTCTTGCAGCACTGATGTGTTTTCCTTTCCAGCGGTGCAGTTCGGTCTTTAGCTGACTCCAGATCCTCCCGTCCCACTTTTCCGGTTTTCACTCACTCAGAACCCCCGTGTGGGATCTGAACCTGTGAACGTTTCTCTGCCAAGAAGAAAAAACCTCAAATATTTCCAAATTCCAGTCGATCTGGCCAGCCGACCTCCCGGCTTCATTCCTGAAGTTCACTCAACTCCACATCCTCCTGTTCGAAAATATTAATCTGAGAAACATCATGTGAACTTCCTCTGTGGGATTTTTTTCTTCTATCCAGTGGTTTCTAACAACGTGTTGCATAAAAAGCACCGATAAAAATGTCATTCAATAATTTAATTAATGATTAAATCAATTAGAATGAAATTAAACAGATTACAGAATATACCAATTTTTTAAGCTACTTGTCAGATTCGTTTCAAGTAAATCTGTAACAGGTTTAATGAGTTAAGGTGGTCTGGAGCCTGAAGTGTCCACGATAATTACAGTTTTACAGTTCAGATTAAAATGCTTTGATTTTCTTCTTCTGTTGCCTTTAAAAAAATAGGTGTCGGTTTGTTATGTGCAGGTTGTTAATGACAGAACCAAATCAAATCATCACTTGTCATGCCTTCAACGTCGCTGCACTTCTTTAATTGCAATTTCAGGGTATAAATATTTAAAATTCATTGAACCAGATTAATATAATAAGTGCACAAATTGGTAATTTGATAGTTTATTAAAAGCAATTTAGTCCAACAGGCTGTCTTGTTTGAATATGAATACTGTGATTTCCACAGAGCTCTTTTTTATTTGTATGAATCTAAATGCTAATTCTCTTTTTTAAATACTCACAGCTGAATTATGATCGACCTCTTGACCCTGATGGATCCGATATTGTTGTGTTGGTTTGTTCCTAGAACATCATAATTAATGTTGCTCCAGGATAATCATTACTACTTAACTGAAAGACATAAAGTCCACATTTTGAGCAAGCTGTTGCGGCTGAATGGGCCCTAACTCAAGACATATTGTTACACTGTTAACTTATTATTACACCAATTTCACTTATTATTTAAGTGTTCTGTTGCTGTTAGGTTAGTGTTATTATTGTATTATTAGTGTCTCTGAAACCACTTCTGTTTCTTTACTCTGTCATTTTCTTGTAATTGGTGAAGAAGAAGAAGAAGAAGCTGCAGTTACTGAGAGCCACACCTAGCTACACCCACGCTGTGAGGCGAATTTGCATTCATTTATTACTGCAACGCCTAAATCATGTCGAGAGCGAGAGCTGCACCAGGAAAGAGATGGCTCGCCAGAGAGGGAGTGTTTTGGATTCAACAAAAAAAGTCAGCGTGTTATTCATCAGATTAGAAAAAGACAGAAAACAGTAAACACAGTTAAATATGAATTTGATAAACAGCATTTCCCCCAAAATGTCTATAGATATTGCAATAATATTCCACAATAATCATACAGTGAAAACCTGATATTGTCACAGCAATAGTTTGGATTAAAAAAGACTCTTTCACAACATTAAACGTGTTGGAAATGAAACTTCTCCAACAAGCGTATTTTTCCGGTCTTGCCGCAAAGCTATGATATCATTAAACCCGATGCAGCAAAATTGTAATGTTTCAGAAACTACACCAACACGGAGAAATCTGATCATACAAGTGATAATTCAGCTGTTTGTGCGTCATGTCTCTCGTGTGTTGCCTTCAGGTTCCTATAAAAAGCAGCTTCATAGCTTCAGAGCCAAAGACTGAATGCTTACAGACGAATAAAACTATCCATAAAACACAACTGATGCTGTCCCACATGAGCACTAACTACAATCAGAAACTAGATTTAGATCCAGGGTCCCTCCACATGACAGGACCAGAAGTGATAATGGATCCCAGTCAATCAATATTACAGAGCACACCAGGACAGGATTGACACTATTTTATTCAAAATCACATTCACTAAAGAATAAAATAAAAATAATGATAATAATAATTGATCCTGTCTTAGCTGATAATTTAATTTCTTCCTGCAAATTGCCAAACATACAATTTATCAGATTACTAGTGAACCTGAGGCTTTTGTGGCCCCTGGAGGGTCTGGAGGGTCTGGAGGTCTGGGGATCTGGTGGTCTGGGGGTCTGGAGAGTCTGGAGGGTCTGGAGGTCTGGGGATCTGGTGGTCTGGGGGTCTGGAGGGTCTAGAGGGTCTGGAGGTCTGGGGATCTGGTGGTCTGGGGGTCTGGAGAGTCTGGAGGGTCTGGAGATCTTGGGATCTGGTGGTCTTGGGGTCTGGAACTCTGGAGGGCCAACAAATTGATGCCCGACACTCGCTGTCATCAACTAATCAGCCACTCTGAACATGAAATAAAATTAAGGAAATAAATGAATAATTTCCAAACACCTGTTTCAGCCTCGATCCGTTCTCCCAGCTTCACCTCCTTCTTATTTATCCCCCAGTCCTTCCCCTACTCCCCCCTACTGGTCGGCCCTGTCGGCATGTCACCGATCGATGTACCAAGCGGCTCCTCGACAAAGCGTCAGCCACGGAAACCGATCAATAGGCCCTAATGTGGTGCAGCGACGGCACACTGGAGACAATAATCCTGACACCTCCTCCTCCATGATACACACACACACACGTCTCCACCTTCACCTCCCACTACATGACACCCCATTGGTCGACAGTCAGAGCTGACAGACGGGTCGGCTGGAGTCCCCGCGGATCGATAAAACCCTGTCGAGGGCCCGTTAGAAGCCCGGCGTCCGTGGGATTGTCAGAGCGAGGAGGAGCTGAATTAATGCAGATTGGACTGTGGAGCGATGCAGCCGCCGCCACCGCATTATACAGTGAGTGACATCACATAGCGACGCTGAGGTGTGACTGTCACAACTCTGTGGGATGCCTCTCTGTGTTTAGAGGTAGGGCTAAAAATATTTCAGAGCAAAAAAGTAAGAAAAACCACTGGATCAAATCAGAATCAATGTTTTCATTCTGTCCTTGATACTGGTGACAACCCAACAACACGCCCGAAGACTCCGACAGCCTCTTTAAAGAAGTGAAGACAAGACGAATGTCCTCATTCTCTGAAAAAGGAAAAAATAAACCTCACTTTCTGACAAATATATTAACTAGAGCTGTTACGATAAGTCGATTAATATATTAATTGATTAGCTGATTAAAATAAATGACAACTATTAGCTATGAGCAAAAATGTCAAAACATTTGCAGGTTCCAGCTTCTCAAACATGAGGATTCGCTGCTTTTCTATCATTTCTGACAGTGAATGAAGAGTTTCTGGGTTTTTTAGAAGCAATTTATGGACACTTTCACAGTCACTTTCTCTGGAAACTGTGATTTTCATGACTTCTTGACAATTGATTATTTGTGAAAATAACCAGCGATTGGTTGATGATGAAATTAGTTGCAGCCTGAATCCTCACTTTATAAATCAGTTTGTTGAAATGTCTCCATGTTATACAAATGTTGTCATTCTCAACTTTTTAAACATTTTCTAAAAATCCAAATTTTCTAAAATCTTTGTCAGAGATTTAAAAAAAATCACTTTCCAAAAATCAGCATCGATGTTTCTGCGAAAATGTCTTCACATAGAAATATGTATATCATGGTCAAGGTCTAAAACTGTTGGTTTGCACAGAAAAATATCTAAAGAACACACACACACACACACACACACACACACACACACACACACACACACACACACACACACACACACACACACACACACAGTAGAATGTAGACATTAACCCACAAACAAGCATGAAAGTGGACATGCAATCACACACTCACGGGACTCTTGCATCAGGAACGATGATGTATAAATATCGACCACCTGTGCGTGTGTGTGGGTTAGTGCACGTGCGACGCATGTGCGTGTGTGTGTGTCTGATGCAATCCACATCCCTCCTGGTCAAACTGGAGCATTTTAATCCGGAGGAACAGAGCCAGGATCAGAATCAATAATGCAGAAGTGGTCGTTATCCTAAAAGTATTGTCCCCCAGGGGTGTGTGTGTGTGTGTGCATGAGCGTGAGCATGCAGGGCGGAGGTCTGTTTTGACTATAAAGGTGGATGAGGTAGTGGTAGGTCATCGTAGGAAAAGACACACACACACTCTTACTGGAGTTCATTTACAACCACCAGGGTATTACAAAGAGCAACACACACACACACACACACACACACACACACACACACACACACACACACCGGTCATCCGTCATCCGGACGCTGACATGACAGCTCTGTGGGGGTGAGGGGGGGGGTATGGGGGCTGAGGAGGGGGGAGGATGGGAGGGTGAGGAGGGGGCTTCATCCCAGGGAGCCACGCGCCATCTGGCAGGGAATTCTGGGAAGTCCTGAGGAGGCTGAGACCACCGAGAGGGGAGGAGGTGGAGGAGGAGGAGGTGGAGGCAGTAATTGACGGCCATGTTTGATTTTGTTGGTGGTGAAGGTATTGTGGTTAACTGGTTTATATATTGAGGTAACTGGTTTATGTATTGAGGTAGCTGGTTAATATGTCGAGTTAACTGGTTTATATGTCAATTAACTGGTTTATATTTTAAGTTAAGTGATTAATATGTTGAGTTAACTGGTTTGTATTTTAAGTTAAATGGTTTATATGTTGAGTTTACTGATTTATTTGTTGAGTTAACTGGTTAATATGTTGAGTTAACTGGTTAATATGTTGAGTTAACTGGTTTATATGTTGAGTTAACTGGTTCATATGTAAGTTAACTGGTTAACATGTCGAGTTAACTGGTTTATATGTGAAGTTAACTGGATAATATTTCGAATTAACTGATTTATATTTTGAGTTAACTGGTTAATATGTTGAGTTAACTGGTTTGTATGATGAGTTGACGGGTTGGTATGTCGAGTCGCCGGTTAATGTTATGAGTTAACTGGTTTATATGTTGAGTTAACTTGTTTATCTGTAAATTGAAACGTACTATGCAGACTTAACCCCCGTCTATCCAAACCTTAAAGCTGGTGACCTCAACCTTCCACCCCCAACTATCAAAGCAGATTAAATCTCATGTTTTATATCTCCAGTAAATCGTCTCTCTCTGTGTTTGTTTCCCATCAGGCTATCCTGTATGAAGGTCAGGACAAGAATCCAGAGATGTGTCGCGTCCTCCTCACCCACGAGATCATGTGCAGGTAAGACACAGGGCAATTATAAACCCTGAGAATGATCTCACAGGAGGGGGATCTGGTGCATTGGGGCAACTTTTAATTTTATTCTCAGGTCAACTGAAGCATCATTGAACATATACATGTTAACATATTTACACAGTTGACTGAACCTCAGCTGGTCTACAGACGCATTTGGACCAGTTTACATCAGAGATAAACTAGACAAAGACACACATGAACCAGTTTCCTGCTTATCTTAACCAGACTGCTGTTGTGTGTGCGTGTGGAGAAGTGCTATGGCTGAAATATATACAGATGCTCTTCGGTTGTGTGTGTGTGTGTGTGTGTTTGTTTTATATATGAGTGTGTGTCCTATTTTTATCTGCCCTCCTCCCCCTCACTCTTCTTCACTCCTCAGTCTAAACCAGTAAAACCATCAGCAGAGACACGCAGGGCAGGAAACGTGTTGATTGGTGTGATGAACGACAAACCAACAGCTGCTCTTTTTTTCTTTTAGACACACACACACACACACACACACACACACACACACACACACACACACACACACACACACACACGCACACACACGCACGCACGCACGCACACACACCCCCTTTCATGTATGTAATGCAGCTCATGGTGTTTTACAGAGTGAGACCTAAAGAAAAATAAAATGAAATTATAAAAAATATGATATCTGTAATGTGTTCATATTTAAAACAACCACTGTTTTATTTATAAAACTTTTATAATCATATAGATTCTTGTTTTATCCTAAAGGTGAATCATATTTAAAAAAAAAGAAAACAGTAAACAAAATGAAACTTTAATGAACCAGGAACAGTGAAACAGGTGTGTTGAGGCGTGAACGGGATGGAATACATTTGCTGTTCACTGCTTCTGTGAACTGATTGAGGTGCAATAGACTGATTTCAATATGAAAGTCAAGAAGATTGAGTAAACTGGTTTGTATTTCAGTGAACTGGAATACACTTGGGGTAAGTGTAGTTAGCTGGTACATACAGTTGTTTACATGACATCATGTACAAATGTCAGGAAACTGGTTTAAATATGAAGTAAAGAAAATTGGAAAAAGGAGTAAACCGGTGTGTTACATGTAGACTGGTTCATCTGTAAACCAGGTAAACAGTTTTAATCTTAGCATGCAGTAAACTGGTTTAAATGTGAGGTAAACTGGTTCAGGTGCAGTTATCTGGATTAACTGTGGAGTGAACTGGTGTGTCGGATGTAAACTTTGCATTAAACTGGTTCACATCTGTACAAACTGGTATAACTATGGAGTGAACTGGTTTAGATCCTCCTCCTCCTCCTCCTCCTCATCCTCCTCCTCTTCAACACAACTTCAGTGTCTGTAAACTTCTCCTCCTCCTCTGACTTTTATCGGGGCGTCAAGCTCATTTCCCCCCTGTGAGATTCCTTCGATACGAGCTTCATTTCCATAATGACGGCTGGCTGTCTTCAGTCATTATGTGATTGAGTGCGATTATTAACCGCCGTTCCCCCTGATGGATGCTGTGTTTCCATTCACTAATGAGTGAGGGATCAGAGAGAGCCTCACTCTTTCCATCTCTCTGTCTCCGTGCCGTGACGCTCCCAGGTGAGCTCCTCTTTATGGGCGTCCCTGTTGGTTTGTCTACCTGGATCACACTCACCCTGCTACACCTTTAGGGTGGAGCTCCTGTTATAGAGCCTACAGGTGGAGGAACACCTTGTTACCCTCTAATGGGGTTGATATAAAATGAGAAACTAGCCAAGTCCATCTTCTGTTTCCATCAACTTGTAGTCTTAAAACCATGTTTTATATGACTATTGGTAAGACTAAACAGGTTTATTATTCACCCAGACAAATAAAAGAGCTCTGCATAGAACTACATTAGAAATAAGACATGAATCGAAAGTAGAGAATTGCATCAAAAAGACAATAAAAACAACCAAAAATCAGCAGATATGTTGTAGAGATTCAAATAAATCACATTTGAAATACAAAAACAATATTTAGCAAATAAATAGTTCGAGATTAAAAGAACTGAAAAGCCACAGTCATCAGAAACATTATAATCCCTTGAAATAAAAAAAAATCATTTGAATAAACTGACAATTTAAGTGGTGTGAGTATGACTTTTATTTTCTGCTAATCTCTAATAACTTAGAGTCAGTTAACTATAATTACAGGTGTTTCTGGTGATTGTGGTCTTGGTTCATTTCAATCCCCCCTAGTGTTTCTCTGTGGTATTACTGATGGATAGCATTAGCAGCCTGGCCACTGTCACAATATAGAAAACAACAGTCAGAATCCTAGTTGGATGTAGAAACCCTGATCTCTGTGCTGTGAAACTGCCAGTTGTATTAATAAGCAGGCAGGTTTTGTTACAGATTTTTTACAAAGGCGGCAGAAACGTTGTGTAATGACAGTTTAAATACTGGAGGAAGTCAGCGGTTACATGAAACACATGTTGACTTGATTAACATTTAAAAGAAACCAAACATCTTTGACCAGTTCCAATTGCATCAGAATACATTACTTCAAGACAAGTTCATTTCTATTCATATAGCACTAGTCCACCACAAAAAGCAGGTCTACATGATACTGTTTAATTCATTTATTTACACAGATGCAACATTTCTCCCATGAGCAGGCTGTAAGCGACAGTGGTGAGAAAAAACTTCAGTCTCTCTCACAAACTCAGTGTCCTCTGAACCATGTGAGAGCTTTCTGCCCGAACAGAATCTATTTACCTCCTCAACCAAAACACGTGTCATGGCTTCACGCCTGAAAAAGGTGAAAATTAGAGCGTCGTGTTTCCATCTCCATCTAACATCTTCTCCAGTCAGGCTCCAACAACACAAACAGATAAATTAAAATCATCAAATATGAGATTATCTTCCTTTGCTGGACAGAGGAGCTTTAAAGACTGTGTGTGTGCGTGTGTGTGTGTGTGCGAGTGTGTGTGTGTGTGTGTGTGTGTGTGTGTGTGTGACCTCTCCATCGTATCATTGCGGCACATTAACCATTCTTAAACGGGACTCTGCTGCTTTCCAAAACTACCAATCACAACTCAGCAAGCAGGCACAGCGGCGGCAGCCAGGTTGGCACGCCGGTGTTGCCAGCGGGCTCCCGGAGGCTCGCCAGCTCCGGGCCGCTCGCCTTGCCACCTCGCTCCCTCACTGGCTGCCAGGCTGCGGGCGATGCTGAGAAAAACCTGCTGCCGCGCTTGCCCAAAGGAAGGCTGCTTCAAGGCCAGGCGGCGCTGGCTGGAGCGAATCAACGGGTTCGGCTGCTGCCGCCGAGGCGTTCCAGGCCTTCGAGTAATTACAACACTTGCCCTTTGAAAGTGAGCCGGCCCGTCCTGCTTGGTGTTATCTGGACGCTGTGATCCGAGAGCTGGCCGGCCTCTGAAGCCACGCTGCGCCATCCTCAGGGAGCCTTTGAAGGACTCTCAGTGTTTTTTTTCATGGTGTGTGTGTGATAGTGGATAGCCGACATGCCCGGACAAACCTTCGCTTTGTGCTTTAAGTAGATTCCACTTGTGGCGACGTCTGAATTGGCGAGGAGGAGCAGCCAGCGGTAATGATGCTTGTGCGGCCCGGCCGCCGCTTGCCGGCCAAGCTGGCTCCTCTGGCTGAATTATTTTTGGGGCCTGTGTGTTTGTGTGTGTGTGTGTGTGTGTGTGTGTGTGTGTGTGTGTGTGTGTGTGTGTGTGTGTGTGTGTGCGTGCGTGCAGCGACCTGAGGAGGCTGTCTGCAGCAGCAGCGAGGGAAAGACTCTCTCCGCCAAAATGAGTGACAGCAGCAACAAACACACACTGTTTGTTTTATTTTTGCTGTGTTTCAGCCTCACACACAAACACACACACACACAAACACACACACACACACACACACACACACACACACTCTGGTGGCTTCACACTCCCTCTCAGGTTGGTGTGTGTTGTTCCTCTCAGTCATTAGCCGGCCGTGGTGTTAGCCTGTTTGCGGCCCGGGGGGAAACGTCATTAAGGCGATATTGTGGACGCTCAGCCAAGGTTTGTTTTCGTCTTTGGAAAGGGGCCCCGGGTCCCTGGAGGGGCCCCGGCAGTGCTCCTGGGGTCCAGTTTGTTTATAACACTTCTTTGGCAGTTTGGAGGAGGTTGTCACCACAGCAGCACCAGTGGGTTTCCAATGCTAATTGGTCTCCTGGAACTTTCACTAATGGTTCCAAGTAGCTTGGGGAATAAATTATTGTGTCGTGTTCTATGGCAACAGTCACACATACACTTCCATACAGACATATAGAGGCAGCGGGGACACAAACACAGCGCTTAGTTTATGATTTTTCTGTACTTAGAGATCAAACGGCGCGATAAATGATTCATAAAGTGTCTCATTTGGCATTCGCAGCCTCAATTTGATGCTTGTTTGTCAAATGGCAATTTGATTCAGGACAGCATGGGGCGAATGCAGGAGTGTAATTGGATGTCGCGGGTCATATGCAATATGATTAATTTTTAAGAATTACCGGAAGATATGTTAATGACCCTCACAGCGATAAGAAAGGAGAAAAAAATTGAATTGATTGTGTGGAGCAGCTTGTCAAGAGATTACAGGCAGAGATGAGATGTTGTGTCACGATGGGGTTGTTATTAATGATGGATGGATCACTTCTGTCACGTCTTCATATTTACATCTCACAGAGCCCCAGCTGATGTTTAGGCTCATAAATTCATTTTGACAAAGTTCTTATACTTATGTCTCGTGTGAGGTTTAAACATGTGAATATTTCCTCTGAGGATCAAAATATTTCACTGACTGAGACTCAAATCTTCTCATGTCAGAGGAGAAAAACACCAACTGAAAGACTTGTCTGCAGCATGTCATCACAAGAGAAGGATCCTCATTGGCTCATTCTTCTTCCTGCCTAAGCAAATTAAATAACAGTCTCTTTCCATGACTGAATAAAAGGAATAAACAAACTGTCCTTAAAGGACAACACAGTTTATACTGTTTTACTGTGTTTATATGTGGCGGGCCCTGCCACCTCTCTAGCTTCAAACATGTTATGGGACCCTATTTTCCTCTGACAGCTGGTTTATTCACTGATGGAAACAGTATTATCAGCTCATTAATATTGTAAATACTAAAACTCAGAGCTTGCATTTCTTCTCTAAAACTACATAAAGCTCCTTTAAGTATAATTATAATATTATTTATGCTGAAATTATCAAAAGTAAAACTCACTGTGTTGCTGAATGACTTGTATCACTGTCATCATATGTTTTGTTAACGGGTCATTATTATTAAAATAAAATAAAAGAGTTGTGATGAGAAGAGTTTCGAACCAGAAGGAATCCTCAGAAAGAAGAATTATGTTAAAAATACAGTTGGGTGAAAAAAATTGATTCAAATAAGTATCATGATTCTCTCCAGCAATTCAGAATCTATTCATGAATGTCAAAAATCGATTTTTCTAAATGTTAATTAGTAGCGTGATGTTGACTGAATGAAAAGATGGAACTAAACTGCTAGGGCGGTGTTGCACCCAGACACTTTACAGAGCGCACACGCTACAGTTGTGTTGAAGTTGATCATTAAACAAGGCAGCGGTTGTTTTTAATTAATGACTGGATGATTATCTTTGAGAGACGGACATGAAGCAGGCCACTGATTGATGAAATGATTCTAAATCAAGTAAATATCAAAATGGAATTGTGAGATTACCAAAGATTCACACCCCTTGTTAAAAAGATATTGAAGCAGCTTATTAACGCTTCTATTTACAGACAGCAAAGACACGTCTTGGAATTAATCTGATAGTCAGGTGCAAGTAAAGCTGTGTTTGTCAGAAAACACCAATTTCATTGGTGGTCAACCGTAGCTGCAGCAACAGGTTAACGGACTGAGCGATCCTCTGGTCCTATATTTACTTGTCTTCTCTCAATAATCCAGAATATTTCCAAACATAGACGGGAGTAAATATCCTCGTCATGTTGTGCTCCAAGAGAACAGAAAAGGTGACACAGATGTGCTGTGAGAATTTCAAAATAAAGGCATGTCATAAAGATTCTGATACGGAAACGATGTTTTCACTTTGTGGCAGTTATATTGGACCATTTATCAATGAACTGATCGATCGTATATTGAGACAGACGGCAGATGAATTGTCTGATTCAGGAGGCGAGATGTGACAGAATTTACAAATGATTGTAATTAGTTTGACTTTAAAACCTGATGATGTAAAATAAATAAATCCATATATTAACTATAATCTATACGTTATTACAATAATTCATTAATTTATTACACTGACCATTTCTCTGTTAAAAGTGATTAAAAGTGTACAGTATAGTCAGTATATGAAGTGGTTTAAGTTTGTATTTAGGTACATTACCTGAGCAAATGTACTCAGTTACACTCCCTGACTGACTCCGTGGTGAGTTCATGACAGTAGTACATCTGAACACTGTTCCAGCAGGTTTTCCTGTCTGATGGATATTAATGTGTTGGATTCAGTGTGCTGCTGTTCAACATGCCACACTGACCCGCCACACCAACAGCCTCATTAGACTCCGCCCGCCCCCTGCGGAGCTGGAGCACAAACCCAGCACTCCTTCCTCTGGATGCCTCCACAGACCGCGTGGACCAGCTCCTGGTCGTCTGCTCCGACGAAACGCTTGCCGGCCAGTTTGTCCTCTGGCTACCTGGATGACTGTTTGGCGAGCAGCCGTCGGGTTGGCTGGCTGGTTGTCAGGGGCGATGGTGTTGGGGGTCGGTGGGGGCTGCAGTGGTGCCTCTATCGCTGGGTGTCATCCAACTGTCAGTGACCTTGGTTTGGACCCCACCCAGCTGGACAGAGAGTGTGTGTGTGTGTGTGTGTGTGTGTGTGTGTGTGTGTGTGTGTGTGTGGGTGGATGTGTGTGAGAGAGGGGAAACGGGGCTGCTTTTCAAAATAAAAGTAAACATTTTGGACACAATTCATAATGATTTCTGAAGTTTCCTGGGAATAATGATGCAGTCTGGGAGAAATTTGAGGGAAATTAGAGATAAAAGTTTATAGTACTAACTGTGATTAGTTGTTCTGAGTTTAAAAGTTGTTGATTTTCGGACAAATATTTTTTTGTTAAAGTTATGTAAAAATCATCTTTAAAAAATCAGTAAATGACCTGAAATAAAAAAAAGATAACTAAGTAATAGTTATAAAAAGTAAAAGTAGTGTTTAATGCTGCTTGTGTCATATTATCATATATTTCTATCTATTTTCTGTCAACAAATAAACAAGCTTCTGTCACAGTCACCTGCTTTATTCATTTGTGTTTATTTCCAGATGACTCTGGTTGTTTCAGTTCATTTAAATATTTACCTTTTAAGAATGAATTGAACTTCATGACTGTGATGAATATTCTTGCAGTGTGACTGTCACTTTTATTGTAAGATGAATTTGTGTAAAAAGAAAATATTAAAAATATGGTATCTAAAACATAATAAAACTCAGTGTGTTGTTCTCTCTTTCAGTCGGTGTTGTGACAAGAAGAGCTGCGGAAATCGCAACGAGACGCCCTCCGACCCTGTCATCATCGACAGGTAGGAGCTCACCTGAGTGTGGCTTCATACCTCAGACCTCTCTCTCTCTCTCTCTGTGTCTCTGTCTTTCTCTTTCTTTTTCTCTCTCGCACACACACACACACACACACACACACACACACACACACACACACACACACACACACACACACACACACACACACACACACACACACACTTTCTTCTGTCTTATCCATGGAGTCGGCTCAGGTCTGATTTTACATCAGGTGGTCAAAGTGTGAAGATGATCTGATCGGAGGTGAACTGATGTTTAAGTCTCTTTATAATGAAGGATTCTATCTTCTGTCCTCCTCTCTGATGGAGGATTTTCTGGGAGTTTGAGTTGAACCCTTTTTTAGTGTCAGTTGTTGTATGTTGATTTTTAGCTCCTTTGCTTCTTTACATTCACAAATCACCTTCAGTTCTTCCTCTCAGGCTGTCGCTGGTTTCATTTAATTTCTGTGGAAGTCTACTTGAAAAGACTTTAAACTTATCACAGGAAGAAAATCCATCACCGTTAGTGTTTTCAGTGAGCTCAGAGGTCTGCTGACTGCTTTTTTTATGCAGCTTTTGACCATATGTCGTGGTCTTCATGAGTCGATGAGACTTAACTACAAGATTTTGTTTTTGTCCAAGCACAAGTGGAGCCTGACAAGATGTTTGGAGGGCAAAATGGAAAACACTGCTTCATGACTAACTTTATATATCGAGTAAGTGGACGGTGAGCTTTTTCAAACAACTTTTTCTAACATGAAGGATGGACTCAGCTTGGATTGTTTTGACAACATTTTCTTGTTTCAGTTTACAAAATAATCTCACCACAAGGTCCGTTCAGCAGTGTTTTGTGCATTTCGTCTCGTGATCTTGAGCAGCAGATTGAGTCACCCAGTTGTCCCGGAGGTATAGATGTACACATTTCCATTTTGTCTGAACATGTGCAGGATTTCTCGTCCATGTTGGCTCAAAAGTTGAGCTTTTGAGTTCGTTCTTGATGTTTTCAAACAGAGCCATTTTGTCTGGGCTGTTATCAGCTGCTGGAGACCAAGCTGGAGATGCTGTGAAAAGTTGTTTCTTTTAACTACTACTTCTGGTCCTGGAACGAACCATGAGTGAGGTGATTGAGTGATCTTGACATGAAGATACCCTGACAGTCTCAAGTCTCTGCACATTGATACTTAGACTATCATTATAAACTTCTAAAATGTGTTTTTTATATCTAAAACATGACAATCTCTAGTTCTGTATCTCTTGCCTTATGTTTCTGTCTTTGATCAAACATCCATCTGATTCTTTTGTTTTTCTTCCTGTTCCTGTTTTGTGGCATCTCACTTCTTCTTCCTCCTCACCTCTCACTTCCGACAGACGCTCAACTGTGTGAATTGTTCAATCAACACGTGGTAAAAATCAGGTTTAAATGCTGCAGTGCAACCCTTCCTCAAACCTCCATTAGATAAGAGCTGGATTTAATGTGACAAAGATAACAGATTGATTTTAAGAACTCAGAAGTTTGATCTGATAATGACGGGATAACAATGAGAACCATTTCAATGATTTTGAAGCAGTATTATTAGTATATTTAGCTATTTTTAAGGTAGCCGAGAGGTACAACTCCTATTTTAGCCCCTATCTATTCACGTTTAATCAAAAACTCTCAAAGTATGCCGAATTAGCTGCTAGCACATCCTGTTTGCAGTGTGCACATGGAAGTACAGACAAGTTTTTTCAGATTGCTTTGATCCAGAAGTGAAGTTAAAGAAGATCTGCACATCTTTTGCTATGATTTCCAAGAGGATAAACTGACTTTCACTTGATAATGATATAGTGATATAGTGATAATGATATACTCAGGTAGTGCATTTCACTCTGAATCTATAGAAATGTGTTTCATGTCTGTGTGTTCCAGATTGGACTAAGTTATGACTCAGAAGATTGAGTTTCTAAGGAAGGATATTGTATTTTATAACGAGCAGTGATCATGTATTTTTCATCCAATGCTACATGAAAACTCCCGTCGTCCCTCGGTGTGAATATTATCTCCCGACAGCCAATCAGACACTTCCAAACATCAGCATCACAATCCTTTATTAACAACGCGTTCGTCCTCGCCGTCTAATCCCTCCACTCTCAGTGTCCTTGGAGTCGGCGGCTGTCCGTCACAGCGCCCGGCTGTGATTGGTCGGGTCGAGCCAATGACCTCAGAGGAGGTCAGGAGGGAGGGAGAGGAGAAGGAGAGTGGGTCAGTACAAACTCCATGTTGGCTCGTTAGAGAGGCCTTGGACTGTGGCCAGGACACACACGCAGGTGATACACACTCATGTGTATGAGCACACACACACACATCAACTTGAATGCATCTATAGAAGAAAATACATACAGTGCACACATGTTGGTACATGCCACAATAGGACTCCATCAGTGAGTCTACACACATACACACACACAAACGCACACGCACATGCACACGCACACGCACACGCACACACACACACACACACACACATACACACAGTGGTCCGTCCTCTCACCTCCGGCTGTGTATGTGTTGGGGGGTGTGTGTGTGTTTGATGGGTGTTTTTAGAGGTTTTGTCGCCTCTCTGTGTGTTCTGTCACACATGAGATGGACTCTATACATCCAACATCTACAGACGCAAGGCATTGTGGGTACCGCTAGCGGAGCTTTACAGTGACTCTGAGCGTCCTCTGTTTCAAGATGAGGAGGTGAAAGTAAGAATATATGTTATTTTATTATTTAAAATATTGTTAATCATGACAGTTAATACATGTTAAAGATATGAAATGATATGATGTGTAAAAACAACTCGATCTGTGTTCAACCTTTACACAGTCCCAAATGTTTCCTCATGGTAGAGGTGTGTTCCATTTAGGCGCCTGTCACTGTAACTTCAGGAGAGAGTCAGAGAGCGAGACGCAATCTAACGTTAATAAAACACCTTGTCTGAGTCACGTCAGGTAGATTTTCTTTGAAGTATAGCTCTGACTAAAGTCGGCTCTGAGCAGAGACTCTGCTTCTGGTTCTGGGTCTCTGTCACCTCTCTGTTGCGTTACGTTCATGAAGTACAGTCCATTCCCCCTCCAGCTCCAGTCAGCAGTCAACGTTACAGAACAGAAACACCCGACAATGGAGGTCACCTCTAGATCACTGCTGCAGTCAGGCTGATACACAGGAGTGAAGAGAAATCACCTCTTTTAAACTGAGCTCTCCTCCCGTCTGTAAACGTCTCTGGATCAGAGCAGAATCTGATGTGACCGCATGTGTTTATTCCTCCCGAATGTGTGGATCTGCACCAACTGTCTCCTCCACAACTGACTGATGTTTAATGTAATATCATGAGCATGAGCTCCAGCATGTTCTGCTGGAGGTCAGGTTAAGTAGAACATGATAAGGCAGCAGATTATACAATGTACTGAGCAGAAGGTTTGTTCTGTGCAGATCAGTGCAACAGATTGTGGATTCAACTGTTGAATGTTGAACTATCCCCTCCTGAAGAATCTGACTGGACTGAACTACAGAGCTGAGGCAGCCATGTTGTTGTGGCTTTATCCTGCAGCCTGTTACCCTCAGTGTACTGTCACATCCAGACAGCTCCGTTGTGTTGTTGTGTCTGGTGTGTCATTGTAATTATCAGTTATATCAGTTTGTTTGTCTGTAACATCAGAACAAACTGCTGCTGCTGCTGCTGGAGAATGTCTGAAATCATTTAGCTGTTCCTCTGCAGCTTTAATTAGGACACGACAGGACACTGATACTAGTCCACTAACCCAGGGAATACACACACAGCTATTGTCTGCATATTAATGGCCACACACACACACACACACGCACACACACACACACACACACACACACACACACACATACACACACACACACACACACACAGTAACATGAGCACACATATATGTGCAGACACACACACTGTGTCAGTCGTCTTCTGTGATTTACTGCAGCACCACTGGTTTCTCTGCATTTTAGCGCCGGTTAAGAAATGCAATATTTATTATAGTGACCCCCCCAACACACACACACACACACACACATACACACACTTCGTGGTGGGGGCGGGGTTGGGGGGTGGTTTAGTGTGTTTAGTGACCCATCATGCAAATGATGTAGCTCAGTAGCTACAGTAAAGCGATTTAATGTTGTGAATTCACGTCTCGCTGGAGTAAATCAAACTGACACAAACACACACATACACACACACACACACACACACACACACACACACACACACACTGATCTTTATGTTTTATCTTTAACTCGGTGCTTTTTTTCCTTCTTGTTTTTTTCTTGTTTTATTTCTCTCCTCCGTCGTCTCAGATTGTTGGAGGCACATGAACATTTTCTCCATCCATTTTATCATCTGTGACCTCTGACCTTTGACCTCCTTAAGCTGATTGGGTGTATAAATGACAGATTGATCACAGTATTGGTGTGTTTGAGGGTTGTTGGTCTGTGAGAAACATCTACTTTTGGTTGATGGTTGGTTTTCTAGGACATCCATCCCTCTGGCACATTTAACAAACCTCACATTTAACTCTCCAGAGTGAATTATTAACAACAAACACAGACATATGTATTTACCATTTATTTAACTGTTGCAATTACATAAAGCTGCAGCGATACATCTTCTAGTTGTCAACTATAAAATTAATCATCAACTATTTAGATAAGTGAGGAATTGGTGTAAAAATATCCAGAAAATGCTGAAAAATGTCGTCCTCAAATGTCTTGTTTTGTCCAAAATCCAAAGATATTAAAGAAACCAGAATATATTCATATTTAACAAACTGAAGCAGTGAATCATGGCCTTTTCCTGAAAAAATCACTCAAGCCAATAATTGATAATCAGAATAGTTGACAATTTATCAATATTGAATATTGAATATTGAATATCTGCTTACTGCTCAGATTATACTATCAAGTGTCTTCCATGAGGTGCAGTGGATGAATGATGAAGGGATTTTGGACACAGCTGTCGACTCTGTGAGAGATTTTGCTGTTGATTTTTTAAAATGTCATCTTCCAAAGCTGTGAGCAGCAAAACTGAACTCCATCATCCTCTGTCATGCTCATGAGGATGAACAGAAACCTCAGAGACACAGATTCCTGTAGAGGGCAGAGAGGACACATATTTGTGAATAATTGAGTGAACTGATCCTTTAATTCAAAACAAACACAAGCTTCACTCAAAAAAATAAGAACTTCTTTTAGCTCGGACAAAGAGATGCTGTCGTACACTAACAGACGTGTGTGTGTGTGTGTGTGTGTGTGAATATAAATGTGTGCTGATGCTCCTCTCAGAGGTCGCTTTGTTTCCTCCGTTTGCCGGCTAATGGCCAAAATCCTGCCGAGGCAGCAAAAAGCGGCGCTGACGGATCGCCGTAACAGCGCCGTTATTACACGCTAATATTGCAATTAGATGGGTGGACAAGTTGCCCGAGCGGGGCAATAAATTGCCACAGAGTGTCAGAGCGTACGAGGAGGCCGAGCTCTAATTACCCAGAACACACCTCTCCAGCCTCCCCCTCCTCTGCTGTCTGACCATCACCCTCCTGCTTTAATGGTTGTGCCTTACATAGAGGTCATGACCCCCCCTTTACACACACACACACACACACATACACACACACACACACACACACACACACCACACACTCAGAGCACCACTTGTTCCTCTAACGCCATTTGCAGCTTAGATGTCATCTGTAGAGAGTTTAGAGTGATGAAGAGTGACTTTTGACCTCCTGGTATTGAACCTGGAGCCCCTGATATCTCCAGCCAATCAGTGGGTCTCTCAGATACAGGCCCCGTCCCTTACTTTTCTACAAAAAGAAAGATAATCAAATATATCTTTAAATACAGACCTGATATGGCTTTAGTCATGTTTCTGTCAGATGAAACATTAAAACATCATTTCCCATCCCCGCTGCCATCTGAGCAGAATGAAGGGAAACTTGAGAGGAGAATCAAGGCTGAGGGTTTTCAAAAGTTTTTATCTCTTTGTGCCCGAGTTTTCAGAGAATTAATCTTCATTTGCAAAAAGCAGCTCCTGCACAGCGTCTTTGTCTCACAGTTAAGATGCTTTATCGTCTCCTGGGAGCAGAAAAGAGGCTGCAGAGCGAGCGTCAGCAGAGAGAGAGACAAAGGAAGGTTTGATTTCAAGACAAGATTCAGGAAGAAACAAAACAGTAGCTTTCTATTGCTTTTATTGGTTTACTCTCCTTCATGTCAGCCTTTTATTCTTTTGTGTTTTTATTCTTTTATGTTCTTTAATTCAGCGAGGTCACCTTGATTCATCTGGATACAGATTAGAATACTTTTGGTGCTAAAAATGAGTCATGGTTTATCACTGGATGTTTTTCCACGTGGCAACGTACACTTCTACAGACCACAGATTTGTTGAAACGTTATAGTTAATCTCTGATGGCCTGATTAGAGAAACACTTTGTTAGTGTAAGAAAAAGGCTTTGTCTCAAAACACTTGCTTCTGTCAGCACAAACACGGCTGGAAAATGTCCCGACGTCCCTTTGAAAAAACCCTTACAAATGTGAAAAAAACCTCCAACAGTGATCTCTTGCTGGGCGGCCATCACTGTAACTTCTTCTTTTTGGCCATTTAAAACCATAAATATCCTGCAGTGTCCTTTCAGCCTTTGAGGACGGCTGCCGACTGTCAGCTGTGGCCGTGGCTTAGACATGGCAACCAGCGAGAGAAGACATTGTCGGTTGGAAAACAACAATGGGGGCTCCCCTAGAGGTTAGCGTAGCTGCTATAGCATCCGTTCCATCAGAACTGGAGAGTTTATTTGATTTAAAGAACTGAGTGACTTCAGTCAGTTTTATTAACCAACTGGCTCTGTCGGTGGTGGCGCCCTCGCACTGATGGTCTGAGTTTTTGCATTTTTGAAAGGTGCCTACCTTTTTTTTACACCGACTCTCCAGCTTGTTTTGCGATATATTTGCAAGTTAAACATCTGATTAATTGATAAAAAAGTAAAAGCTAAGAAGGAGGGAAGACAAGCACAACTCCCAGGGTACATTTCACTAACAAACATCCAATCACACAGCTTCAAACTGATCACATCTTGTCTGTAAAGAATAGAAATCTTTACATCCTCCTCTAAAGCTACCACCTGTGTTTTTGGGTGAAATCTCTGGATGTGATTTCAGATGTGGCGCTCTAAGTCCTGTTTCACTGTGTATGTGTGTGTGTGTGTGTGTGTGTGTGTGTGTTGGACCCTATGGAGGGTTAACTCCACAGGGGGGTGGGAGTTGGTAGTTGTGGAGGGGGTTATCTGCCCCTATGGACCCTTCCCAGCAATCGTAGCGTATTGATCGGACGAGCGAGGCCCATCGGAGCCGGCCAGATTAAGAGTATAGATTTACAATAAAAGCAGGACATTACTGGGCAGGCGAGGCTAAAATTGAAAGGGGGAGAGAGGGTGAGGGGTGAGGGAGTGGGTGAGGCAGTCAGAAGGGGAAGAAGGCCTGGAGGTTGCCGCAGGGGTTTCTGGGTAATTTGAGTTGAGGATGTGGGTGACAGTAGATACATGTAGGTCAACTGCTGTAGCGAGATTTCAGGTTTATGTTGTTATTGAAGGAAACTGTCATCGCCATGATGTGTTAATGTGGATTTAGGGCGCTGACATGGTTCTGTAGAGGCAATGCATCATGGATAAAGTGGTATCAGAAAGATGGGGTCTGTCAGCAGGCACCTGTCAGTCTCTGTTCTTTCCACCCAGTACAGTGACAGACAGACAGACAGACAGACAGGCAGACAGACAGATGGACAGACGGACAGACAGACAGGCAGGCAGACAGACAGACGGACAGACAGTCAGGGGTCAGACTGGACACTCCTCACAGACCTCTGATGTCCTGCATCTGAATTTGGGGCGAGTTAGTGTTTGAGGTTGGGCTGTAAAATATAGATGGTGGCTGGACACTGCAGCAGGTGGCCTGATGTTCACACTGAATTATTCACCAACACACACACAGCCACAGCTGAGCACAAGGACACACACCTAGTTTACATCTGATTTTGGGACCCATCAGCCAGCAGCAATCTCTGACAACATCACTGTCTTTAACAGACTGTGGTGCACTACTGTTATAAGCTCAAACGTAAAGCCATCATGTGAAACTACAGAACGACAGGCATCCATTGGTACAAACCATGTAGGACTGTGCTCTTCATTTCATGTTTAATGAATGATCTGATAGCCTTTCATAAAATCATGACAATGATCTTTCTATACGTGCCTTTTCTCATAGATGGGTGTCGAAAATAATGACCCAGAAAAAACAGCTAGCTGCACTTCACAAAAGCTTGAAAAACCCCCCCCCAAAAAAACAACAAAAAAAGCAAGACTTGAAGACTTCATTCCTGCAACCGTCATCTACATCTACATCATCTACATCTATATATATATATATATATATATATATATATATATATATATATATATGTATATATATATATGTATATATATATATGTATATATATATATGTATATATATATATAGATGTAGATGATGTAGATGTAGATGACGGTTGCAGGAATGAAGTCTTCAAGTCTTGCTTGAGTTTTGTTCATTGGCCAAATGAAAACTCGCCAAGTGCCAAATGCGTGTCTCTTTTCTTAACTCTACAGCTATATCACATGAGCTTGTAGGAAAGGAGCTAATTGATGCTTCAAAGTAAGGCAAAATTTTGTCGAGGGAGAAACTGGCATGGCCGACTCCGATGACCTCTCATGTTAAGATGTCTGAAGGAAAATAGGTTCCATCGGTACCCCAGACTCTTCCCTTTATAGACATGCTCACTCTAAACTTTAAACACTCTAAAAATGGTGTATCCAAATATTTCAGCATCCTCGGGTCCATAAACAGTCTCGGAATTGCATAAATTGGGTCTATCTGGAAACCTTAGACATTTTCATTCAGGCTTCCAGTGTTCACTTCATTGCTGTGAGACCAATTTTTGAAACTTCACTGTATAAAATGACACATTTTGACCACTGAGATTATCCCGGCCTCATGAAGCTTACTAAACACAAACTAGAGACTGAAGGCATTCTGAGTATGAATGTCTTTTATAGGTATATTGACAATAAGATGGTCTGTGAGTAATTTCCAGAGCAGAAGTGCGGCTGTCGCAATGTCAAAATGTTTGATACCAAATCACAGCGTAGATTTCCCCCTATTCCTCCCCAAATAGATTGATCTGTGTTGGGTCTTTAAGGGTTAAAACATTATGTTTCTTATTTGTAAGAATTGTCTTTACTGACACAAAAAGTTCAGATTCAGTTGAATCAATAAACACCAATCACAACACTAATCAATCCCCATTCTGTGGTCTGCTGGCACATTCAGAGTTTCTCTCCTGCAGATCAGAGTCAGATGTTCATGTTGATTTCCTTCATGATGTTTTCTTGTGTTTGCTCTTCACTGAGCTGTAAATCAGATTTGATTCAAAACATTTGATGTTGTGAGGACAAAGATTTTGTTAGCAGTGTTTAAAAACTCTGAATCTGGACAGAAACAGAAAGAGAGAGAGGAGAGAGGTTAAGAGTCGGCCCTGTTTTTAGAGTCGTGTTTACTTAATGTGACCGACAAGATTAACAAAAATAGTACAGAGGAATGACTGTGTTTGTGTGTGTGTGTGTGTGTGTGTGTGTGTGTGTGTGTGTGTGTGTGTGTGTGTGTGTTTGTGTTGCAGCTCTGGGATCAGATCTCATGACTGACCTCTGCCTCTGTTTCCACTAACTCTCCTCTCCAGAAAACAAGCCTCAGTTTTTTTCTCCGCAGCTCTTCGTCTTCTGTCTGATCGACTGCAGAGTTTAGCTTCGTCTCCCAGATGTTCAGGTGTGTGTGTGTGTGGTGGAGGTTGGAGATGGGGATGGGTGGATGTTGTAACCTGTCCCTGTGTCTGGGTGTCTCCATTAGGCCCTGGTGCAGCCGGGGCCTGCAGGGGCCCTCCGGGGCTCGGTCAGGTTTGATGTGATCCAGGGAGAAATGTTCAGTGGCCCGGGGTGCCCACAGCCATTTACCACAGGGGAGGATGGGAAGGAGGGGGGAGGAGGGGTGGTGTTTACATACTGTACAGACAGGATGGATGGTGCAGGTGAGCTGGAAGATTGAGGGGTCCATGAGTCGATCCACCTGAAGTCCAGGTTGTTGCGCTGATTTTACATTTAGTCTGGACCCATCTGATCTGAAATATGGACATGGTGATGTCATGACAGATGACATCATCATAAGAGGTCATGTGACAATAGCATAAGTCTTTGAGTGTTTTCTCAGTGAATCAGACTCAGAAACACTTCTGTATGTTACCGGTGGTCACACTGTAAATGTAAACAAGTTTTTAATGGAGAAAGTAGATATCGATAATTGTTAAAATAAAAAAAATGAAATAATGATAAAAGATATAAATAATAAACAGAATATGTTCATAAACAATATAAGAAACAAATATCCGGATTTGTACTGTCATAAAATCCCTCCAGAGGAAACAACAGGCTATTCCAGTGTGAGTAGACATCGATAATTGTTTTGTCATCCATAATCATGTCATGTTATCATGATAGCCCAAACTGAGACACAATTAACAACCCAGTTAATAAATGCAACTCATTTTGAAATCAGCAACTTTTCTAATCACAACTTTGAGTCCATCATTGACCAAATCAAACACATACTGCTGTCGTGTTCACGTGATCTCCTTTAAGTTCTGTGTTTCCTACAGTGTTTCACCCTCACCTGCACCGCTCAGCCAGCATATCTTCATCACAACACCAGATATCATTTACCTGCCTTGTTCTATCAGTATCATTTAACAATGTAATCATAAATGTTTTATTTATTTAAACTAATTTACAAAATTCAACATTAAGAACTTTTCATCTGTTTATTGTAAATGTCCTCCCACTTTGGGAATCACCTGAAAACAGCACTTCTATTATTATTGTACTTTTTTTAAGCAGTTTGTCTTTAAAAATAACAAACAAGATTGGTCATTTATTAGAATAGTTGCTGATTGTTTTTCTGACAATTGGCTTATCATTTATCACGACTGTCTGTGTACTGAGGGATTAAAACACAAAAGTAGGGCTCGTCACTATGAACTTCAAATAATACGTAAAAATAATTTGTCTCCTTTGTCAGTATTGTGAGATGACTGTTGGTGTGTTTGTATCGTAAGTCACTTTGGACAAAAGCTTCTGCTTAATGTAAATGTTTCTGATAATAATCATTGTTAATGTGGATTTAATGGCTTTGTGGATAAGTATGAGAACAATGACATCACTTTACTGTAATGAGCCTTTAAAACCAGGAGAAGAAGACACTGATGTCACCAAATAATGATACCCAACACTGTACCAGAACCTGTCCCGGTTCAGAGCGGACCAGAACTGAACGCCCATGTCCAATCAGCTGTTTCCCACTTCCTGTTAATTGGATTGAGGAATTAGGGCCAAATGTGATTACATCACCACCTGCAGGTTCGTTAGCCGCCTCAGTGTCAACATCCAGCGGTGCTCAGCTGGAAACACCTCCTCAACATCCCCCACCGCCCCCCACCTCCACCCAGGGTGGGGCGGGGCGCTCACCAGGGGATCATGGGAACTTTGGGAGCCCTACCACCCCCCCCACTACCACCACCGCTTCTTCTTCCTTCTTCTTCCCCTTGCCAAATCCCCCTCCCAGCATGCACCTCACCCCCTCAAGGCAAATCACCTTGTTAATCTCAGCACACACACACACACACACACCACACACACACACACACACACACACACACACACACACACACACACACACACACACACACACTAACAAACATGCTGCTGTAAACAGGAGCTTGTATTTAATCCAACAGACTCACTTCTTTTCTCTTTTTATGCATTGTGCTATCAAACAACCAAAGATAGACGACAGAGAGGCGGAAAGAACGGTGGAAAGATATTTGGGTTATTTAAGAGCTTTATATTATATATATATTCCCCCAAATTTCAAAGTGGGTCCATTAACAGTCTTTTAAGGAACGTACGAATTATAGAAATGTACAAAAACAGAATATAAATCAATCTCATCTCATTCATACTCGTTAAATAAAGTCATTGTCAGCACTGATACAGTAGAAATTTAGATATTTAAAGACTAAAAGAAAACAAGCATGCTTTATTGCCCGTGTTGTATGTATGTGCAGATTTTTCATTTTAAATTACACACCATCACCTGAAAGGATCAGCACCTGACACAGATTACAGATGATCAAAACATAATCCACAGGCCCCAAATCTACTGCTGAGAATGATTTATTTTACTAGTTGATATCGATCTTGTCTGATCATGACTCACGGTGTGTTCATTTGCTGTCGGAATTTTCAAGGAAAAACATCTTTCTGACTGAGAAAATTCACATGAACTCCACCTGAAGTCGGAACAACAACTTGGAGAGTTGGAGAAAATGCTACACGAGTTGATGAGTTGACGTCACTTGACGCTGAAACAAGTGACCGAGAAAACATCAGGTTGATGTTGATAATACACCACAGTCATGTATTGCAGAGTCATTGTATCCAGCGTCCATGCTGCTCCCACATTGTGAAGTCGGAAGAATGAACTCCCAACTCAGGGAGTGGGACCGTCCGAGGAGCACCTGAATGCACCATATATCCCAACATGTGGACTGATTATCCAGCTTCCACCTCGATGTTCTGATTTTCTCGTCTCAGGATTCGTATGCAGGCTGCTGATGATCTTGTAGAGTTTGTCCTTCTGGTTCTTCTGCCTCATTCCTTCTCTGGTGTTAATCAGCTGTGGTGACATCCCAACTCAGATCACTGACTTCTTGTTGTTTGTCTCTTCAAAAACATTTCAAGATTTCTTTAAATGTTTCAAACGTGAGCTCTAAACTCATGTAACTCAGAGGTTGCATCGGAGACGCCAACTCTTGTATGCAGGTGGTTCTGGATGTCTTCAGGTTCTGTAGGTGAGCCGTGGTCGATGGGGGTGTAGATTTCTGCTGGTGCGTCCGGCCCTGACAGAGGTTGTGTCGGAGACGCCAGCTCTGAGTTCAGTTTAGTCGGTCGGAGCCGTTAGTATTCAGGACATCAACACTCTGCTCGCTCTCTCTCTTTCTGCCACTCATTCCCAATCTCGCTCGCCCCTCTTCCTCCTGTTAATCACTCGAGTGTTTTCCCAATTAAGAATGCACTGATAACCTTCCATCACACACACACACACACACACACTTGCAGCAGTTTAATCAGGAATATGAGTGCGGTGTGGCTAATTAAGGACGACCATCCGTGGGCTCCTGCCTCACCAGCAGATGTGGGGGAGGGGAGTGTGAGTGTGTGTGTGTGTGCGTGTGTGTGTGTGTATCCTTGCTGGTGGGTTAGCTGACGTTTGTTTGGCTCTTCTTCTACTTCCTGTTAGAAGACGGGATGATCACTGGTGATTGGTTATTAATTGTGCCGCCATGTTGGTTTGACTTATTTTGTTGTTTAGTTTGTATTAATGTGGATATTTTTACTCACATTAGTTAAATTTTATTTGATATTTTCTTGCTTATTTTAATTGAAGCGTTTATTAAAACCGGTTCACAGATTTTTCTGTCTCAGTTGGTTGGGTTCTTGTGCCTGAAAGGTGTTGAGATATGGGCCATAAAATAAAAAAGGTGTAAACTAGGTGTAATACACACAGCACGGCTGAAACAAATAGTTCAATTGTTAGAAAATTAAGTAGCAACTATTTTGATAATTAATTAAAAATGTATTTGAACAGATGAAACTGGCTACATTCTGGGTCCAAATGAGAATAATCTTTGGTTTTGTCTTCAATAATAATAAACTGAATATCTTTGGGTTTTGGACTGTCTGTTGGACATAACAGCACATATGAAATTTGACGAGTCGATAATATTAAACCACATCTCTTTTACTGACTTGACAAACACAACATTTATAAACTCCTGTACAGTTGGGACGGTAGCCATAAACACAGAAAAGGAAGAAAGATATTAATATTAAATCTATCTTTGGTCACAACTTCTGAGCTTTTCTTACTGCAGAGAAGAAACCTGTAAAAATGTGAAATCATCCAATCTAATATCTTTAAATTGACTACTACAGAATACGAAATTTCTGATGCTTAGTGTTAACCGGAAGTGTTTTTACCACCATGGAGGTGCACGTTGCACTCTGTCGGAGGCAGTGTCTTCAGTGCTGGGGGGGTTTGCACTTTCAGTATATGTCATATCTGGCGACATTCAGAGATGAAGATTTCCTGTGGTTGTACAGAGCCAGGAAAAAAACCCTCACTGCCTCTGTGATTTTCAAATCAGTAGCTCCCTCCTCTCCGATGAAGTGAAGCAGGTCACCAGATACTACTCTCATGGCCTTAAGTGTGGACACCTTCCCTTTACCAATGGGATAGGAGGTGGTGTCACACCCAGAGAGAGCGTGCATAGCCAGGGTGGAGCGACAGTTCTCACCCAGATTCTCTACTGTTGAATTGATGTTGAGAACCGTGCCATCCCATCTCTGGGATGGAGTTACACTCATGGATCTGCTATCTCTCACCAGAATCAACTACTGCACCTTTATTCTGCATTAAAATGACTGAATTAGACTCGACCTTTGTTTAGTATGTTGTTGAGCTGTGTACTCAAACCCCAAATGATTCCTTATGGTAACGTTTGGATGTCTGTAGCTATAACTTCCAGGAGAGAGTCAGAGTATGAGGAGGGAAGTCTGAGAACGAGACGAAACGTAATGTGAAGAAAACTTTAAAACACATATTAACACATAACACAATTAACGTACTGTGTGTTGAATTGAAACAGATATGAGGGATGTGTGTGCAGCATGCAGAAGGATATACAGTCATGAACAGGGAAGAAAGATTATCCACTGAAGCTTTGTTAACACAGAGGACCGAAGGAAATATTATTAACTAAATTATTAATGAATACATAGTTTTATATTCAAGCAGTTTCAGACGTTTAACCCCAGAAAACAGACAAACACACAACCTGAGGGGAGAGAGGTGGGAGAGAGAGGGGGAAAGAGAGTTTCTTTGTGTGGAGAAAATAATAAATAAACAACGCTGTGTGTGTGTGTGTGTGTGTGTGTGTGTGTGTGTGTGTGTCTGCGGTGTGAAGAGTGAAATGTGAGGCGGGCGAGTCCAGACACGACGACAGCAGGAAGAGAGATGGAGAGATGGGTGAGGGAAGGGGGAGGGGGAAGTGTGGATGGACAAGTGGGGGGAGCTGATGGTGGGGGGGGGGGGGGGGGGGGTGATGGAGGGGTGAGAATGAGACAGTTGTGGGGGAGACGATGAGAGGAGGGCAGATTAACAGGGTATTGATTTCTATATAAAGATGGAGGGATGTGATATGGGGGGAGGAGGGGGAGGCGGGGGGGGGGACAGGAGTCACAGGAGGAGAGGAGGTCGCTGGGGAGGAGAGACGATGGTTTGAGTTACATAACGACCAAAACACCCGTCTGTCTGTCTGTCTGTCTGTCTGACTGTCTGTCTGTCTGTCTCCTCACCTGTCTGTCCGAGTGTCTGAGTGTCTGTCTTGAATTTGAGCTAATAGGAATCTTATGCAGGTGGGTTCAGGTGTGTTCAGGTTTTGTGCCGGTCACAAAGTGAGTGGACTGTGTCCATCTAACTTTTTTGCATGTCAACTCTGAGTTGAGTGGAGTGTCCTTTGTCAAACTTCTCTGTGTTCAAACTGAGAGCTGAAAGTATCTCTTAAAGGTGTGTCCAGGTGTGTCCAGGTGTGTCTAGGTGTTGTCCCAGTTGGAAGATGATGCAAGCTAGAGATTGAGGCCATAAACTCAGTAGGAAATTGTTCACCGAGGTAATAAATCAAGTGAGAATTCTGCTCATTTTCTCATAAGCTTACATACAATCAGACTTCTGTTTGAAACCAGCGGAGTTGCCCCCTGCTGGACATCAGAGAGACGGCACGTTTAAAGCAGTCCAGCACTGGATTCACTTTTCAGATCCAGAAGTACGAGCAGCAGGAGACTGAGAGTGACTGAGAGTGTTTGTTCACTGTTAGCACACAGTTAGCTTGAGTGCTATCAGTCTGCTCTGGTTACCTTATTACTGCAGGATTAGCCTTGTTAGCGAGGCTAATGTTAGCTGTCTTGAGGATGGTCGTATGAGTCCTGCTTGGGTGAACTGACCCTTAACAGTCTCCTCCCTACACTCCTCATACTCAGTCACTTTATAAAATTATACACACACACACTCTCAGCAGCAGCTCTGAAGCATGACAGAGTGTGTTTCTACCTGCCGTATGGAGCCGTGTAATCCCTTCGCACCACAGCGGGCGTCCATCAGCTCCACCTCAGCTCCACCTCAGCGCAGAGGCTAAACACAGCCTGTGTGTGTGTGTGCGCGCTGGTGCATTATGGGTGTGAAGGCAACATGCGAAAGGAGGAGGCAGCGTCATACATATTTGATGTCACAAAGCTGAACACACGCACACTAAAACATTGTGCACATGTTTGTTTTGTCAGATGTTTACTGACGTTTTCTTTAGAGTCACTGTGAGATCTGAACCTGGAGGGAAACTCTGACGTCTGATCGTCGTCCTCTCTCTGACTATGTTCAGTTTACAAATCCTGATTAACACATTCACTGTGTGTTAAATAGATACCTTTAAAAATACACACATATGTTGTAGAAATGCACATAGTGATTAGATGCTTCAGTGATGAGAGATTCTTCTTCTTCTTCTGTGGTTTACACTGTGTGTAAATTCTCTCACCTGTGTTTGAGCAGGATTGATACTAAAACTCATTATTGGTAATCAAGGTAACCAAATACAAGTAATTTGTTAGGTCATAGACATTTATTCATAGAATCATTTTATTTCTATTGAAGTTAGCCAGGAGCTAACGGGAAGTTTACTGAGCAGCTTTCAGTGGAATGAACTGGGCTCCTCCCCCTCTCACTCTCACACGCGATTTTAATGTTACATTCATGTTTTCACACCTGGATGACCTGAGGACAGGTAAGGAGCTTTGTTTCAGGATGATATCGTGTGTGTAACATAATTGTTATTGAAGACAGATTATTTAAACTGCTTTTCGATTAATCATGATTTGAGAGGCTACGACATCCTGTGTCAGCTGACCTTCTCTTTCACTGAAAGTACTTACTGTACTAACACACAACCACAGGTAGATCACTCTTCACTAAGAGGCTGTGACACACACCTGTCTTCTGTCTGGAGGCAAATCAGAGAGAGGAAAGAAAAACACAGAGATACAACACAGAAAACCTCAACAGATATAAAGACACTGAACGAGTGACCTGCAGCGCAGAGAGGCTTCTTTAACCAGAGTTTAGAGGAACGAAACATCGAAGCTCTCACTAAAATCACATTTACACACAGGTACACACTTGGGTACACACTCCTGTACACACTCCTGTACAAATTCCTGTACACACTCAGGTACACGCTCAGGTACACACAGGTACAACTCCACCTTCTCTGTGTGTTTGTTCAGTGTTACAAACTGTTGCCAAACAAGCAGCTCCACAGTTTTTTTCTGTGAAAGCGTGAAAACAATCGAGCAGCTGAGCTGAGCTGCATCCTGCTGCTGCACATACACACATGCACTCACACGTACGCACACACACACACACACACACGCACGCACGCACGCACGCGCACACACACACACACACACACACACACACGCACACACACACACACATACTGCAGCTCACTCACCCACAACACAAATCAATACCAATTTATAATTCAGGATTGCTGGAGTTTGGGTTTTAGGGCAGCCTGGCTTCCAGCCTTCATAAATATTACAGTGTTATTGACTTGATCTCAATGAATTGGAGATTTTCTTCTTCTGCGTTTTTTTTTTCTTTTTTTTACTTCATTGCCGCCCCCCCTCCTCCCTCCTCTTCTTTGGGTGTTTCTGAGGAATAAAGTCTTCCTTATTTATTCTCTTTGAGTTGGAGATGAGACGACTAACGAGAGATAACGTGGTGGCTAATAGCCGATGGACGGGCTGAGACCCTCCCGACTGACCCCGCCCTCACCCCAACACACACGCGCACGCACACACACACACACACACACACACACACACACACACACACACACACACACACACACACACACAAACACACACACACACAAACTGCAGCCTTGTCCGGTGATTCGTCAGGCAGAGCTGAGAAGATTTGTCGACCTCAAATCTGAACAAAGACGTCGTCGTGTCGGACAGTGATCACCAGGATCTGTGTGTGTGTGTGTGTGTGTGTGTGTGTGTGAATTCAGCACCATTTGACTGATTTTAGAATCATAGACAACATTTATATATCACTTCCACAAATATAACACACACACATTGGAAACAATGGAAAATACACACCAACAAGTACACACTTGTACCCAAAATATACTCACATACATACACACAGATAAAGACACAAGTACACAAAAGTACACAACAATAATGCTACATTTTTGTATTTTTTTTTGACAGTCCTCTCTTCCTCGCCCTCCACTTCTTCTCTTCTCTTCTCTTCCTCCCTCCCCCACCATACAGTAAAGATGGAGGTATTGATTTTCCTCCTGACCACCAGCACAGTTTTCTTATTTTTGTCTCAGCTGATCCTCCTGCTGAGAGACACTAATGATGGACAGAGAGAGAGAGAGAGAGAGAGAGAGAGAGAGAGAGAGTGTATGTGTGTGTGTGTGTGTGTGTGTGTGTGTGTGTCTGTGTGTGTGTGTGTGGTTGTGTGTGTGTGTGTGTTTCAGTTATATCCCAGACTCCCTGTCAAGTGTCAGAGGTGTCAATAAAGTAATAAAGTTCAGGAGTATTTTGCTGCTAAATGTAAAGTCCATAAGGACACGCAGATAAATCTGCTCATCTTCCAAACAACAAGTGTCCTTTACTGTACTGTACTCTGTACTGTACTCTGGACTGTACTGTGCTCTGTACTGTAGTCTGTACTGTACTCTGTACTGTACTGTGCTCTGTACTGTACTGTACTCTGTACTGTACTCTGTACTGTACTGTACTCTGTACTGTACTGTACTCTGTACTGTACTGTGCTCTGTACTGTACTGTACTCTGTACTGTACTCTGTACTGTACTGTGCTCTGTACTGTACTGTACTCTGTACTGTAGTCTGTACTGTACTCTGTACTGTACTGTACTCTGTACTGTACTGTGCTCTGTACTGTACTGTACTCTGTACTGTAGTCTGTACTGTACTCTGTACTGTACTCTGTACTGTACTCTGTACTGTAGTCTGTACTGTACTGTGCTCTGTACTGTACTGTACTCTGTACTGTACTCTGTACTGTACTGTACTCTGTACTGTACTCTGTACTGTAGTCTGTACTGTACTCTGTACTGTACTGTGCTCTGTACTGTACTGTACTCTGTACTGTACTCTGTACTGTACTGTACTCTGTACTGTACTGTGCTCTGTACTGTACTGTACTCTGTACTGTACTCTGTACTGTACTGTGCTCTGTACTGTACTGTACTCTGTACTGTAGTCTGTACTGTACTCTGTACTGTACTGTACTCTGTACTGTACTGTGCTCTGTACTGTACTGTACTCTGTACTGTAGTCTGTACTGTACTCTGTACTGTACTGTGCTCTGTACTGTACTCTGTACTGTAGTCTGTACTGTACTGTACTGTACTCTGTACTGTAGTCTGTACTGTACTGTACTGTGCTCTGTACTGTACTGTACTCTGTACTGTAGTCTGTACTGTACTCTGTACTGTACTCTGTACTGTACTGTACTCTGTACTGTAGTCTGTACTGTACTCTGTACTGTACTGTACTGTACTCTGTACTGTAGTCTGTACTGTACTCTGTACTGTACTGTACTGTACTCTACTGTACTCTGTACTGTAGTCTGTACTGTACTCTGTACTGTACTCTGTACTGTAGTCTGTACTGTAGTCTGTACTGTACTGTACTGTACTCTGTACTGTACTCTGTACTGTAGTCTGTACTGTACTCTGTACTGTACTCTGTACTGTAGTCTGTACTGTACTCTGTACTGTACTCTGTACTGTACTGTACTCTGTACTGTACTCTGTACTGTACTGTACTGTACTCTGTACTGTACTCTGTACTGCACTATACTGTACTGTACTCTGTACTGTACTCTGTACTGTACTGTACTGTACTCTGTACTGTACTTTGTACTGTAGTCTGTACTGTACTCTGTACTGTACTCTGTACTGTAGTCTGTACTGTACTCTGTACTGTACTCTGTAGTGTACTCTGTACTGTACTCTGCACTGTACTGTACTCTGTACTGTACTCTGTACTGTACTGTACTCTGTACTGTACTCTGTACTGTACTCTGTACTCTCTACTATACTCTGTATGCTGTACATACATGCTCACTATGTCGTGATTACTGTAAACGTACCAGATTTATCAAAAGATTTCCTCGTTATGAGACCAAAGGAAGACAAAGATTCAGCTGTTTGCTGACGACCCTTAGAGATGACCCTGTTTTTACTCTAAGAGGACTTTTCACTGAGTTATTTAAACCAATCAGGCCCTGAATGTCAGAACAGGGTTGATTTTTTGGCTCATGTTTCTGCACTGGTTAGAGACAATAACAAAGGTGTCATGTTGACCCATCTCATGGAAACAGTCACTGGCATCTGACAGCTTCCCTCTGATTTAGGGATCTATTATCATCTTGGCTGATGATCGGTGTCTGTGATTTTACTGCAAATGTATTATTGGTTACTGACCTCCTTGATTTCTAATAATCTGATCAGCTCTGAAAAAGCTGCATGGTTCCACCCCTCAGATCTTTGAAACAGGCACACAAGCTTTCCACACCTACAATTGGACACGAGACATTATGAATATGTCAGGATACAATTACACCATTCAGCATGATCGTGATTCACGATGTATTCCTCAGAATATTCTAACACTTAACATAGAAACCTAAAATTGCAAACAAACTGGAATCACTAACTTGACATTCTGTTAGGAAACAAATATTGTGCAATACGTGGACACACGTATTGTATAGTGAAAAGCAAAGAATGTTAAATAAGTTATCATGAACAGATCAGACAGGAGACCTAGTGTAGGACTGTACATCAGCGAGCCAGGCAGCTTTTGACAATCAATCATGTGAGGATATTCACGATGATCCCAATAATGAATTTCTTTTTACTTTTATCGTCCCATCCCTGCAAACAACTATCCATTAATGGATGCAGAAACATCCTTAAACATCTGTTGGTATATGGATGCCACTCATCAGGCCCATCCATGAGAAGAGTCATCTCATCAGCAGCTTCTTTAACAGCTTCAGGATTAGCTTCACAATAATGTTCCTCTGAGGAACATTTTACTGAACACTTTGCTTTCATGTCCACCATGTCCACCATGTCCACCTCATCAACATGTTGGCTGGTCTGAAGTCTCACCTCACGTTCTCAAATCAAATCAAATCAGGTCAATTTTATTTATATAGCTGAAAATCGCAATCACATTGCGTCAGTGGGTTTACAGTCTGTACAGTGAACCACATCTGTCCTCAGACCTTCTCCGTTCACTAACACCAGTTCCTGTGTGAGACGCTTGTTTACTGTGCATTCACATTATGTTTATATATTCGAGCCTGGCGTTTCTGTAAAAGTAAAGATTATTACTGAAAATGAAGAGTAGAAATACTTGATTACTTGTTGCCTTCACACCTGTCAAGTCCACAGAGTGAATATGTGTGAGTAACTGACTGAAAGCAGAGCAGCAGCAGGATGTTGGTGCAGCAGACTCAGTTTTCGGCAGGGATTGGATTTTCGGTCACGACACCGGCACGCCAATCCTCCGGCTCTGCCCTTTTGGCTGATGGAGGCTCATCTGCTGCCGGATAATCATGACTGAAATATTGAAGCGGTGGCGTTTTGGAGGCGAGTGGAGCTGAAATTTGGCACTTGCCAGAGCATTGCTGGAGGAGGAGGAGGAGGAGGAGGAGGACGAGGAGGGGAGGTGTGAGTTCATCCTCTGCCTGCCCGCAGTCGTCTTCCTTCAGCCCTGCAGTAAAACCCCTCTTAGTGGGTAGTGCCATCTGGCCGGGGCCCCTGGCGGAGGCGTAACGGCGCCCAAAAAACTCGGGGTCGCGATGCTTTACTGCCCAAGCCTGCCGCCTGCAGATGGCAGCGGGCGTGCCGCTGGAAAACGCCAAGGTCGCTGCGGCATGTGGTGCGTGGAAAGGGAGAGTTAAATGGCAGCGGGTGGGGGGGTGGGGGGGGGGGCACCGCTGGAGCCATAGCAACATCAGGGCCGTGCTATGCTACATTAAAGAGCAGCGCTAGCTCGCCATATGGGAGGGCTACTGCTATCAAAGCTAATAGCTATGTTAGCTTAATGCACACACTCTGACACACACACACACACACACACACACACACACACACACACACACACACACACACACACACACACACACACACACACACACACACACAGTAAAGTGGCAGCTGGTGGAGTGAAAAGCCTCCCAGTACAAAGGAATTTAATAAGAGAACAGCTGAATGAGACACAGACAGACAGACAGACAGACAGACAGACGAGCTCCACACCTCCTCTATGTGTCTGTCTACCTGTCTGTCCACCTGTCTGTCTCACTTTTTCAATTTGAATGTTCTTTATTAGTAAGACATGTTTTCAAACTGTGTCGCAAAAGAACATAAAACAAACTGGAGGATAAAGAGAATGACAGAGAGAAGAAGAGATGGTGGTTAAAATCAAAATGGCTAATATTTGAATAGAGTTTACACTTACACTTATAGAGTAAACACTTAACTACCACATAGACACAGAACTATGGAGCCGGATTAGCCCTTTGTTGGGCCCTGGGGCCCCATCGGTCCCCCCCACCTTTGTCTCCCAGTGACTGTACGGTTCAGTGAGTTATTACGAAATTTGATTGTAAAATATTCTCTGGCTTCAAAAAATAACTTTTTTGGATGAGGATGAACAGCAAGGACATGACAACATCAAACAACATGTAATTGTGACTTGATAAAGAACAATTTGATTGAGTAAATTAAAACTAAATATATACTGAATATAAACAATTTAGTTTGTGTTGCTCGATGAGATGAGGTAGAAAATAATCGGGTGTTGCTCTAAAGGGACAGATCACAGCAAAATCAAGACACGTATGTTTCATCTTACTGCGGTGCTGTTTATCCATCGTGATAGTTTTGGTGTGAGTTGCTGAGTTTGGAGATATCTGCCTTCTCATTCATATAATGGAAAATTAAAGAACCCAACAGCGAGGTCTCTTTACAGAAATCATGACCCAGTCACTCCTGCTAATCCACAGAGCTTGTTGTTAGTTCTTTCATAATGACAATAAGGGGCTCATACTCATGATAGTGCGAGATGTAAACATTAATGGTGTCCTCCTCAGCTGAGCTGTAATGTAAGCTAGCTTAGTTAGCTAGTGTTTCAAAGAAGGCTGATATCTCCAAAACTCTGCAACTCACACCAAAACACTCTGATGATATAAAACACTACAGGTAAGAGGAAGAATATGTATTTTTTGATTTTGAGGTGAACTGTCCCTTTAAGGTCTGTGTGTTCTCAGGTTATATTGAGCTTTGGTAGTGAATAAAGTACAAACAAACACATTTTTACTAAATTCAGTCGAGTCTTCGACGCCCCGATGTGTTAAGGTACTTTTTTCCCGCTTGGGTTTTTAACTGAAGAACTGAAGATTTGGGAAACCACATCGATAAGTGATCAGAAATTGGAGGCTTGATTTGCTCAAAACTCAGTATTGTAGAGAGTTTGTTTACAGTCATGGTTCACATGCAGTTTCCTAGTAGAAGTCATTTATGAAGTCAGACTGTCCAGACCAACTTCAGCCGCCTCACTCATTTCTGTTACGGTCTGGCGATTACAAAATGAAAATACTGAAACTAAGTATCTCCAAAATAAGTACATAAGTACAGTACTTTAGTAAACTGTAGTTAGTTATATTCCATCACCAGCTATTCTTGACTTTGAGACTAAGATTTTTATTTTTCCTTTGAATGTAGATCAGTTCCAGTTGTCGATATCTGTCTCCTGGATTATTAATAATCAGTATTGGCCCTAAACTATATAGGTCGAACCTTCATTTCTATATTAACATTTTCAGTCTGGTATCGACCTTCTGGTGTGTTTTTTCTGTACATTATCTGACACAGAAAGATGTTGAATGTGTTCAGAAGTCAAGCTGCAGGCTGTTCGTTTCTCCCAAAGTACATCATGTGATGGAGAAAGCTGCGTCTCCACGTCCATGAGGAAGGAAAGTTTTATCTCTCCGTTCTGTCCAGGTGTTTTCACCCTGCTCGCTCTTTTGTTCTGTTCATTCCTTTGTCTCTACACCTCTCTCTCTCTCTCTCTCTCTCTCTCTCTCTCTCTCTCTCTCTCTCTCTCTCCTTCCTTCACTCTCGGTGTCTCTTGTCCCTGGACTCTCTCTCTCTCTCTCTCTCTCTCTCTCTCTCTCTCTCTTTCTCTCTGCCTGCAGCTGAAGATGTGACTGAAAATTAATTTGGGGGGTTTCATTAGATTCACTTTTTGGCCCATTTCCCCGGGTTTGGTCCCCGAGCAGACAAAAACACACACACACAACTACGCACACTCACTCTGTCCATTTTCAGCTCTGGGATGAAGGGAGGAAAGAGCTAAATTACAAAAACAAGAGGTGTGTGTGTGTGTGTGTGATGCTGTATTTTAATGATCGGTATCAGAATGCCGTGAGGAATCATCAATACCCAAAATGAGGTTTTTACACACACACACACACACACACACACACACACACACACACACACACACACACACACACACACACACACACACACACACACAAACACTGTTGTTCTGTAGTCGAGGTGTTTTTGACTGTTTCCAAACCTGTACATCAGCGAGCCAGGTAAAAGGTGTTGTTGCCGCAGTGATGGGTTGAATTTTAGTGTAATAATGTATATAAACTTAATCATATCCAGTGGTTTGATTGGTTAGATTCAATCACAAGAACCACTTGGTTAGGTTTAGGAATACCTGGTTCTGTCTCCACAACCACAGCTGGAAAATGTCCTGATGACAAAAATGTTGAGTGGTTTCAGGCTTACAAACCTTAGGCTCAACAACCATGTGGTGAGAAAAGATCATGTTCTGTCTCCAAAAGACAGCATTTAAAACTTGAATACAGAACATATCTCTAGATGATCAAATATAATTGGAAGTTTTATTTGTTGTTTCTTGAATTAGTAAATAAATGCACAGAGTTTGGTTGGTGACTCATCAAACACCTCTGAGTCAGTTGGGAATCTAAACTCTATCAACCTGTACTGTTGATAGATTGATTGATCAGCTGTTTATCTGAGTAATCATGTTTTTACTTTAACTTGGTACTTGGTAATCAGAACAACAGAACATGTTGTTTCTGTGAGATGAAACCTGAAGCCGGTTTGTTTCTGCTGACCTTCCTCTGCTCTCTCACAGATCTTTGTCTCTGCTCTCGTTGTGTTTCTGCTTTAATATTCTTTGTGTCCAATCTCTCCTGCTGTCACCCAACACCACCTGCTTTCTGCTTCTTATTCTTCAAAGAATTTATTTTTGGAGAAATCTTCGGCGTCTCCTCGCAGCCCGCTCGTTCTCCCGCTCGCTCTCGGACTCTCACCTCCTCAGGTAGATTGAGTTTTCAAGGTGAACGTCCCATTACAGGAGAAGGTTGACAAATTAATTTGGTGGGCGCCTTGTTGCAGTGTGGGTAGCGATAGTGACCGGCCTGTCAATTTGAGAAATGAGGTGTAGCTCAGAGAGCCAGATGGGAGAGAAATTGAACAGCACATTAGCTAATTACTTATGCAAATCACCGCCAGTCGCTGCACCTTAACTTAAGCAGGCTGGATGACACTCGGAGAGGCTGCTGGAGAGATTTAGCTAATGCTAATCCAGACGTACACCCCCCACCCGACACCCGCCCACCCCCTCAGCCCCTCACCTGCTGCAGGAGCAGAAAACCTGCAGCCGAGCAGAAAATAGATCACAGCGTGCGAAACAAATATTGTCTCACCTCAGAGGAGGAGACAGAAACACAGAGAAGAAGTTTCAGAATGGGAGAAAGTCTCAACTTCTGATGCAGTTTATTTATAAAAGAGAAAGAGCTGCAAGATAAAGACAAAAACAGCAGACATGGAAAAGTCCCAATGTCATCTTCATGCCCTCGGGTTAAGAGTCTGAAATGTTTTTCCTTTAACCACGATATTTCTTGAACCGTAAAACTACTGATTCCAATTCCCCCTGTGGACAAACGATGGAGATGGTGAAACTTTATTTTGGTTTTGTAACTCTGTCGAAGACTACAGAGCAGCATCTTCCTCAGGCTGAGACTCACTTCATCCTCAACACGGCAACATAAAGAAAAGTTAAAAGGTATAAAGAATAACTGCAACTACACACGGCGAGCTGATTGTCTGGTTGTTTATATTGTTCATCTCATACATTAAGTTGTTATGCCGTACGTTTAACATAGTAGTTTTAAGCCTAATCTGTGTAAGATGGGACGCAGTCAACCTGTTAATCTGTTCTTTAGTGGCTCTGAAGCCTCAGCAGGTAAAGAAGTTTCAGATTCAGTCGGTCAGTTGGTGTTTTGGTAAAAAAAAATGCGCCAGTGATGAACAACTTGAACCAAAATAGGACTGTTGAGTGATCGTTCAGCTCGGACACTTTGATTGTTCTGTTTTATAATGTACACTCATTGTGTGTATGGCTTTAACGAGAGTTGTTTTAATCAATTCACCACAATATGATTATTAAACACATTGATTAACTCAATGAAAACCTTTGAGCCTTTCCTGCCTGAGGGGCCCTGACAGCTTCATCTGGACGCTCGTCCTTTCAGTCAGCCTACATTAGTTTATTAAGACTCTACATTGACCATCAGGAGCCTCCTGTGAAGCTGATCCCTCCCCATCTGCAGACTAAAACCTCCTCCTCCTCCTCCTCTTCTTCATCACTACCCAGCATTCCCGGCCTGAGACTTGGTGGCCAGGTGTTCATTTAACGCCTAACGGCAGCTCGGTAAGGACGCCCCTGAGTCCGCTTCACGCCGCCGCCAGCCGAGCGAAGACTCCGCTCTGCCAAAACTCCCCTCTCCCCCATAAACCCCCGGTACACTTCTCCTCCTCCTCCTCCTCTTCTCTTCCTTTCTTTCCTTCCCTCTCTCTATTGTTCAAACTCGTACATGTTAACCCTGGCGGTGATGTCACCTCCGTCCTCGTCCTCTGCCGGTGATAAAGTGTGCAGACGTCCAGCAGCTGGACACTAAAGGCTCCTTTACAGCTGAATGTACGGGAAGCAGGAGGGGACATATTTGCTTTACATACACGAGCAGTTTTTATAGTGTTAAACGATCCTGGTGGTGAATTTCAAACCAGATCGACCACACGGAAAAATCGTGCTGAAAAGAAGCTGAGAGGACGAGTCTTCTGACACAAAGCAATAATAAAGATACATGAAATCTGAAATCTGATCATTTCATGAACATTTCTTGTTTTTAGGGATTGATGTGAAAAGATAAATGACAGGAAACAGGAGCTGGTCTTTTTCACTCATATTTGCAATAAATATATGATTAACCTGCAAATTTTTGCCCTCAGACCTAAATTACTAAATAGGTTGATTGCCACTGACTCCCTGAATGATGTATAGTGTTTCTAAAAACAGCATAGCTGAGATAGGCACACCAGACCTCTGTTTGTTTGACCTGACCATCTGTCCCGTCCTCCTCCCTTAGTGGACACTTTTGCTCTTTATACTACTTCACCTGACTTCCTCCTTTGCTGCCGTAATAATTACTGCAGCCACTAGAGGTTGCTGCCTGACAAGAAAAATACTTGTAACAAACTTCTTTTACAGTCGACACTTGTTTTTCTGTTGAGGACGGGCTGAGCTGAGGTCAAACTGGGAGGGGAACGTCCTGCTAAAGACAAAATCTATCAAATAAAGACAAAATTACACAATTCAGTTTTGAAGAAGTTTAAGTTCAATTTTACAAGGACTGAGAAGTAAAAGAAATCACAAAATAAAGCGGTTAGTGTTTTGATGCCTGCTGATCTCTTGATCTCCCTTTTAAAAAGTTTGAATATGAAAATATATGCATATACGTCTTACGTGTGTAAGTTACAACAGCAGACGAAAACATCTTCTGTGTGTGTGTGTGTGTGTGTGTGTATGTGTGTGTATGCTGGGGGGGGTTTCCTGCTTTGTTTTCTCTCCCAGCATGCTCGGCGCCTCCTCCCTCCCCAGCCTCTATAGCCGGGCTTAGCATTTTGTACGTGGACGTCTTCCTAATCACGCCTCACTAATCCGACCTGTCAAAACCAAACCTGACGCTCCAATCAAAGACCCCCAGATCCACCCGCTGCATGGTCACCCTTTAATGAGCTCATGGCGGCCCCTGCTAGAGGATGCTGGGAAAAATCCTGGAGTGAGTGAAGCAGATGGAGACAAAGTGAGTGTTGGAGTTGCTCCTCGCTCCTCTGGAGGCTCCACGTCCGTTAAAATTGAGCCAAGCCGGGGGCGCCAGGCCACCTAGTTCGGAGAGCAGGTGTGTATATGTGTGTGTGTGCAGGTGTGTGTATAGGAAGTGAGAATGATAGACCTGACCCTGTATGTGTGTGTCTGTGTGTGTGTGTGTGTGTGTGTGTGTGTGTGTGAAGAGAGTACAAGCATTGATCCATCGATCGGAGTCGGTGTGGCCCCCCGAGCGCCGGCAGGCTTAACTGTTATTACTGCTGTGGCTGTTTAGCCGTCAGTCATTAATTAATGCACTCACAGTGTGTGCTCTCTCCACCTGTCAGTCACACACACACACACACACACACACACACACACACACACACACACACACACACACACACACACACACACACACACACACACACACACAGCTGTGAGTGATAGCCACTCAATGTCGGCCGAGGGTTTGATTCCTGCCTGTTTGACGGTAATGAAGTGTGTATCGCTGACAGGGGACCGAGGGTCAGTTGCTGCCTCCCTCATCACCTGTCTGTCTCTCAGTCACCTGTCTGTCTCTCAGTCATCTGTCTGTCTCTCAGTCATCCGTCTGTCTCTCACTCACCTGTCTTCCTGTCTGCCTGAAGCCTCTTTAACTATTTAAATCTGCAGCTTTTGATTTCCTCTGTGACAAAGATGAGCAAAGCGCCTCAGAAATAATCATAAATCGCTCAGCTGCAGTTTGTCTGCATAACATGGTTTAACTTTTACCAACTCTAAGTACATTTTCTTGATTGTACTCAAATACTCGTACTAAAGTAACATTTCCATGCTGCCATTCATTATATTTTGTGATATTAGTATTTGTACTGAAGGGTCATTCTGTACCCATTTTCTTGATAAAACATTTGTGTGTGAGCTTTTTTTCTGATCTGATTTCTGCACATGAATGTTACAGTATTTTACAGTAAATTCCTCCTCCTTCATGTAAACACACTGCGGAGCCACTTGAGCTGCTCTCTTTGCAGGATGGACTGAAGCTGCATTCAGAGACTCTCTGCGTTCGGCTCTGCTTCATTTCACAAATCACTGCACAACATTTGTCAGCCCTCGACTCTCCACACTCCCCCGGGACGTCCCGGAATCCCCTCTCGATACCCTCCTCGCTCAGGGGGAAACATGTGTGTGTTTCTGTTCTTGAGATCACATCGTCCTGCTGTTTGCCTCCTGAAAGAGCTCCATTACTACAGGTTTATGTAAATAATCAAGTCTTTGTGTTGACAACGTAATTTATCTCTGCACAAATGTGTTTTTCTGTCAGAGCTGATCTTTGCTGCTCCCTTTGTTTCAGTGGGGACGTTTGTTAGCGCTGCAGCAGTGCACAGTTTGCAGATTAGTGTTGACCTTCAGTTGACTTGTTTAGGTTCTCCACCAACCGCCTCACATCCACCTGTGACCTTCAGTCACAGACGACGAGCTGCAGGTTTCACTTACTACCTGAGTCTTGTTCAGTTCAGTCCAGTTCCATTCACTTCAATCCGTCTTTCTTCTTTTCCTCGGAGGGAAATAGTAAACTTTTCACTGCACTGGTCTCCATTCTTCATCTGTTGGTTCCTTCCTTCTCTTCTGTCTCTAAAGATCTGATGAAACTACACCTTGAGTAGATCAGTCGGCTGATTTCAGCCAATCACAGATCTATTATTACTGTATATGTTGTCTTATGGGTGGCAAAAGGTAAACTAAATAACTACATTTTCTGAGATGTTTTATAAGTTATTGTTAATGATTACACATCCTCATCACAAGTGTTTGATCATTGCAAGAAATATGTTTATCAGCTGTTATGTATACCGATATTGGATTTTTTTTTTCATTACCTAAATTCAGCAGTGATCACAAAACTTAAATATCATTTGAGCTCTAATCATATTATTTCTTCCTTCAAAGAAAAGCTCATCATCTTATGAGAAACAGATGAGTATGAAGCTACAGCCAGCAGCTGCTAAACATAGCGTAGCATAAAGACTGTAAATGGCTGCAAAGAGCTAGCCTGTTTCAATCATTAAACACTGAGCATGAGCTAGCAAACTACATTTTCACCTTAAGTTTGTGCAGCTAAGTTCAACATGCTTGCAGAGGTTAGATGAGATAATAGTGAAAGTTAAACTGACCTGAAGCTTCCTGCAATCCTCATCATCATCTTCATCATTTTCATCATCGTACACTGTTCATGTTGTCTCCTGTCTGTATGTTGAGATGGGCTCCTGCTGTAAACACTGCCTGATGTGTAGAAACATGAACCTGCAGCGTTTAACTCATCTGATGATGTGTAATTGATCCTCGGAGGTTTGCAGCTTCCACCAACTTTATGATCCATGATGTGCAGCTTCCGGTCGGTGATAGAGAGACATATGTTCTCTATTTAAAGAGAGAGAGAGAGAGAGAGAGAGAGAGAGAGAGAGAGAGAAGAGAGGAAGTGGATGATGGGAGTTTCTCTTGGGAAACCTCGTTTCTTCCAGCTGAGTACAGATGTTGCACCACCCGTCCAATCCCATAACCCCCCGCTCTCTCCCATAACTCCTCCCCCCACAGCTCCTGACCTCTTCACCTTTACACAAACTGTCAGCAGCAGCTCTCACTGTTGGTTTCACACACAGAAACAAGTCCCATGTTGTATAGTGTCTTCTCGTGAGTTTTAGATACATATAACGGTCATAAAGAACTACACAGAAATCTTCTCCCACTTAAAAAACAGGTGTGTAGGAGAGGAACATTTAAAGATGATAATAATCATAATAAAACTTTCATCTATAATATGTAATCCTGCATCAGTGTGTTGTCTGCAGTTTATTAAACCTGTCCTCAGTGTGTGAGCCACAGAAACAGCTGGCTCAATTCTAAGAAGTTGGTGAAACAATCCAATCTGATGAACCACTTTGTAGTAGATAGATGTAGATAGTTTGTTCTAGAGCTGAAGCCTGAAGGACTGAAAGATGAAAGCTGAACTTTATGTGTAGACACTTCAGATGGAACTCTTCTCGGCCCCCATGATACCTAGAGCAATTAAGAGAACAACTACTGCCATCTCCTGTCACTAAACCGGAACCAGTTGTCCATGGTAAAGGGAGGCTAATCCTCTCTTTGATTGATTGGTGCCCCATATCATTAATTTATGAAGATCTAGGTTAACAACTTTATTCAAGCTTCTTACATTATTCAAGCTTCTAATTCCTTGACAATGCCACCGGTTGTCGCCCATGATCGTACCCTGGTCATTTTTCACTAACAGATCTCAGTGTGAAACTTTTCTGAAATTTTATGTTTAAATTTAGAATTAAAATCAAGGCATTATTATTTGTTTTAACTATCTGATTTATGGAGCCAATACAGATTCTGATATTAAAGATAAAAAATCGATATACCAGCCAATAAACACATATTCCTCACAAGATATTTTACGGAGGGAGGATCATTAAAAGATGAACAATGAAGATGAGATGAAATTACATCAGTGCACTTAAACAGTCGACTTCACTGGGAACTTAAAATAAAGTTTTCATATCAGACATCACATGCTGATACAGGTATATATGTGATTGGACAACCAGGACATCAGTCAGGCTCCAGGTTTTATGAAGGGAAGTTTGGAAATCTCTTTTTATCACTCCATTAATCACAACCATAAATCAAGCTGTGAGTGATATGGGAAAATGTAAAATCCTTCAGAATATAGAGAGGAACAAAACTTTAACGTTTGGTGTCTGTTAGTGCTGCTGAGAAAAAATAATTCCTACAATACAAAAACATTTTTTGACCCAAAATGGTGAACAGGGTAAAGATAAAAGTCATGATCCATCACACAGCTGTTGACATGTTTCAGTTTTACTAACACGGTTCATAAAAGCAGAACAATCAGTGTTTTTATTTCAGCTCAGCGTCATCGGATTTACGGATTTATTGGCTGCAGTAACAACAGCAATGAATTATGGGATTTCATTGAGTAGAGAGGTGGAGCTGTGTGTGTGTGTGTGTGTGTGTGTGTGTGTGTGGGGGGGGTGATGGTGGTAAACAGAGATAAAGGAGAGTTAATGAGCCGGAGCCTTTTATTAGATCTGATGTAACTGAGTGTTTCTGCTGTACAGCTCATTTCACAAACTGGAGGTCACGTGATCTGTACAAGGAGCTCAGGCTGTAAAAGACGTGATTGACAGCGTGCAGTCTCTCCGCTGACCCCCCCCCCCCCCCCCCCTGTTTATTGTGAATGTGCACCATGCAGTCCAGTTCTCCCAGCAGACGACCTGAACTCCACCTTATTTAAGAATCGGAATCAGAATCAGAATCAGAATTCCTTTAATGTCCCGCAGACGGGGAAATTTGTTTGTCACAGCAGCGACAGAATATTACAAAAACAGAAACAATAGCAAGAACAAGCAATAAAATTATAAAGGGAAGAAAATAGACATATAAACATATTTGCATATTTGATATAGTGCAAAAATTAACAGCAGTTTTTTCTTGTTTTGTTTTGTTTTGTATTGTTTTAAACATAGATTTTAAATACAGATAATAAATATGGAGTAAATATGGGTGTTAAGGAAATTGACCAGATAGTGCAAAAACAGAAGTGACCTTTGTGCAGACATACTGCGCAGTGCAGGGTACAGGGTGAGGTCAGTAGGCTATTGGGAGCAGTGCTGGTTGTACAGTCTGACAGCAGCAGGAAGGAAGGACCTGTGATACCTCTCCTTCACACACTTGGGGTGTATCAGTCTGTTGCTGAAGGAGCTGACCTTCTTGATAAGTTTATCAAGTCTCCTCCTGTCTGCTGCCGAGATGCTGCTGCTCCAGCAGACTACTCCATAGAAAATGGCTGATACCACCACAGAGTCATAGTAAGAGGTCAGGAGTGCCCCCTGCACTCCAAAGGACCTGAGCTTCCTCAGCAGATACAGTCTGCTCTGACCTTTCTTATATGTAGCTGCAGTGTGATCAGTCCAGTCCAGTTTATTGTTCAGGTGAACTCCCAGGTACTGTAAGATGTCACCATCTCAATGTCCGTTCCCAGGATGTTCACCTGTGTGCATGGTTGTTTGTGCCTGCGGAAATCCACCACCAGCTCTTTGGTTTTCCCGCGTTGAGCTGGAGGTGGTTCCGCTGGCACCAGTCCACAAAGTCCTGAATAAGTTCTCTGTAGGCTCTGTCGTTCCCTGATGAGGCCGAAGATAGCAGAGTCGTCAGAAAACTTCTGTAGATGGCAGTGAGGGGATTTGTGGTAGAAGTCTGCGGTGTACAGGGTGAACAGGAAAGGGGCCAGAACCGTTCCCTGTGGGGCCCCTGTACTGCAGATTAATGTGTCCGACATGTAGTCCCGAGTCCTCACATACTGTGGCCGGTTAGTGAGGTAGTCCAGGATCCAGGATGTGAGGTGTTGATTCACCCCTGCGAGCTCCAGCTTGTCCCCCAGGAGTGCAGGCTGTATAGTGTTGAAAGCACTGGAGAAATCAAAGAACATGATCCTCACAGTGCTTCCAGGCTTCTCCAGGTGAGACAGTGATCATTCACCCTTAAATTCTTAAATTCTACGTTCTGTCAATGGACTTCTGTACAGGACGGATGAGGTTAGATTGCAAGTTTACTTTACTCTAATACTGTACTTTTGAGGTACTTGTACCTTACTATTCTATTTTCTTCTACTTTATATTTACTTTATAGATACTTTGGGACTATTTCCTTGAATACTGTTCATCTGGGTAACTTTCACTTCTTTTACCAAAGTAAAGTAAGTTTAACAGAATATCTGTACTTTTGCTCAAGTATGACTTTTTACGGTGGTCTGACTCGTACCCAGTCGTGTTTAAATTTTGTCGCTTTTTAGCTGACTGGTTTCTTAATTAACCAATAAAAATCTGACTTCACTTCACTGCTCACAGACGATGAAGGACCATCAGCACATAAATAAACCTTATATTAACAGATTACAGCGTCAGATTAACAGTCAGATAGCAGGATGTGTGAACTAAATGTTCTTTGTGTGACACCTTAGTGTTTGGTTTTGTCGTCTCTCAGTGTCAAAGTGTGTTACTTTTTATTCTGGCTCAGTCCAGGTTGGCTCAGTTCAGGTCCAGGTCTGGTCCAATTGGGGGCTGGTTTTGTCCTTGGTGTGCTCTCCTTTGGCCGGCCTGGTTCTTCTCTGCGGGCCAAAGCGACCTGGCAGTCGACAGGCGAGGCGGGTCGCTTTCCCACTGAGGGACGATGGACGGTCAAGCTGGCTATAGGCCCTCTCTCTCTCTCTCTCTCTCTGTCTCTCTCTCTCTCTGGTCGTTGGTGTCGTGTCCGCGTAACCAACAAAAAAACAGATGCTTCACAGTAAAACAGAGAGAAGTCTCCACTGTAGCTGCTGAGGTAACAGTGTTAGCACGTACCCCATCTGAAGTCAGTGAACGAGCTATAACATCTTCATCTTCATCAAAAAGTTAGCAGAATGCTGCATCTCTGTTTTACTGTGAAGCTCCAGAAATGTTCTGTGGACTACAACACTTCACCTGACTTTATATCATCAGGAGGAGGAGAGGATGTCTGAGGCTGACAGTTTGTTAAGGCCCCCACACACCGCCCAGACTCAAACCAACAGCCTAACACCCGTTTGGCAGAAAAGTTGCATTGAACACACCACTTCGACGTGCTGCCAACTCCACAGTACCATGTACGTTCTGCGCTTGCGCGAGATGCATGAAAACAAGAAATGACGGAACGGAGTGCATAGAGAAACAAAGCGCACACAGTATTCCGCCCTCCCACACACCGCGCTGATTCGCTAGCACACCACCAATCAGAATGGTCATACAGTAAGCACACAACCAATCAGAGAATCCAATGGCTCAGACAACCAACGGCCAACCTTCTCAGACTTCGTATGTTGAATCGGTGCAGACAACATCCGTGTGGTTCCAAAAGCTTCCAATGCAGCTGAACACACCGAACAGATTTGTTCCCAAACTCGTCCGAGTCTCCCCAAACGCTTCAGACGGCCAACGGTTGGGCCGGTGTGTTCCTGCCTTTAAAGTAAATCCTAATGAATTATATCAGAATTCTACACTTTTCGACATTAGGGAGAGTTGAGTTTCCAAACTTTTACAATTGTGACTTGCTGCAGGTTTTGTTTTCATGTTCCGACTGAATAGTCATTCATAAAATCATGAGGAGAAGCTGCAGTTAAAGCTCAGCTGTGTGCTGTGAAAACGTTTGGACGGAGGTGTGTGTGTGTGTGCATGTGTGTGTGTGTGTGTGTGTGTCCATGTGCTGGCCTAATAAACTCCGTCTCTGAGGAGGAGGCGGAGCTGTGATCTCAGTTCATTAAGTGACTCGGTCCTCTAACGTGTCACGGAGCTCGCTCACACTCGGCTGCTTTTTAATTAATCTTTATTTTTCCTCAGGACCCCCCTCCTCACACCCCCTCCTCCCTGATCCTGCGTCATGTTAACACATCACAAAACGCTGCCTGAAGCTTCAGGGGAAAGTGTTGGGTTTGAGGTCTGACGAGCTGCCGTCGGGGAGCCGTCGAGGTGAAAGCGTCTCGATAAAGATTTGATTTGATGAGAGTTTCAATACCTTCCCTTGCTGTTGCTGCTGCTGCTGCTGTTGCTGCTGCCGCCGCCGCCGCCGCCGCTGCTGCTGCTGCTGCTGCTGCTGCTGCTGCTGTGGAGGTTTTCCACTATTTATCAAACATTCAAGGTCCCAGCCTCCGGTGTGTTCTGACAGCAGCAGAGTTAAAGAGGGAAGTGTTGCTTTTTTCACCTGTAGGCTGCAGGTTTTAGTATTCCCTCTAATGTCTCTGATGGAGAAGCGCCAGTTCAAACAGAAACTGTAATTCTGTGTAAATGATGTTCAATTTCTCCCAAAAGCCGGGCATTGTTGGCCTCTCGACGGCGGAGTCGGCTTTCATCTCCTCGATGAGGAGGATGGAGCTGATCTGGGGCTCTGCCAAATGGAGGACCAGCAGCTCCTCCAACATTAAAACAACTCAATTGTCTAAAAGCAGTCCTGAGAAACAGGCCTACAAATTTAATGACGCCTATTATCTCAAAGGCTACAAATCTGCTTTGTAGTCTTTCCCCTCCAGTACACCTGCCTCCCAATCCTCACCCCTCCTCCCCGGCTCAGTCAGACAGGGTGAAGTCTTTCCAGGTGAGCAGCTTTCACTTGTTTCACCCTGTTCAATTGTTCAAACCTGGTTTTATCATCCAAGCTGAGTGATCTGATCACAGCTCTAAGTAAAGGCCACCAGACTCCCTTAACAAATGTAGTGATTCTAAGAGTTGTTGAATTAAAACAAACTTTATAACGCTGTGAAACTCTGTCTCTGACAAATTCTTAATCATCGTAACCTTCTTGTAAATTGAGCATTGCATCAGAACGTGAAGTTGTTTGTCTCCTTGTAAAAAGTGGCAGCATGTCTGCTTCTGTGTCTAAAGTGCTTAAGTCTTTAGCAGCTGTTTTTTACGCTTTCAGTGACCACCTGGAAGATGAGACGAGGGGTGTTCAGTTGGTTGTAGTCTGCATTAACCCGTCTGCAGTCCTTCAGAGCTGATTGACACTCAGTTAGAATTAAAAATACTCACTGTTATGTTTCAGGTCATTTTGTCTTCCGATCATATTTTTTTTCTGAATGACTCTAAAGCTTGATTCAGCTGCTTGACTGACTTGACTGAGTTTTTCATAATTTTAACTAAGGATGTTGTTATTACATACATCAGAATTCATCAAGAAGCTGATCACTTTTAGTGACCACCTAATAATTACCTTTTCTAAATCCTTAGTTCTCTGTTAACATTTATAAAATATTATTATATATTATACTTCCAATGATAACGTTCACTGTTTTTATATCCTTTTAATCTGAAAGATCATTTTTCTGACTTAAAAAGTAATTATTTAAAGTTTCAGCATTTTTTTTTTCAGATCTGATCCTAATTGTCATAATTGTGCCTTAGATGTAAATGTACCTGAGCAGGTCATAATTTTAATTTTTTATAAACAAAGTCCACACAACCTTTGTTTTACACACGAGAAAGCAAAAGTGATTCCAGACACTGCCTGGCCAGTAGGAGGCGATACAGTCAACCTTGATGATACGTCAAACACCAGAGACAACATTCAGAGTTTATTCATTCATATTAAATGATGAGAGGGCAAAACACAGAGGAAGGTGTGTTTTATAAAACACGGATGAACACGACAACAAGGATGAAAAATCTGGACTTTTTTCTCTCCATTCTTAATGTTTCACCTGTTTTTCGTGTCGATATTTGGCTTCTATACGTGACTGAGTGCAGCCTCACCTCTGAGTGTGTGTGTTGGCAGTCTGTGCTGGTGTTGTGTTTCTGGTATGTTGTGTTGTGGCAGTGTGTGTGTGTGTGTGTGTGTGTGTGTGTGTGTGTGTGTGTGTGTGTGTGTGTGTGTGTGTGCTGGCGGTGGCGTGCAGGTGGCGGTGGTCGAGGTGCGCTTGGTTCATGCTGCGCAACACCCTGCCCTCTGTTTTGCGCTGACGGTGCAGTGTCATCAGTGACGGCTTGCAGCCAAAAGAGCCGTGAAAACAAGAGAAACGACAGGAAGCTGCAGAGGCAGCGACACTTCACTTCACTCCACCGACGAATCAAAGCGAGGCCAGTAAACAGGAAATAAAACCAGCAGAGAAAAGGAACCAGAGATTGACACGGACCATGCAGCACTTGACAAGCGTCCTCGTGGCGTTTGTTCAGCAAAATTAAACACTCAGGACTGTTTTCACCTGCTCAGGCAGGCAGCCGCGCATATGGCCCGCAAGTTAAAAATAAAGACAATGCGCATACATTAGCATACATAATGCAGAGCGACCCCCATTTAATATGCAAATTCCGTGAAATATTACTGAACACCTTCTGTTCGGAGAGAATACATTTGAATTTGCAATTAGAATTATCCTGTATAATTAATGAAAAGCGTCAATTTTTGGCTGCTCGCTAATTTGATTAAACATGTTGATGAGGCGTTTAGAGGCGCCGCTGGATCGCAGGAGAAAAGAGATCCACAATGACTACCTGGATCAAGTGATCAGGTGATCAGGTGATCCACGAGGTCACAGAGGGCGAGTCTGGTCCTGAGGTCACTGTGATGTCAGCCGTGTGTGTGTGTGTGTGTGTGTGTGTGTTTGTGTGTGTGTGTCAGCAGAACGAATAGTGAGCTGTGTTTGTGTCTCTATGACATCCCGCCGAGGTCACAGTCAGGAAGCTGCTCTCTCTCAGTCACATATTTTAATCCTTCTGTTAATTATTCCTTAATTTCTCAGCTCCTGATGTTTGTTCCCACATCACAGATTCAGTTTGTCTTCATTTATTTAAGTGTGTAAGTCAAAATACGTCATTTAATGGAGGCATGTGACTGTTTTTTACGGCGTTTTAATGGTTTTGATATTTGAGACGTGATTGTTGATGGATTCTGATGGTTTCTAGTCAGTTTTTATGGTTTTTGATTATTTTTTTCGTTATTGGGATGTGTTTTGCCACACTCATCTGCATCACAGTGTAACCTCAGAAAACAGGAAGTTGATGATTTGAACTTTTGTGTTGGAAACAGGAAGTGAAACACCTGCAGTAGGCAAACAGCTTTCATTTCCCATCATGCCTTGTTTAATTGCTGACTTTTAGAACCTCGGGGTCTTTTGTTGTGTCTGGATTTCCAAGCAGCTCTGACATCCTTGTCTCCCCTCCTTGTCTCCTCGTCTCCTCTCCTCTCTCTTCAGAATATTAATCATATTTGTAATAACATTGATAAGACCTGTTTGTGCTACAGAAACCAGATTATTATGGTCTGTACTGCCTCAGGAGCACTGAGTGTGTGTGTGTGATTGTGTGTGTGCAATTGTGTGTGTGTGTGTGTGTGTGTGTGTGTGTGTGTGTGTGTGTTTAAAGTATATTAATAATGAGAAGCTTTATTTAAACATTAAATCACCTTTTGAACAGAAAACAACAAAAATGAATTGTTAGTGTTGCTGTGAGTGTGAATGTGTGTGCACTTACATTGTGTGTGTGTGTGTATGTGTGTGTGTGTGCATCCACATGTCAGTTGTCTGTGAATGCAACAAACTCAGTTTTCGAGGAAGGAAATGTGACCCATAATGTGAGTTATCTGATGATCTGGTTTATTAAAGGAGGTCAGCCTCTGTGTTTTTTCTCCACTGGAGGGTTGATCCTCCTCTGAGTCCTCCGAGGTGATTCTGCACCTGCGAGGAGAAACTGGAAGAAACATCTGCAGCTGATGAAGTTTCACTAGAGTAACGTCTTTTCAAGGTTGGAGTGTTTAACCAGGACGGTTACAGGGAGGACCGGGTTTAATATATGTGACATACACACACACACACGCACAGGAAGCAGGTTTTGGAGAGAATTCCTGGGAAATACCAGGATCTCAGCTCTCTGTGTTCGACCTCAGATTGAGTTTCTGTCTTTATTTACTGAGCAGATCCACACTGTGGAAATCTCTCCCCCTCTCTCTTTCTCTGTCTCTCTCTGTCTCTCTCTCTCTCTCTCTGTCTCTGTGTCTCTCGGCCGTCTGGATGCCATTAGCTGTGAATGATTTCATCAGTAATCCACTTACAGCCGCCTGGAAATATGAAAAGATGGATGCTGACATCAGTCTGCTGTGTGGACGAGGTGTCGCTCTGTCTCTCTGCTGAGCGGAGAAATAAAATGTGTTAAATGTGAAATAAATTCAGATTGAGCGGCTGAGCAGAGGTCAGCTCTGGAGGCAGAGTTCAGATGGAGGTTCATTTATCCTTTTATTGATTATTGTTACTAGTTTTATTCTGTATTGTGCTCTAGATTTGGGGTCCAGTTGCAGGTGGGAAGGATTGTTTTGATGCACACAGTCATTGTGATTTTTCTGACTGTGAAGAATAAGTTTAGTCCTCTTAAGACAAAAATGTAATGTTGATTACAGACAAGACAATTTAAACATCCATACATACAGTATGTAGTGACTGATATTTCAGTGGCCTTAAAAGAGGAAAACTTGCAATCAATTGAAGTCCTTTAAAAGAGTTTCAGAAATGTCCTCAAACGTTTTTTTATCAGAAAAACAGGACATGATGCATTTGTTGGGGACTATTTTCAGCAGCATTAATCCATATTCTGCAGTGTAGAGGACACTCAGAATACAAAGACTTGTTCCAAATATTAGCGAGGGATTAAATATTATAGGCATCAGTCCAAACAACACCTTGGATGCTTCACAAAACTGTTGATGAAAGAGAAAAACGGGTGGATCAATAAAAAGTCCTCAAACCTTTGGTGTCTCTGCTGATTTACTGATTCCCTCATGTGATTTTTAGGACTTTTAAGTGAACAACAGGACAGAAGCAGCTTCACATCTGCTCTGAAACTGTTGAGCCTTTAAAAACCTGATGAAACCCTGATGAAGCAGAAGCAGCTCACAGAACGTGTAACAGGAAGAGTCTTCTTCTGTCCGGTTTTCTCTTTTTTCCCCCTCAAATCCTGCCTCAGATATTCAAGCCTCCGTTGTGCCGAGTGCGGCCCAAGGTCGGGCCAGATGGTGCGGCTGGCTTCACCTTGCTGCTGACCGCTGGTCCCAGCGCAGCAGAGTGGAGCCGCCGCCAAACAGATGGAGAATAGCAGCGAGCTTTAAAACCCTAAAATCTGCAGAGGAGATTCAGCAGGAAAACAGTCCACAGAAAACATGTTTTCTCCGAGCTGTTTGTGCCAATTAGGTGTAAGTTTTTCTTAACTGTATGTGTGTGTGTGTGTGTGTGCGTGTGTGTGTGTGTGTGTGTGTGTGTGTGTGTGTGTGTGTGTGTGTATGTGTGTGTGTGTGTTTAATTTGGCCCCACCGTCCGATGTGGTTTGGTGTTGACGCACGACTTCAAAGGAGAGTAAATTACATTTACTTTGTAATGCTTGCATCATTATTCCCCTCTTTATCAGCAACCAATCAGCAGTGTGCATGTGTGCGTTTGTGTGTGTGTGCGTTTGTGTGTGTGTTGAATATACTGCCCCTGTATTTGAACAGTATTATTTGCACCAATATGACTTATCTTACTAATTCAACGTAGTACTAAGTACGAACTACTATCTCCTCGTGGTTAATCGAGTGTTGAAATCAAGGAAGTCAGAAAAGAGACAAAAAAACAACTAAAATCATAAAAGATAACAATATTATGTTGTTCAAAGTAAATGAATGATAACCACACATGAGAGAAAATATTTTGTACAACCCAAAATCACAAACATATTCTAAGCAGTTAAAGTACAGAGAAATGACAATAGTGAAAAAATGAAGGAACAAAGGAGTTTTTATTATTTTATTTGTTTTGTTTTCTACACGTTCTCTGAAATGAAATAAAAGTACAAACTGGACTCTAAAATGTGATCATATCCTGTTTTTATAAACCAGAGGGATAGAAAACTGTTTAAGTCGTGCATTGTTTTAAATTCAGATATAAGAAGCACAATTTTACATTCAATGAAAAATGTTTCTGGTGGAGATGTTTTGATTTTAAGTCACACAGTAGATCAGTTAATCAATTAGGCATTTTCAGTGATTAAAAATGGTTAAAATTAAATGATTATTTTAACATTTCTGTTACAAGAACTATAATCATCTTTTTAAAACACAACATAATTAGACAAAAGGTAAATTAAATGTCAGTGAAATCAGAATGAGACTTTCATACATGGCTACTTTAAAACATCGAGCTGAACTCTCTTATTTTTGTTTATTTGTTTGCCTGTTTAATTTTTGTTATTATTGTTTCACTAATTTTGTCAAATACACTTCCTCTCAATTAAATTTTCAATTCAATTAAATTCAATTCAATTAAATTCAAAGGGGCTTTATTGGCATGAAAGTTTTAACAACAATATTGCCAAAGCATCTTGTCCAAACATTCCGACATCAACAATAACTTAACATAAACATATACAAAACGTCAAGATTGATTTACATCAATTTACATTTACATTAATTATATATACAGTATATCCCGTGTGTGTGTGTTGGTCACTCACTGTCCCTCAGGTTGTGGCATGTTGATATATTGGGCAGCAAGATATGCCCTGTCTCCTTCTCCCAGGAGTATTTTTAATTTTGATTGGTCATTCAGCTCTTTGAAATCTAAGATTATAGAGCTGAATTTGTCAAAATAAATGTTTCTTGTTTCATTGAATTTTTCACATTTTAGGAGAATGTGCATCTCTGTCTCAACATCACCTGTTGAACAGTGACAGTGTTTTGGTTTTGATTTACACATTAAAGCATTTAACAAATGAAATGTTAATTTTCTTTTAGTATGGGCAGCCTCAGTCTTCCATCCAGCTGAAGCTCAGACAGTAAAAAAATACAAATCTGGTTTTATTTGTAATCTGTGTATTGGTAATATTGACTGTGTGAAGTTTCTTGAGTCGTTCAGGTGACACACAGCAACATTTTATTTCCCTTCAGTCTGAGAGGAAGCTGCAGCAGCAGCAGGAAAGGTTAAAGTGGCACGAAGAGATATTGAAATGAAATGGTTGGAAGGCAGGCCCCAGGCCCTTATTCAAATGTCCACGCTCTCGTTTTTTCCCTTTAATTTTGGTTCAATAATGCTGGACGTTGAACCATCAGCAGTCAGACACTTAATTAAATACCTCAGCGGCTGGTCGAGCTGCGTGAAGCCTGTTTGGAATAGTAATGAACATAAAGAGAAACATTTGTCAGAGTGATGAGTGAGAGATAAATCTGCTGCTTCAACATCTGATCGCAGAGTAAACTCACAGGAATCATGCAGACAGACTGAATACTGCAGTACATTGTGTACTAATACTACTAATACTACTATCACAGAGTCACAGTCATACAGAGAGATATTTACACACACCAAGGTACTGGCTACTGCAGTACAAAGTGTACTAATACTACTAATCAGTCACAAGTCTTGATTAGTGTACTGATGGAGACTCACTTTGTTTAAGTAGAAGTACTACTATTTGTGGTATAGAATGTAGTAATAGTGGTACTACTGTAAAAACCTAAATAGTCGCAGTACTAGTTATATTCATATTGTTATGGCAAAGAAGCCATTGTAGGAGAAGGAAAAGGAGCAGGAGTAGTTGTAGGACTAGAAGTACTAGTAGTTGTCACCATCATAGTTGTACTTGTATTAGTTGCTGTAGAGTAGTAGTAGTAGTATTTGTAGTAGTAGTATAAGTTGCAATAATGTTTGTAGTAGTAGAAGCAGAAGTAGTAATACTTGGCGCCGTTGTTATCGTAGTAGTTACATTAGCTGCCGTAGAAAGAGAAGTAGTAGATGTGGTGGTGTTGGTGGCAATGGTAGTAGTAATTGTTGTAGTACTCTTAGTTGTGGCAATGTTAGTACTGGTGGTAGATGCAGTACTAGTAGCAGTAGCTTTATTCACTCATTTCACAGCAAAGTGAATAAAAGTGATGAAGTTTACTTCACTTTTCATTCTGTACAGAGATGAGTGGGAACCATGAGCTGACTGGAAACAAACTGTAGTGCAGGCATTTAAACATTGAGCAGAAATACAGTCCACAGGATTCACACTGCACAAGGTAAATCTTTTAAAGTGAAGGCTTTCTCTGCCCTGCCTGTAGTGACGGACTGAATGCAAAAGCAAACATATTTCACAGATGTAAAACATTAATTAAAATCGTTAGTGTCTGTCTTGGTTTGAATGTGGAGCAATAATTTAATCATGTTGTACATATTAAGAATTTACTGCTCAGGCCGACGTGAGCAGTGAGTGTGTTAAATGAATCATAAAACTAGAGAGGAAGATGTTTTTTATAAATGAGAAAGAAGTGCTCAGAGAAACCATTACTGTCACTTAGTGTGTGACCTGACCTTTAGGCAGACGGTGACAGCAGGTTAATCAGGACAAAGTGAGGCTGCACACGCTCACCTTAATATTTCACCTCAGAGCAAAAACTTCTGTTATTGCAGAAAGAAATTATATTTACTGCCGTCAGATCTGACCAGCTGCTGGAAATCAGCTCAGATCTGATCAAGCTAATATCACCGTCCTTAAAACAGTCAAGTTCCTCTGATCAAACCAAATGAAACTCAAGCTATTATCACATCATCCCAACGTAATGTAGGAATTGCTAATGACAACTTATTCTGTCTCAGTTGGTTAGCATTGGTCAGCTGTTTAATGTATAAACTACTAGCAAAGAACCTGTTTGTTGGTGACTTATGCTGCGTTCATGTCTGAGCAGCAGAGTGAGAAAAAATGTTCACATCAAGTCTGAGATTTCAGGAATTTGTGACTCCAGGATATCTCATCTTCATTCCACAAAGTGCTGTGTTGGATGAGTAATGGGCAATTCTTATCTGTTTCTATCTGCATGATATCTCAATTTAAACGTCTGGTTTTTGTTTAAAGAGTACAAACGCAGGAAGATAAGATCACCCGTCTCAGACGTCTCCAGCTTGTTTACATGACGTAACGAAAGAGCATATTTATCAGATACAGTGTTGACAGTGAGCGTCCAATGTTACGTGATGCGAGGCGATATCAGACGCTCACATGCAGTGAAGACGTGGTGTAACCTGAACACAGCAGCTAGAAATGTATGAGCTAAACTCTCAGAGATGCTGCAGCCTCGCACTACTCTGATATTAACAGGTCATGGGCAGCCGCTGGGTTGTGGTCTGCAAGACAACGCAAAGTTAAACTTGGTGATTGTAACATGAGCGACGTGTGATTAAGGATCATTTTTGATCCCAAATAGAAAAATAGAAACATAAGAGACACGCAAATCTAAATGTCTACAGTCAGTGTGTTTGAATATCCCAATGTCTGTAGATTCTTAAAAACACAAACTCACTTTTTGTATAAAGATATCAACTGTCAAAGACTCAGTTCAATCAGAAGTGTTGCAGCACTGTGTAAAGATGAGCCTGACAAACATTATATGTCTGCAACAAAGACTGAAATGTTTAGATAAAGAACAGGAGGGTGATATAAAGGTGAAACAATGCTGCAGATGAAGTTCGAGGCTTTAACTTTGCTCGTTTGCAGCAAACTGAAGGAAGCAGTTTGGGATTTTCAGGTCAGAGAAGAGTCAACAGTTCGAGAACTCATTCAGGTTTTTACATTTGGAGTCTGTTTTCCCCAAAGAGCAGCCACACTTCAAATGTTCCTGTCTTTACTTTATTTTAATAAGTTGATCTTTGATATTTGGAGGTCTGACCTTAATTTTGGGGCTCTCACAGCAGTGCTGCAGCTCCTCTGACCTCAGAGCAGAAGTCACCTCCTGATATCAGCTGCTGAGGTGCCTTTGAGCCACAAACGGCTCGACGGTGATGAAATTCATGTAAAGCCTCTCGTCTGCAAACTGTCAACTTTTCAGGAAAGAAGCGGATCAGTTTTTAGTTTTAACCTTCAGGCGGTTTGCAGTTGATCTGCTGGGTTTTAGGAGGATTTCATCAGACTGGAGGCTGAAGGATCTTCTCTGTCCAGAGAGAGTAAAGAAATCCTTCAGTTCATCACCAAAACACTGGCAAGACTGCTGCCTGCCACGAGGATTTCACATGATGGTAGTGATATCAGAGCCTCTGCACGATTCAGACTGATAGCTGAAAACATAGACACATAAACAAAAGGAGAAAGAGGTGCATTATGGGACATTAAATACAACTGTGTGTTTAGCATTTAAGATGGAGATCGGACTACGTGGTCCACAGCGGCAACAAAAAGTTTTAGTTCAGAGTGAAAAATTAAATCTTGAATGACAGTCTGATGTTATTATAGGAGTGTTTCCTGCGTGTGTGTGTGTGAGGAGACTGACCTCTGACCTCTCACAGACTCACAGTGACCCTCAGGCCTGGCATTGATTAGTTTCAGTCCCAGAGAGCCTTTTATTAAGACTTTTTAACCTCCACCTTCTCCTGGAAGTTGTTTTTGGAGAACAGTCTGCCAAAAGTTGCTCTTTCAAGAATAATTTCACACAAAACAGAGAGGATGAAAACCAACCAACTCAGGAAAAATGTTTAAACTGACTTTTAGTTTTCTGTGTTGAAGTTGAGCTGTTTTTTAATTGTAGTGTGAGATGAATTATTGCAGTATCATGCTGCATATGCTTCAAGTTGAGTGTCCTACTTCAACAATAACATATCAAATCAACAGGACAAACGTCAATAGAAAGTTAAAGTGAAACTCTCGCCAAAAAGCAACCAAGGCTTTATTTGTGAACATATATGAGTCAAACCTTCGTGTAAAAGCATAATTACGACGAAAGAGGCACTTTTAAGCTTTACCGTAGTTTCGTTTTCAGGCAAGCTAATTTTCAATGGAGTGCAGGGGTGATTTTGATGCTAGCATAAGAGTTTATGCTAGCATCAAAATCGCTATTTTTAAAACACTAAGAAGGCTCAAGACAACATGAAACTTTGCTCATAGTATCACCAGGGTCTCTACACATGAGCACAAGCATTGAGAACATTATTTGTGTACGTAGAGTTTACTAAAAAGAAGGTTTTTGAACGACTCATGTTAGCTGCTGCATCTTCACGCGCCGCCGTCATGGCAGACAAAAAGTGTCGATCCCCGAGTGCGACCTAACAGGCAGGAGGTCCACCATTACTCTCCTACATGCTTGCCCGAGAACGAACTACGGTAAATCTTAAAAGTGCATCTTTCGTTGTAATTATGCATTCACACTAAGGTTTGACTCATATACATTCACAAGAGAGAGAGTTTCACTTTAACACAGAACGTTAACAAACATATGCTAATGTGGATACTAAAATGCTAATGTGGTTGATAAAGCTAACCTCTAAACCCTCTGAACAAAGTGGCTAACATAAATTGCTAACAAATGCTAATGAGGCTCAAACAATGTGTAAAGCATTCATATGCTAATATTGTTAAGTGGGTTTTGTTGCAAATGCTAACTTAGCTGTTAAAATAAATAATTCTAATAATTAAATAATTTCTCAGTCTGGGATCATTAAAGTAGTTCTATTCTTTTCTATTCTAAAATGGAGTTGCTTCGGCACAAACTATAATTATTCTGACAATTGTCTAAAATTGGTAGAAATAGCATTTTTATCAGCAAATGTCTACTCAGCTTGAAAAGTAAGTTAGTAAAAAATGTGAATGTGGATAATAAAGTAGATAGGTAACAAATCCTGACTTGGCTGAACGAGGACGTTGCTCATAAATGCTGAATCGGCCTCAGCCTGGCTTAAAGAGTAAAATGCTAACAAATGCTAACTTGTTTTGCTGGTCTGTTGGGCACACTGAGAGGTAACACTGCAGATAATTAGACTTTGGAGCCACTTGGACGTCTTTAAACTGAGATCATTTGTGCTGAATTCACTGTCGTAACTTCTCTCACCCCTGGAGCTCCCTGGAAGACCCCTGAAGGTTGCCTGGAGTTTCCTGGATTGAGTTTGAGAGCCACCAATTATATTTGCATATTTAATGAGTCAAATTGCAGGTAGTGAGAGAACGTTTGGCTGTGGAGTACTTTTATTAATTTTAGTTTAGTGAGACTCTCTTTCCCCTGAGTTAGCTGTTTCCAGGCTGTTTTCCAGGTTGTTTCCAGGCCTCCTCACATTTCATCGTGTTTTGGTCGTCTGCTGGGGTTTATCTGGTGGCAGCTGCTCGCTCGACGCTCCCTCTGGTTGACAATATGCTGCCAAGCTGTCCACACACACTGAGCAATGTACACTACAACTCCCATGATCCCCTGGGGCTGCAACTAGACTGTGTGTGCTGGTCGCTGATGGTCTGAAATGTTTTTATAAACTGGGAGGACTGGGTGGACGCAGCATGGTGATCTCTGCTGTGTGCTGACTGGTGTTACTCTGTGGTCACTGAGGTTGTAGTTTGTTTGTCACTTACCTTGTGTATGTGGGACTGTGTGTGTGTGTGAGTGTGTGTTTGTGTGTGTGTGTGTGTGTGTGTGTGCGTCTGTGTGTGTGTGTCTGTTTGTGTGTTTGTGTGTATTCTGGCTCTTGAACATGGGTGTGTGTGACTCTCCTTGTCTCTGATTGGCTGGACAGTGTGTTCTGTGTGTTTTCATGAAGACGTGTGCTCGGATGTTTTTCCCTGAGTGAAATCTCAAATTTCCACTTCATTTTTAAGTCCTGATGTCACACACACACACACACACACACACACACACACACACACACACACATGTACACACACACACACACACACACACACACACACACACACACGTACACACACACACACACACACACACACACACCACACACACACACACACACACACACAACCGTACACACACACACTATATGGCTGCCGTGTTGCGTCACACAGATGATTTTTCGTTTGCAGAGACAAATATGCTGATCGTCATGACAACGCTGCCAAAATACAGCTGAGGAGAAACTGGAGTTCACACTAGGTGTGTGTGTGCGCGCACTGGTTCACTCGACCAAATAAACTTCCCTTTTCCAGTTTCTCTCTTTCAGTTTGAATGAAATAATTATGGGATGTGCTCTTCGTTTCTGCGCTCCAGGAACTCAGCTTGTGTTCTATTTTTTTTTTTCTTACACAACATCACTCCACAACATTTGTACACACACACAGACACACACACAGACACAGACACACACACACACACACACACACACACACACACACACACACACACACACACACTTCCTCTCTCACCTCAAGCGAGCAGGAAACAACAGAACACAAACAGGAAGCAGCAGCAACACTTTCATGTTAAAACATCTCTGTATTCAGGTCTGTTTTCGTGAACATGATCACCGTCTCACTGATGCTTCGTCGTGTGGAAGGTTAATAATGACAAAATGCTGTTGAACTGATCAGAATGATGCCATTTTTTATTAAAAAAATTAGGTTTTACGTACAAAAGACTTCAAGAACCCTTGAATATGTAAAAATAGTGATACTAATAATAACATTAAACTTTATGTATTTAGCTCTTTTTATATCAAATTTACAAAGTGCATTATTGAAACTGAAACATTTCAGGTGGTGATGAGGTAAAAGTAATACAAAATAACAATGATAATGTTATCAGATACGTAAGGGATAATGTATAGAACGGCGGTCATTATCAGGCTTCGCGTCGGGGTCTGGTTCGGGTGAATGTTACCATTCATAGTGTTTTTCAGAAGAGAAATATAATTCGCCAAACCGACGGCAAAGAGGTTGAACAGAACATTCTTTAGAACACAGCTGATCAATCGTCCACTGAAACTCAAGTCCCTCTTTTATTTTATCAGCGTCTCTGTCATCCAATACTTTGTGCTGTTTTGCTTCTCCCTCTTTTTGATGCTTTCCTCTCTTTTTCTTTTCTTGACTGGTGATGACAACTCAGCCTTTTGCCAAGAGTCGAAATCACTGTATTTTCCAAAAATATTAAAGTTAATGTGAAACTCATCCATACTAGTGGCCTAGGGGTACGTTTTTTCCGATATGAAATAGGCTACAGATCAGCTGACTTCGCTTAGCAACAGAATACGCTGGGGTGATAAGTGACCGGACTACTTGCGGAGCAAAGATTCTAGAGCGCGGAGTGCCACGAAATACGTGAATCAGAGGCAAAAAGGCCACTTTCCTTGACAGCGGTCAAATATGCTTATCAACGGTCAATTATACGAAAATATTGAAGTGAACCGAGCATTGTACAGGATTAAGATGAGCCGTGTAATAAGAGCAGATAATTAAAGAAGTCAACATTTTGCTTCCAGAAAGTTCTGTCTGTAGAACTTTTGTCTGTAGTTACAGATGTATGCCACCTAGTACTCAACACGAGGAAATGTCTTTCTGTACGGATGGCTAAAAACGTGGATGTAAACATGAGAGAGAAAATCATTTTCTGTTTGTATCTGCACATGGAGCACTGGAGACAACATCAGGACCGATAATACATGAAGACAATAAGTGAGCTGGTTCGAGCCAGTCTTGTGAAATATTTTGTTTAAAAACGTCTGAAGCAGAAAAGTTATACACGTCGCACACCTAGCATGCTACCGCTATCGTTAGCTAAAGACGCTGTCAAACTTTTCAGTCTGAAAAAGTGTATAAATAAAGCTGAACACAGTCATCGATCAGTTAGTTCGTTCAGGGAGGAAACAGGAAGCGAACAGTGGTGGGCAGGACAGGGCGCTGTCTCGTTAATTAAAACTGATGTGGCTCCTAACTCTGTGTTCAGCTATTATTATACAACAGGTTTGATTTTAAGTGCCAAACTTTTGTCTAAAGAATAAAAGAGGGTTTGCCACAGTACCGCCTGCGCTGCGTGCGATGGCAAGTGAGGTTCAGGCCCAAATGCTTGCAGATGAAGATGAAGACTTAATAAAAGCGTGATGAAGTCAAACGATTAGCAGCTGAAATATTTCCCCCGCAGACAAACTCTTTCATATGTTTTTAGATTTCGTCGTCAGCGATCGATCCTGCGATGGAGTCGTCAGCCTTTTTTTTTCAAGTGATAGATTTTGTGTCACATTATTTTCAACGCAGAAAAATTTCCCTCCAGTCACTGAGGAGGAGGAGGAGGAGGAGGAGGAGGAGGAGGAGGAGGAGGAGGAGGGGGGAACATCTTGTTTCTTATTGCGATCGATTCAGATTGATTAGTTTCAGATATTTAATGCAACACCTCCTCCTCCTCCTCCTCCTCCTCCTCCTCCTCCTCGCTCGTTCACTCTCGTCACTGTCGCTTTATTTGCAGCGACCAAATCGAGGCGGCCAGCGATCCGCAGCCTCCCAGAATGCATAATGGCGGCACTCAATATTTCAGACGGAACAAATTAATTGAAAGAGGCTCTTTTAGCAGAATAAACTGCTTTTGCGTGTCAAGACAAAGTCTTGGGAATAAGGGACCGAGGACCTAATGTGTTGTGACAATAGACAGTAGAGAGGCTGTGTTTATGTGTGTGTGTGTGTGTGCGTGTGTGTGTCTGGGTGTGTGTGTGTGTGTGTGTGTGTGTGTGTGTGTGTGTGTGTGTGTGTGAGGCAACGAAAGAGACAGAGAGAGACAGAGGCAGATCTGTTCCAGGGACTGTTTTAGTGCCTCATCAAATATTTAGTTTGATTGTACATGGTCCTGTAATTGCCATCTTGGCTTGTGAATTATTGATGGCGTGTAGCAGAGCCAAGGAGAGCCCTTATCCACACACACACACACACACACACACACACACACACACACACACACACACACACACACACACACACACACACGCACGCACACACTTGCTCATGTGCTGTAATAAGGCCAGACAAAAGCAAACACACACTGGTGCTGAGGCCAGTGAATCATCATGTAATGGTAATGGGCATGAAGCTGCTCTTGTTTCATATCCTAATTAGCAGCAGAGGAGCATCATCTGAATTCCTCAGTAATTATTTGAAGAGAGCGTTTCAACAACACGGCAGAGTCAATATTAGACTTTGCTCGACCCTCTAATGAGGCAACGCTTCCTGTGACGCCTTCCCTTCTTCTTCTTCATCTTCTTCTTCTTCTTCTTCTTCTCCTTCTTCTTCTTTTTCTTTGTCTTCTGATGTTTTTATAGCACAACTGCCCGTGAGCTTCTGTTTTTTCTCCCCTTTTGTTTCTCCTCCACGGTTTGTTCGTTAGCTGCAAACAAATGAGACGTGACGGCGAGGCGGTTAGTGGGTTAACCAGGACGGATTGTTGCTGGCTCGGCCGTGGCGTCGGCTCGCCACGCTTGCTTTGTGCTTTATTTCGGTTTGTCACCAGTAAGACGAGGCGACGGCGGCGGCTTGCTGGCCCGGGCTCGCCGGGCAATCAGGTGGTAAACTGGCAGCAGCGGGCGGCGCGGTGGCTTCTCACAGAGAGCATCAAACTGTGAGGGCGAGCAGCAGCGGCGGTGGGATCGGCAACATGGCAGCTTTTAAAAATACTCCTGCTGAAATATTGATTTTTTTTCTGCTTCTTTTTCTTTCTTGCCTAACGTAATAAGTGTGAGACTCCAGGGAGTGTGTGTGTGTGTGTGTGTTTGTGTTCGTGTGAACTGTGTGTGTGTGTTCATCAGGGCCTTGTAATCTGAGCCCGGTGTAATTGCTTCCCATAGTGCACTGGGTGTGGTCGGGGGTGACATCATCTGGAGTGGCCGGAGAAAACGCTGAAGTCAGACCAGCGTCCGTCCCCCCACCTCCTCCACCCCCCAGTGTGAGCTAAATTAGCTTTAAATCCGCCCCACTGGAACAATTACCCCGAGCATCGTGTTCCTGCCTCCATTCAGAATTAAAGGTAATGCAGAACGAGACATAAAGTGAAGCACTTCTGTTCTTTAATTTATAAAATGATTCTTATACGAACAGAGTCGATCACTTTTTAAACTGTATTTACAGATTTACAACCAACAGTCTCCTCACGCAGCTGTTTCTCGTCACTGGAGCTCGGTCCGACAGTAAATCCTCCATGAAGGCTTTTATGTCCAGCTTTTATTCATAATGGTCCAGAGAAACTCCGTCTTCTATAAATCACATGCATGATTTTCTAATTTGCAACAGTAAATATGTTTTGAAGGAAATTAGTTATAGTTATTTTAACAGCACAATGAAGAAAAAAATGTTCAATGCCAACTTTAATGATCAGTGTTACAATTCTGTATCAAAAATAAAAGTAGATAGAAATTAGCTTGTCATTTCAATCAGTGAAATGAAAAGCAGTATTATTGATTCTAGCTGGCTTAGCATCAGCCTGCAGCTGGCTCAGTGTTAGCCTGCAGCTAGCTCACGGTAAGCCTGCAGCTAGCTCAGCGTTAGCCTGCAGCTAGCTCAGCATCACCTCCAGACTCTTCGCTACAATCAGCTGACTGGTACCGGAGGAAACTCTGACACCATCGGACATGTTTGATTTGTTTGTGAAGAGAGTTCACTCTGGACAGGTTTGGGAAACTGAACTTTGTAACAAACTGAATTTCTTTCTTTTTTTTCTAGTTTATCATTAATTCACTGAAGGCTGCTGTTGTTTTATATTTGGTGAATATTAATTAAATTTGTCAAAAAGACAGCAGGATAATGTCAAATGGTCGTTGTAAAATATCTTTTTGAAGAAGAGTTTGTCAAGACATAAAACCCACAATTGATTCATGATTACTGATCCACATCAATCAATCAAATCAATCAAATTTTATTTGTATAGCCCTTTACAATAGCCGGACGGTACCCAAAGTGCTTTACATCAAAGCATTAAAATAATACATAAAAACAATACATAAAAATATAAGAAAGTGCTACAGTGCTGCAAGAAAACACAAGAAAGTGCTACGAGTGCTGCAGGGTGTTTAAGGCCCTCTAAAAGTGCATAAAGTAAAAAACAGGCAGAATAAGTACACCTAAGAGCAGGACTTCCCTAGTCAGAGTTAAAAGCCAATCTAAAAAAGTGTGTCTTCAGCTTCGATTTAAAAAGGCTGAGGTCGGTAATGGTGCGAAGATCAGGGGGCAGTCTGTTCCACAGCCTGGGAGCTGTGACAGCAAAAGAACGATCACTCCACTGTTTAAGTCTTGACCTGGGGACCTCTAACAGGAGCTGGCCGGAAGATCGGAGGGCCCTGCCATGATCGCGGACAGTTAAAATCTCTGACAGGTAGGAGGGAGCCAGGCTGTTAAGGGCATAAAAAACAAACAATAACAGTTTAAAATCAATTCTAAAACGAACTGGAAGCCAGTGGAGTGAGGACAGCACAGGGGTAATGTGTTCCTCACTTTCCGCGTCTTCTGCGGCGACTTTTGCGAGGTAACCAGCAGGAGAGACGCCGTAGATGTGGCGGTATGGACGCCAGGAGAGGCGGCGGCGTCTTAGAGTGTCCACCAGAGCCGCAGATTGATATCTTTTCGAACGAGGCACGAATATTAATAAGTGTCAGGCGATCATACACCTGCAGCGGTGACACAATCCGTGCAACAAACAGCAGGCACAAGAAAAACAGCAACACACTTAGCAGAGGGAGACGGCCAGCCAAACACAGGGGCGCCATCTTCCAGACACACACTCAGTGGGTCACATGTAATATGTGAAACTTTTTAAGTAAAAAAATTGAATCAAATCAAATTAAATTTACTGTAAATTAGTATGTTTTTGCACAAGTTCGAAAGTATGTGGATGCTGGTTCCAGAGCTGTTGACAGAGCCCAGCTCAGAGACTTTATTCTGATCTAACAAGGTGTCTGAGGCCGTGCTGTTTGACTCCAGAACTGCAGTGATTTCAGAGCTGCATTACTCTCCCCTCTCCATCCTCCTGTAATTGATTGTCGGGTGGTGTAATGAGGTGACAGCTTACACCAGCAGACTCTGTCTCTCTCATTATCTTCACCTCCTTTTAAAGAGCCACGGAAGAAGAAGAAGAAAAAGAAGAAGGATGAGGAGGAGGAGCAGTCTGATCTAATGACGGAGCTCCAACTCTATGTTTAGCTTCATTATTCATCATGTTTGATAAGTTTTCAATCAGGAGGCAGGAGCTCCACCACCTCCTCCTCCTCTTCCTCCTCCTCCTCCTCCTCCTCTTCCTCTTCCTCTTCCTCCTCCTCCTCCTCTTCCTCCTCCTTTTCCTCCTCCTCTTCCTCCTCCTCCTCCTCCTCCTCCTAATGTCATGGTGGACACTGTGTGGTCAGAGGTGAAAAATCAGATTTTTAAATACGTGGCAGCTCAGCTGATCTCACTCTGACTGTTGTCGTGGTCAAGAAACAACATTTGACTCTTAGTTGTCTTCCTGCTTCCTGCTCAAACCGAGGGACCAAAGTTGTTTTCAGAAAGGAGATGAGGTGAGCTACAGGTATGACTTAGCTGCAGACAGATGTAGAGGAACGACACAGTGGAGGTACAGATGTGTGTCAGAGACGAGCATTTTTATGAGTCAGTTTCAGGAACATATGGAGAAAACTGAAGGGAGAGTTAAGAAAAAACTGAAGTTGTGGTGAGTTCGGAGTTCAGTCAGAGGCTGAATTAAGACTGAACGACGTGGAACAAACTCATATGTGATTATTTAGGCAGATGTTTCATGTGTGATGTAATTCAGGACCAGTGAGAATCATCATTGTGGCTCATAGTTTCAATTCTCATTGATTACAATCCGAGTTTTCATTTAGGAATAACATTGATTTAATGACTAGATTCTGATTATTGATGCATTCATGTGTTCATCACGTTGATGATGCAGCTGGTGAACACGGAGCTTGACTTATCTAAAACAATATGATATCATCATTTAAGAGTTTATTTTATTTAGTGGTAATTATCTGAATAACAAAATGTAATAGAGTATCAAGTAACAGTACCTCGAAATCACACTAACGTCCAGTACTTGAGTAAATGTACTTAGTTACATTGCATCCCTTCTGTGATATAATGATGACAATCTGGTGTTGTTTTGATGTTACTGTGTGATGTCAGAGTGAGTACAGGAAGTGAGCTTGGACTGAAAACACACACAGACACATGTGTTGTGTGTTAATGTTTGCTTTTTTGTATATGTGTTGCAGTTTCTGTGTGTGTTGTTGTAAGTGTGTGTCAGCCTGTGTGTGTGTGTGTGTGTCCCTCTGTATTGTTATTGTGTGTACATGTGAGTGTGTCCGTGTGTATTGTTGTCAGAATGTGTTTAGCATTGTGTGTATCAACCTGTGTTTATATGTGTGTATTTTTGTGTGTGTGTGTAATTGTGTGTGTCTCTGAGCAGCTATTTGTATGTGTGTCATTGTTTGTGTATTTGTGTGTAGAGGTGTGTGTGTATATTTGTGTGTAGAGGTGTGTATTCCTATGTGTATTTGGTCTAAGCAGCTCCTAGGAGGTGTGTATTGTGTGTGTATTTTTCTCTGTGTATGTGTGTGTGTGTGTGTGTGTGTGTGTGTGTGCGTGCCTCTGGTCTTGTCTCCAGCTGCGTTTTAATTCAATCCGTATTGATCCATATCAGCTCTCTGAAGGACTCGGTATCATCTGAATGGAGCTCCATATTATTCTGTTCACTGCCATAAAGGGCATTAGAGCCTCCAGAGCAGCAGATCAGCTTTCAGTCGATACACACACACACACGCACACAGACACACACACACACACACACACACACACACACACACACACACACACACACACACACACACACACACACACACACACACACACACACACACACTCCTCCTTGCTGCTCACTGTGTCTCTTTAAAGGGTCAGTTCACACAAATTATGAGAACCAGTCGTTTCTCCACACAGACAGCTCAGGTTTTATTAGAAGCAGCCCAGAGGTGACATTTGAAATGGTTATAACATCTTTTTATTTTATATTTTATATCAAATCTACATGATCAAGTTTACTGTAATCTGTCAGTTTGATCTCATTGTACTCATTTATTGATTCAGGTAGAAAAAACATGAACTTTGTTTTCTGAGGTCTTAATTACAGATACCTTTTAACTTGACACTAAAATAATCAGTAAAGTAATATTTCAGTGAAGGTGTTCGTTTTGAGGTTAATAACAGATGGATTGACAGATTATAATCTAAAAAGAGCTTTTAATATTGTTTTCGTGGATTAAGTGGTGATGTCCCACTGTATTTACCTAAAAATAAACTTGAGGATACAAACTTGTGGTTTAATTATTTGGATTATAAAATATAAAGAACAGTTTTCGTACATTTATCTAAATGAATGAGGCATTTTAAGGTGAAAAATGTATGTTCTAAAATAATACATTGTATTTATATAGCACTTTTTTTTTAAATACTCAAAGATGCTTAACAAAGAGCAACAACCAAACAAAGATAAACAAAAGATGAAGCCCGGAATGTTGGACTCTAAATGTCCGACAGTTTTGAATGCGTTTTGATAACATTGTAATTAAAACACATTAAAAACCTTTTAAGATCCAAATTCAAGGGTAACTGTATGTTTTTTTTTTTGTTTTTTTTTTTTTAGAGATTTATCTTAAAATAAACTCAATTTTTCACTTAAGGTAAAAAGTTGTGATTTAATCAATGGATTATAATACATACAGAGGGGTTATCATTCTTAAATCATGATTTTTATGTCTAAACTTAAATCTTCAGTTAAAGGTGCAATCTGTAAGAATTTAAGATCATAACTTAAATGAAACATCAGATTATAATATTATCAAATTAACAGAATGTGAAGAAAGTGAGACATGACATTGTATTAAAGACTTAAATTAGCAGACGCACAAGTTCTTTTAAAATTACTATCTTGAGCTCCCAGCTCCATTGCTATCTGTGTGGCTAACTAAGCTAAAAAGCTAACAGCAACCTGTCGAATTCATACTCCAAACAAACAGCTAACTTCTGCTAACTTTAGCCATTATTAGATAGTTCAAGCTCAATTCAAGATTCAAAGATTTTCAAGACTCAAAGATTTTTATTTGTCACATACTCATACAGGATGCGCAGTGAAATGTTTTTGTGACATGTACTGTACTTCTGTGCTCAACTGAAGTAAAAAAAAAATAGCTATGCAGCTAGCGGTCCGGACAATGAGCTCAAAGCAGCAGAGGGAGTGTTGGTGTTTACGTTGCTAGCACAGGAGCTTTGAAGCATGCGGGCCGAGGCTAGCTAGTTAGCATGCTAGCACAAAAATTTCATAATGTCAAACCTGTTATTTCTTCCCATTTTGTTGACAACTTTATTTAATTTTGAATTTTGACGAGTCAAATGGTTACATATTGCACCTTTGATTACCTCTCATGTAAAGAAACACTGACTATATTAAAGACATGATGAACTGTGAGAAGCCACCAGACACAGCGTGATGAAATCATCATGACTGTAGATGAGCATAATGTAAAGATGTAAAGGCTGCAGCACTGTAGATAAACTTGCACAGACACTGTGGACCTAGCCGAGACCCGCTGTGTGTTTTTAAAGATATTGATACTGTCTTATTAAGGTGGAAATCGATGCCGACCTCACAGAGCCCCCATTAATATCCACAGCCCCCTCCTTGTGTGCTCCCAGCATGCCTTGCTGAGGCGGAGGCTGCGGTGGAAGAGATGGGTGGTGGTATTCTGCTGAGGTTATCCCCTGGTTAATGTGACATGTCTGTCTGCGACCTTGCCGCTTGTTAACTGCCCGGATTATTATTGTGATAATGTGGCAATTAAAAAGGAAGCGCTCCATCAGAACGGGAGGGGGGGGCTTATGGTCCGAGAGATGGATGTGTGCAGATTACAAGGCAGTGGGAAATGCATTAAGGTGGCAATCCATTCTGACCCCCCCACTGTCCTCCTCCAAAGCTGCCGGTTATTACCGCCCGTCCTCATTGATATCCATTCCCAATCAATACTCCTCCGCTGCCGTAAAAATCGGAGTAAATCAACGCACGGCTGGCAAGAGATCGGACATGCGGGAGGGAAAATCAAAAGGCAGTTCCTAATGAGCGGCCATAAGTCTGCAGGAAGTGTCGACTGTCTTTATCAAGACGCCGCTGCGGAATGATAATTTCATCTGCTGCTGAGAGACGAGAGCCGATATGTGACCTGACATCAGAGACTGAGACGCAACCACGGAGAAGCTGAGGGGGTCTGCTGGAATCTAACTACGATCAAGATAAAACTACATTTAACAGTGTCTTCAGACAGAAATACAAGAATTTATCTTCAATAAAACTGTGAAGTTATTTGCAATTACCATTTAAAGATGTAGATTTACTTTGCATTTTAATAAATCTCCAACTGTTAAGGCGAGTGTCAATTCAAATATCATGACATTTCGCAAAACATTTATTACTTAAAGAAACAGTTCACCCCAAATAAATGAAAAGAAGTCGCTTGAATGAATGATTTATCATTCAGGATAACATAAGTGCAACTATTTATAATGTTTTATAATTTATAATTTATGATAACACAAATCTTTAGAAAACATTTGTTAACTGGTCTTACAGATGTTTGTATGAATATGTCCATGACTCTCAAAGATGCGTTGAGCTGGATGTTTTCTCTCTGTATCTACAGCAGGTGCTGGATCATATCTCTACACCAAATTAAGAGATTAAAACCTGTGTTGATGAATCTCTGCCTGATGTAAAATTAGTCCCAACTGAGCCCACCTTCACTCACCTGCACTGTTCTATCTGATCCTGGATCAGTCATTCCTCCTGAGACTAACCTGCTCTGTGTGTGTGTGTGTGTGTGTGTGTGTGTGTGTGTGTGTGTGTGTGTGTGTGTGTGTGTGTGTGTTCTTGTTTTTATCTGCAGATTCTTCCTCAAGTTCTTCCTCAAGTGCAATCAGAACTGTTTGAAAAATGCAGGAAACCCACGAGACATGAGGAGGTTCCAGGTAGGAGTCACACCTGGAACACCTGATACACCTGATGCTCAATCAAGTGCAGCTGTAGGTGACCCTGGTGTGTGTTTCTCTGTGTTTGTGTGTGTGCGTGTGTGTGTGTGTGTGTGTGTGTGTGTGTGTGCAGGTGGTGGTTTCCACTACCGTCAACGTGGATGGTCACGTGCTGGCAGTCTCAGACAACATGTTCGTCCACAACAACTCCAAACATGGCCGCCGCGCTCGACGCCTGGACCCCTCTGAAGGTTAGATGTCACTCAGACTTTAAATCTCCTGTAATGCACCTGGAGAGTGTCACAGTGATGTGAATTACATATTTTGCTCTGTTAACTCGTCAGTGTGAGCAGCAGAGGTTTGTGAAAACACTGTCTGTTTCATTGCAGGTACTGCTGTGGTACCACAAACATTGAACTAATTACCACAACATCACCAGACTCCATTAACACATGTAGTGATTCTAAGAGTTGTTGAGTTAAAACAAACTTTATAACCTTGTGAAACTCTGTCTCTGACAAATTCTAAATCATTGTCTCCTTGTAAATCGAGCATTACATCAGTACATGAAGTTGTTTGTCTCCTTGTGTCAGTTTATGGCAGTGTGTCTGTACCAGCCTGTCTGCTTCTGTATCTAAAGTGCTAAAGTCTTACCTGCCAACATTTAGCAGCTGTTTGAACACACTGTTTACACTGATTTCACCATTTACACTCCATTTATGAAAGAAGAAACATTTTACAAAGACACTAAACAGTAACAATATAGGCTACTTCTTTGTCCCTGTGGAGAAAGTCCCCAGACTCCCTTAACAAATGTCTCACTTTAGTGAGTTGTTGAGTTGGAGACACTTTATTAACTCTGTGAAACTCTGTCTCTGACTAATTCTTCATTATTTGGACCTTATTGTAAATTCAGCAAATGTTCTACATGAACTTATTTCTGTCTTTGTGAAAAAACATGGAGTCTGTCTGTCCCAGTGATGGACGGGTTTGTTTCATACAGGAAGTGACATCACATCAGACGCAGGTTAATGTAGCTGTGAGCTGACTGAGAGGTGACCACTGTGATCGGATCACTCAGGATGGATGGTAACAGCAGGTCTGACCCTTGAACAAACATTGTGACAATTAGGGAGAAGCAAACCAGATGAAACTAAAACCAGAGCTCCATGTAATGCAGCTGCTCTTTACTGGAAGGAACTTGTCATATTTTGACAGAAGACAAAGGAAAACTGGCAAATGTTGAATGTGACCGAAAGCCAAAGACCAGCTACATCAGCAGAGTGAAACAGGGACAGCAGGTCTGTGAGCTGCTGGCGCGTCTCTGTCCTGCCCCAAGTTCTTGTTGGACGTCCTGCACCGCCGGGTGGGGATGGCGAACAAACACTCCGTTCTTCTACTGTCCGCAGCGACCAAATAAAATGCATCATTCACGTATAAACTTCACACGATGAAACTCGACTCTGAGAGCCGGAGTTCCACGGTAACATTTCCTCTGAAGTTGTAAACTTTAATACCTCTTTGCCCTGTCCCCACTCTAATAAACCCCCCTTCCTTACTGTGGAGCTTCCAGCAGCAATGACATAAGTCTATCGTTTGATTCAGCCAACTTTGAGTGCCAGATGGGTGGGGCTTAACCATGTCAGTACCAAGGTTTTCGGATGGCATCAGAGAGGATGTGGGTCATAAGGAAATGGACGTAAAAGTACCTCATCTAAACGTCCTAGCATTCATTGTTTCATCCTGTGTGGAAAGCCCCACCCATCTGGCACCTACAGGAGAGCAAAACAATCTCTGAGCATGAAAAGATCAACTTATCGTCCCTGTCTAACTTCCCTAATCACCTTCCTCTGCAGTTTACCCTCAAATCGCTAGTTGAATGCTCCCTTGTTTGTTTTGTCCAACTCAAAACATCAGACGGGTGGGGTTTATGATATAAAATCATTGGCTAGACATAGGTGAGATGTCAATCACTGGGGAGTGAAACTAAAATGACTCTTTTTAACATCCAGTGTCCATGTCATCCTCTTTTCTAAACTCTACCCATCTAGCACATTCAGAAAATAAATAACAAACAACCCCTAAGCAAGCCAGTCTGTCTGATCCACCATACCATAGTTTTTTCTAAACATTTGGCCAGCTGTGTTCTCACATCCTGAACCTCTGCAGTTTCCTTCCACTTGTTTTTGAGGCGTTTTGAGATGGTGTCACCTACTTGGAACTCCAGACGGGTACCACTAGGGTTGGAATTTCGTAATTTTAGGGGCTAGGCCATTTGGCCTTCAATTTTTTTTTCTTTTTAGGAGCACCAAGGCCGCATGACACGGCACAAAGGCCATTGAGTAAAATTCGATGATTTACCTTACATTTATAACAAGACATGGATTATGAATTAAAACACTTTTAAATACCAATATCAAGTTAATGTTACATTAGAAAACTGTTTTTTTAAAGTAGGGTTAGGGTGATGTGATTTTGGTGACACTACACTGAATATTAGAAGAATTTATTAAAGAATTTATTAAATTCCCCAAAATTATGGCAAAGCACTTTTTTTCCAAACAAACAGTTGCAGAACAACCGCCAGGAGACCTTTGATGTGTGGAGTGATTTTGGTGACACTACACTCTGAATAATAGTGAAGTTATTGAATATTTTTTGTAGTATCGCTTTTCGGTGTTGCACTTTGTAGACGGTCCCTGCTCCCTCGTCTCACAGACCGCTGACCATAGAGACCAATGTTAATGTCCAGCCTGGAGGAGCGCTTGTTTTGATGAAAATACGAGTGTAGCTTGTTGTCTACCTATCTATTTCCAACTTTACCGAACTAAATCCTACCACATAAGTCAGTTGCGCATCAAAACCAGCTGAGCTCGCTTACACACCTGTGCTGTAAGTGTCGTTCTTCTGTTTTGAGATGCTGCTGGTGTTTGAGAGGCTTTCAGGTGAGATCATGGATGTGATGATGAGGCTCCACCTGCGCGAACTCACTGAAGTTATTGTGAGTGACTACTGTGCACCGGGTGGCTGTATTTCAAGGCAAGCTCACTATGCTGCACGGTCGCTTTTTACATGGAACTTCGACAGGGACAGAAGCACAAAGGCCACTGTGGCCGTGCAATGATTTTTTTTTCACGGGGAATCAAGGCCAAAGTGTGGGGCCATGGCCGCCGTTGCCGCCGTGAAATTCCCACCCTGATCTCCACATATGGGCATCTGATAAGATCTTAGTGACTACAAAGTCGATAAAGCCTAAACTTCAGTCCGAACTTCCAGACCTTCCCGCCGCTCTGAGACATGGAACAGAGTAAAACAAACTTTCTCCCTCTTTCACCTCTGAAACCCGTGTGCTTGTTTTAAATTGCTGGGAACTGTCAGTCACAGAAAACAAGACAAACTAACTTGTGAACTTCTGTCCTCTTGATCCGCATCATTTAGTCTTATCAGGTAAACCCCACCCGCCTGGGTCATACAGACATACAGAGAGAGAGAGAGAGAGTAAACACACCCTAAAAGTATTCGCCATCGGTCAGACTTCAGAGAGTGGCTGTGTCCTCCCTCCTTCACCTCCTAAATGACTACCTCTGCAGTTTCCCTTGACTAGTTGCAAAGTTCGGTGGCTCTTCCAGGAGTGGATGATGTAACGCTTGATTTAACCTACTTGTGGCGCCAGCAGGGTGGTGTTTATCAAACCGAGATTATTTCCGACAGGATAAGGTCGTTGATCAAAGAAAAGGCAGAATGAGCTGACCTCCTGTGACTGCTTCGGCTGTCCTCACTCTTATGGAGCTGTTTATGTGGCAATCTCCCACCCGTCTGGTACGTCCAAAGGGATAAAACAAATGCTGTTTGACACCGATATGTCATTCGCCAAGCTGAGATGTTCTTGTTCTCGCACCTGTGTTAACACCTTGAGACTCTGAAGAAGATTATCAAATCAGCACTTAAACATTCATGTACAGCAGCATTTGGGCTCTGAGGGTGCAGGAGTACTGTACAGTGTCCTGCAGGGGCCAAAAGGGGCCCGTTGTTTACCAGGCGGTCCTGTATCTCAGCCCACAGAGGGAAGCTCGGGGCCTTTCATCTCATCCAGACTGGGATGTTTTCGGGCTGATAAAACCCCCAACATCTGCTCCCGCCTTTGTCACCAACCCTCAGCCCCCCCCGTCTCCTCGGTAAAACTTTCCACCGCCTGCTCCTCGCCTTTGTGCTCTATTCATGTGATGGAAAGTCCCCCACCACCTCCACCAACACCACCCCCCAGACCCATCGCACTGTTTGTTTACTGCTGTGACAAAAGGGGGAAATTAATAAGAAGATGACAATCGACTCCTCGGAGCGGGAAAAGCCTCGACCCTCTGCTGCTGCTGCTGCTGCTGCTGCCGCTGCTGCTGAAGGGGTCGGGGTTTTCTTTTCTTTCATCTGGAAACTCTGAGTGACTTTCAAAAGCTGATGCCATAATCAGAGGGGGCGACACAGATCCTGAGGGTGCCTTCATATAAAACAAGTTCAGGACTTAACTGTTCAGTCTTTGAACTTCCATCTACATATGAGGACATGAGTTATTATCAGCTGCATAAACACGGACACTAATATTCAGAAACAGCCCAATCAGTAACCAGCTCAGTCAGAGGAGACAGCCGATTCAGTCCAATCACAATGAATTCTCAATCAGATTAACTGAGGTTACATGGACAGTGTGTCTCTAACAAAACATGTTCGTTGGTGTTTGATAAGATGCAGGAAGTCTGATTCCACCGAACAAGAACACAAAGATTGTTACCAGGACATACTATGGGTCCATCTTCAGAACTGTACTAACGGACAAAGTCAATAAAGTTGGAAATAAAACCTTCTTCTTCTGCTGTGATAATTCCTGCTGATGTTTCACGGAGCATAAACACTTTGCGCATGTTAAAAAAGTTTAATCAAAATATCGATCAGATTGAAGACACGTCATCTATGTAGCCTAATTTTGTGAACAGAAAGATATAGTTGATGAGAAACTGTCTTCGTGGTGTCTCCAGATGCTGTCTGATGTTCAGGATGGGAAACTGTCCACATTTCTGGAAATCTTAAGAAACCACAAACTGGATCTCTGAATCAGAAACTTCACATCAGAGCCTTCGAAATGATAAATGAATATGAATGGAATTTGACTGAGATTGTAACCTAAATGCGGAACATACAGTTTTCTCTTCAGGAGCTTGTACTTCCAGTAACTGGTCGGAGCAGAGCAAACTGTAGCTGGAATGTTTAATAGAGTCTCTAAACACACTTTATAGATCAGATCACATAGTAAACAAAAGGAAGATCAGCGCTCTGACTGGAATATCAAATCATCCTCACAATAAAATGTCTCTCGGTCCGGGAAGCGGTTGTAAACCTGCGGAGCCTTGTCTTGTTTTCCCTGCAGCTCGGACTCCGCCTGCCTGTCTGACTCGACTCAACTCTGTCCGGGCTGCAGTCTAGTCACCACGGAGACGCTGTTTATGTGGAGCCTCTTATTGATCTCTGTGGCACTGGAAAAACCAATCATTTTGCATGTATAAGTGGCTGCTGGGAGATTGGTCCTGTGTGAAGGGAAATCTGACTGAGAGCTGAGTCAATAATCAGCTGCAGCTTTGTTAAAGATTTGTTGTCTTGCTGAGAAACTCTAAAGTCGTGTTTTCAAGGGTCGACATGGTGATTAGAGGTCAGAGGTCAAAGCAGACAGTGCTCAAGGACACTTCAGCAGCTTCCTGACAACAGGAGTCTCTGATGAGACCTCAATCTTTTCTAAACTATGTTGAGGAATTTAAAAAATCAGATGAATACCAAAGAATGTCATGTGATAATCACTAAATATTATCCCGATGACCACCGTGTAGTGAACTCTTCTCCCGGTCTTCGCTAGCTTCGCTTCAGTCTAGCTATTAACTAACCTCATACAAAGAGCTGTAGCTGTTGAAGTCTTAAATGGTTAGCTTCACATGTGCTAACCCTGAATCGTTTATTGACCTGTTAGCTAATCATGAGCATGTGATACTGAAAACGTCCCATTTAAACTCCACATAGTTTTCTCAGATGATTTAATTCTTAGTATTTTTAATTCTGGGCTGTGTTTTGAAGAGTTTCATTCATTCTGCTGTTTTGTCGCCTGTGTTTCCGAAGCAGCCACGCCCTGCATCAAAGCCATCAGCCCGAGCGAGGGCTGGACGACCGGCGGAGCCACCGTCATCCTCATCGGGGACAACTTCTTCGACGGCCTGCAGGTCGTCTTCGGCACCATGCTGGTCTGGAGTGAGGTGAGGAAACTGAGGAAACTGTGTCACCAGATCTGCCAAAAAATTAAGTTAACCACAAATTTTAGAGTCAAATCTGTGTTTAAGTATTTAATGTATCATGTGAATCAAACAGACGCAGCAATTTCCCACAACACAATATTTGGCACAAAGTCTGTGTTCTGAAAACAGCTGCACATGATGTACATCCTGTTCTCCATTTTCTTCATCGACACACACTCACACACACACACAGCCACAGAAACACCTGCATCTGTATCTGTAGCCCTGCAGCTCCGTCAGCTCTGCATGCCCCCAAAAATATGTAGATTTAGTGCGTGTTGAGGTGCAGGAGGAGCTGCGCATACGGCACGCCATGAAATATTGAAGCAGGTCCAGAAGAGCAGAACACCTGGTGGGGAAGGAGGGAAGGAGGCGTGAGGCAGACACATATACCTCCACACGCTGTTCGCGCACATCACACGCCACTGACGGAGCTCCTCACTTTGATCAGCGTCGTCTGGCGGCGAGCAGACGGACTCCAAAGCCCAGCATCCCTCTGAACGCAGCCTGCACGCTGACCCAGATTGGAGGAAGACGGTTGGACTGATTTCCACAGAAAGTTTATTACTGAGAGAAATCTGTGCAGCTGCAGGTTTTCATCACACACACTGATATAACATAACTCTATCAGCACCTGTGTGTGTGTGTGTGTGTGTGTGTGTGTGTGTGTTTGACATTTTCCACATATTTATATTTATGTGGATATATTTAAGTTTTTGAACATTTGTAATTATGTTAAGACATGTGACAAATAAATTGCAAATCCAGATTAAATGCATTGTTCTAATAAGAATGTTGTAACATGACCTCCAGGGAACCGCATGGGAACGTTCACTGTGAGAGCTGGAAGTTCTGATCATGGATGTCATCAACGGTCATCAAGGGACATTTTGTCCTTTTCAAAAGTCCAAAATGACCTACAGAGAACCATATGGGAATGTTTTTATTCCAGAAGAACTAACTCAGAACCTACATCTTGATTTAGAGAATGTCCTGTATGGAATGTGACTTACATGGAACCTGTATGAGAATGTTCTCTTAATGTCCCAAACATGTGACCATAAAATAACCACAATGAAACATCCCTCTAAAGTCATAACAGGAACGTCACCACACAACCGGCTTCAGAACCGTATGTGAACATTCTGTTAAAGTGTGATTCAGCAGTTGTGACTGTGTTTTGACCCAGATTGTATTTGTGTCTGTGTGTCTCCTCCTCCAGCTGATCACCCCTCATGCCATCCGGGTCCAGACTCCTCCTCGTCACATCCCCGGGGTCGTGGAGGTCACGCTGTCCTACAAATCCAAACAGTTCTGCAAAGGAGCACCGGGACGATTCGTCTACACCGGTAAGATCCACAAATAACATGTCAGTGGTGACGCCTGCTGTGATCAGAGGAGTGGCGATCAAACACTCTGCCGCTCCTACAGTTTCAGGGAGGACGGTACTTAAAATATCTGTTTGATAATATCTGTTTGAATGGATCCTTCCTTGATCATTTTACTGTGTTCAGGAGATGGTTTGAGTTCTTAAAGACACATTGTTGCTGATCACAAAACATAAAGATCAATATCTCATTGACTTTGCGTTGTCTGATGTCTGATGTTATCTGTCATCGTGGTTTGTGACACTCGTTGTCTCTGTAATGTTTGATTGTGTCAGAGGATTTCCTTACTGACTGTATCATCAGTTTCTTCTATTAAAGAGAATGTTTTCAGACGTTTTTGGAGTTCAGAGCTTTAAATTTAGAGACGGGCACAAAGACAAAATAGATTCTTACCTAAAGGGAAAACTCTGATATATGAAGTGAGTATTTATGGGTTAGATTGGTTTATTGGTCCCAACCTCAGCTCTTGAACCCTGATTTTCAGATCAGATGGAGATATTCTTCTTCCTGTTCATCATTAAGACACATTTACCTAAAATACATCTTTGAAAACTAAAGTTCTGTGAGTTGGAGCATGTTTACACTGTGGGACTGAAGCTCTCTGTGGCTGGAGAACAGCTTTAAGTGAAGGTTTAAGGTGTTAAGACTTGAGGCCTGGTCGTACCGACGAGGATCAGGTTTGTTATTCACCAGCTGACAGAGAAGTAAACATCTTCCCCCGCGTGTCAATCCCATCATCCTCTTCTTTTCTGCAGCTCGTCCTTCAGGCTCATTGTCTGCTGTCCACAGTTAAACGTCCTTATCTCCGTCTTGAATCGGCGCTTCTACTGTCCGCGATTATTCCATCAGAATATCCAGATGTCATTCAAAGTAGCAGAAAGGTCAGATGGAAGGCTGTTTAGTGCGATAAGTAAATGTCATTGCGTTGGGCTGTGAAAGAGTCGAGCGTGTTCGGGCTTTCTGTTTAACACCAGTTTATCACCGCTTCATTCCTTTTGCGCTCGTCTTTGTTGGAAGCGCTGCCTCCTCCGATGGCAGAGGAGGGCCGAGATGGACGCTCACAATGGCCGATCCAGCCGCCGCCTCCTTTTGCAATGCTAATCGGTGATTCCATTTACAGATAGAACTGACAGGAGCTCGAGCTCTGCTTTGATGTGGAGCTGTGTTGTGAATAGAGCCTGTTGTTATCTGCATCAGAGTGTCTTGTCCTCAGAAACATGCAGGACGGAGCCACACGACATGTTCTAGTCCAAATCACACAGGATCGACCGAGTGTCTTCTGTCTGCCGATAGACAAGAAATAAAAGCATCAGTTCACAGACGTCCTACAAACTGTGGACCAGTTTCATTTTGTGAGTCAGAACAAACAAATCAAACTCTGAAATTAATCCTGCAGAGCTTCATTTACATTTCTGTTTCCTTTCTATCTCTTCGCTTTAACACCAGTTTCTTAAGAGTTTAGTCTGAACATCATCCATACAGGACGTACAGCTGTGGCTAATCTGCACCACTTGTTCCTGGCTAAGCATTGAAGGAATAAAACACATGATTCAACTCTCTTAATACAGGCGTCAAGACTGCACACAACAAGACGGGCTGTAGCAGTACTTCATGTTCAGGAACAGGAAAAAAGTCTGATCCCAAATGCATAAGCCAAGGTTTGCTATCTATGATTTTCTGTAAGACTGTAGCGCAGTTACAGTTTCTCCGCCTTGTTAAGATGTCAGAATGTTTTGAAACTTGCTTTTAAAAGAAGCAAAAGACAGGACTGATAAAAGAACCCGTCTGTACCAAGACAAACACGTGGTCCTTTATTATTTATAATTATAATTCATTACAGAAAAAAGTATGTAAAGTATGAATTAAGAATCTGTAAAGTAAATTAAGAAATAAGAAGATAAAGACTAAATGTTGTTTTAATGTTAGAACAAAGAGACGACATGTTTTCATAAAAACATCCAGCTGATAATAACAATATAAAATCATGAGATCTTTTCTTTTCAAAATAAAAAACTTTCATAGGTAGTAATAACTTTCACAAATGAATCATTATAGCACAAGAACAGTCGTGTTTAAAGAGACGCTGAAGTGAATGTTGAGCCGTGTTTTTAAACACTGTTCCAGACTGTGAATAAATTCAGAGACATGTCCTCTGGACATAAAGAAAGAGGAAGTGTACAATCTGTTTGTAAAACGGACAGCAGAAATGTAAAATACAGTGAGACTGTGTTACTCAGCTGCAGCAGACACAAATCCAGTGCAGAACATGAACATCTGACTACAGTTTGATTGATAGGAAACAACAAAACGTTGTGTCCCTGAAGGCACCGTGAGGCTGAACCCCGACAGGTGGCTGCGTCATAATGTCGCACAGTTTCTTGTAATTCTCCCAAGTCCTCCTCCCGCTCCTCCTGCCAGGGAGGCAGCCATATTGCGCACACACATCACCAGTTCATCTGATTTACACATCCATGTTTTAAGAGCGAGGACTCGGCGTCCGTGTGCGTTTCCACAGCGCGTTCGTTGTGCCAGCAGCGTATGTTGTTCATGAATGTGAAATGAGCCGAGCTCCTAAATACTGAACAGGCGAGCTGTGGATAATTGAAGAGGAGAAGAGAAGCTGATGTCATTTCCTTCAGGAGTTTAAACTCACACACGTCTCACAGGTTTCTAGAAAAAGAAACACACATCAACGGTTTGAGGAAACCACATCCAGGAACAGACATGGCTGCCAATCAGAACCAGAACTGTTAATGTCCACAGACATGAAACCTTTGTTTAAGTCCGAATTTATAAAAAAAAAATATGTATATATATATATTTAGAGTTAGTTTTTGGTGGAACAGTTCTGTAAAAGGGTTGTAGCTGTTTGGTTAATTAGTCTGTAGGTTCTGCAGATTTATAGTTTTTCTTGTAGTTTTATTTGGGCTTTTGTAGTTTCTATGGTTTATTGCAGTTCTTTGCTCTACCGAGTGATGGTTGGTCTTTTCTATGATGTCATACGTGTTGTTTGAAGTGCAGCTTATGTTTATGTTAGTTGATATCATGTGGAAACAAATGATCGTGGGTTGTTTGCACTGAGCAAAGATTTTAAAGACATACTTGATGTGCGTCTTTGTCTCAGTTGAAGTGTCTCGACTCTGTGCTCCAGCAGCTGATCAGTCGGAGGTGAAGAGCTTCAGGGCAGCTTCACAGTAACGTCTGTTCATCTTCTATGAACTTAACACAATATCATTATTTTCTGTGGTTGTTTTGATGCTTTAATAATTAATTTTGACAGTATATAATGTGATATTTGACCGTAGAAGGAGGCTTTCATGGCAGGTTCTGCACTTCAGACCTGAGTTGGTTTTTGTTTTGCTGTGGCCGAAGCAACACAAATAACCGTCTCCTCCAACTCTGACTCCTCCGACTCCTCCAACTCCTCTGAGTGACTCCTCTGACTCCTCCGACTCCTCTGACTCCTTTATCTATCTTTCTTCTTACTCCTCCATCTCTTATATATACTACGTCTCCTCTGTCTCTCGTCTCCTCCCAGCCTCTCAGCCTCCATCAAGGAGGTGCAGCTGGAGGTGAAGTGATGAGGAGTCAGATCCGAGTGTTTTCACAGAATTCCCTGCTCTCTTCCTCTCTGTGGCTTAAAGAAGCTTCAGGATTTGATCCGTCGGCTTCACTTGGAAGCGTTCAGCAGAATCGCAAGAAGGCAGAGAGGAGGGGAGAGGAGGGAGAGGAGGGAGTAGAGAAGGGAGCAGGGTGAGGAGGGAGGGAAGGGAGGAGAGGAGGGAGTAGAGAGGAGAGGAGGGGGAAGGGAAGGGAAGGGAGGAGGGTGACGATGGAGAGAAGGGAGGAGAGTAGGGGGAGGAGGGAGGAGAGGAGGGAGGTTCTGTAGTTTTGTAGTTTGTTGGTCAGTCAAGTTGTTTTCTTTGTAGTTGTTTTTAGTTTTTGGGAAAGTTGAAGTTTTTGTGTTCTGTGGTTTTGTAGTTTTTTGTTCTCTTAGTTGGTAGTTTTTGTAGTTGTGGATTCTGTAGTTTTGTGGGATGGTGTCCACAGGTTTGTAGTTTGTTTTTTTACTGTGATAGTGATTCTTTGTAGTTTACAGACCTGCGTTGTTGTATTTCTTTGTAGTGTTTGGTTCTCCTGTGGTGTTGTGGATGTTCGGCTGGTTCAGGGTCTCTAGATTTCATATTGTAGTTTATGTAGTTTTGTGCAAGTTCCCTGACGCTCTCCTCAGCAGTGCTGCTGGGTCCACACCACCGGCCTCAGAGCTTGAAAAGCATGGATCAATGGTGCCTGGGGGGGAGGAGGTGTGTGGTGTGTGTGTGTGTGTGTGTGTGTGTGTTGGGGGGGGGGGGGGGGTCGTTGTTGAGGTGGGGGTGATGTTGTGGGATCGATGGGTGCTGAGTTATTGCGGCGCTCGGCCACTGATTTTTAGAGAGCTGTGTTTTCCCAGGAAAGTCAATACCTCCAGGCTCCTCTCATTAATTTCAACCCCCAATGCCTCCTCCCTCTCCTGCAGCTGCACCGGGGGAGCTGCAGCCCCGGAGAGGGAGCGCGGGGGGGGGGGACTGAGATGATGGAAGTCTGAGATTCTGGGGAAGAGAGATGGAGTAGAGAGAGGAGAATGATAAAGTCAGATTGAGGTGAAGGGGAAATAGGAGTGGAAAGAGGAGGAGGAGGAGGAAGAATGAATGAAGAAAAGATGAGTGTTTCTGAGGAAAACAGACTGAAAAGAAAATATTGATTTCTAATATGGAGATGATGTTTGCAGCAGATTATTGATGTGAGTCGAGTCACACCGAGTTTATCTGTCGGAAACTTTCACTCGTCCTCTCAGCTGTTCGTTTCAGAGCTGCAGCTGATCATTATCTCCATTTCTTATTGTTTTCTGGGTTAATTGATCAGCTGTCTGTTTCACAATGTGTTGAACATTGTTTGTCCTCAGACGTTTTGTTTAAGATATCAAAAAGGAGGAAAGAAAATATTCACATTTAACAAGCAGAGAATGGAGACTTTGTTTAGGATGCACTGGTGTGAGGTGGAGGTGGAGGGTGTCCTCAGGGGGGGTCTCCTCTGTCAGGCCCCAACATGCCTGAACCTGCCCCCCCCAACACACACACCCCAGGTGTGTGTATGCTCGTAACGATGGGTGATCTCATATCTGATCTGCTGCATCTCTACATCTCAAACAGTGATATGGACAAAAATATGTGGACAGCCGAACACTGGACTGATACAATGTTCTGTTCAGACAGCAGAACATTAGTGAGGTCCAACTGATGCTGGTGGTCAGGTGCTGTGTTCCAGGTCATCACAGAGGTGTTGATGTGTTCAGGTCCACTTCTGTTTCATCCTGAGGACACAACCGGGAACAAACAAACTGGAAGAATTCATAGTGCTGCCATAGTGCCAATATTTGGGATCCAACAAAAAAATGAACAATCATTTCAGAGCATGATTTATGTTAATTAATGAAAGTTAACAGTCATCATACAACAAGTTCTGATCAAGTGAACAGCCAAGACAATAGCTCTGACTGCCAGAGCTGAAGCGAAAACCAACCAATTATCCAACACAGTTACAATTACACAATTACACAGAGTGATTCATGTAGATAATCCTGAGCCACAGTGTGCCTCCACAGACTGTGACCTCTCCAACATATTTATATAAAGCCATTGATCGTTGAATCAACCTTTTTTAATAAATATAATTTATGGCACTGTCACATTGCTGCTGGACCTCGTTTGTCGCAGAAAGCCACTACTAGCTTAGAAATAGGTGAAGTTCAAGTTGTATTTCATCGGTCCTGAACGCGTCACTGTTGTGCCAGTAACGACGTTACACTTCAGCCTCTGGTTCAAAATTTGAAGGAACAATAAATTAAAATCTCCCCTCGTCTGACACCCGCTGAGGTTTGCAGTTTTTTGTAAAGTCTAGTTAAGCTTGACTTCATTAAACAGGTTTGAGTGTTGTGAGTCCTTTGTGTCGACCTCGAAGCTGTTTGTTGAGGGAATGTACTTCCCTCGTCTGGTTTAATATTGCCTCGGAGGACTGTGGGTGTCAAACATGTTAATAGATGCACATGAAGCACCAGCTATGAACAGGACACACATAATCAGCTCCTTTGGCTCCTGCAGGGAAATATTCATACCAACACAGATGTATCTCTGAGGTCAAAGGTCAGCTTATGAGCCAACACCTGTTTAAAGTCTGATTTATCAGTAGGTGGACTAACTCTGTGGCTACCAGAGAGCAGATGACCTCAGGTGTAAAATATGTTGTTTTTCTCCCTTTGTTCTTGTCTTCAGTTACAGCCGTCTCTCTTCTTCGTGTGTTTTATCGTCGGTAGTTTTGCAGTGTGGGTGTTCACATCCCTCTGAGACAGTTAAAATAAATTCCTCTCCATTTAAACACCTAATTGTTTCTCTAAAGTGGGCAAAAAGGCCAAATATCTCCCTCCTCACATTCCAACTGCATTTCACTGAGAGGTCAGAGGTCACACTTCAGGGTCCACTGTGTCCCTGACGAGTCGCCTCCAACATTTATCGACATGTTGTTTCTTTATAAAAACTAATATCCAGACTCTTTGTGAGCAGCTCAGAGGATTGTCGTTATTCTTTTCAATAAGTTTTAATGACAAGAAGATGTTAAGCTGTCAAATCTTTCTCAAGATAAAGAGTGGTAATTTCTTCTTTTCTTTGCGCTGCAAAATCCAATTCTGTTGTGACCGGCTGAAGTGATTTTCTTGATGATTGTTGTTAAATGTTAATGTTAAATGTTAAACTATCAAATACTCCCCGAGAAACAAGCAAAGATTAGAACAAATACTGATAGTTTGGTGTGTCTCTTTATGTTACACATTGAGTGACAAACAGTAGTTAGTTATTGATATATTTCCATATTAGAATATTTAAAGATATTTATTGATAACGTAAACTTTATTGTGGCCAAAGATCAGGACTGTAACTTTGAGTCTGAACACGTTTCTCCTGCTCGGCCTCACAGTTTCCTCTGAGCTCCTATCAGGATGGCTGGAAACACAGCGCAGCACTCTGTACGTACTGACACACACACACACACACACACACACACGCACACACACACACACACACACACACACACACACATGCACACACACACACACACACACACACACACACACACACACACAGACAAACACACACAGACACACCGAACACACACACACACACGCACGCACGCACGCACGCACGCACGCACGCACGCACACACACACACACACGTGGAAAGCATTAGCGGATTGTTCCATCAGGGTCTGCTAAAGGTCTTGTGAACATGTAACCGAGAGGCGAAAGTTAAACCTCCAATCTGAGATGCTGTAAATTTTTTTGGAGAAGAAGAAGAGGAGGAGGAGGTTTTCCCCCCTCCCTCTCTCTCTGTGTGTGTTGTTGTTCGCCCTCTCGACCCATGTGAAGCAGCGCTCTCTAATTGACTTCTGAATTTTTATTGTTTAATTACTGTCACAGTAACACATGGAGGTAATTATGTGGAACTGGCTCCAGATCAGTTTGAACATACAGACTCAGAGAGGAAACAAAGAGCCCAGAACAATCTCCATCTTCTGTGGTTCCATTCGGACCGAGCCAGAACCCCTCACTGTTTCACTGGAGCTCAAAATTACTCTTTTTTGTCTGTCTCAGTTTTTTCTTTAATTTGAAAATGTTCTTTAATTTTGATTCTAAAACTAAATCCTGAAGACTGTGTTTGATTTTCAGTTGCAGATGTTTGGATACAGACAAGTTGTTACTCAATAACTCACTCAAATTATTTATTTGGTTTTATTAGGTTTGAAGTGTCTTGTTGTTTTTTGGCTCTGCAGGTTTGTAGTTTCTTGTAGTTTTTTGGCTCTGCAGGTTTGTAGTTTCTTGTAGTTTTTTGGCTCCTTGGGTTTGTAGTTTCTTGTAGTTTTTTGGCTCCTTGGGTTTGTAGTTTCTTGTAGTTTTTTGGCTCCCTGGGTTTGTAGTTTCTTGTAGTTTTTTTTGGCTCCTTGGGTTTGTAGTTTCTTGTAGTTTTTTTTGGCTCCTTGGGTTTGTAGTTTCTTGTAGTTTTTTGGCTCCTTGGGTTTGTAGTTTCTTGTAGTTTTTTGGCTCCTTGGGTTTGTAGTTTCTTGTAGTTTTTTGGCTCCCTGGGTTTGTAGTTTCTTGTAGTTTTTTTTGGCTCCTTGGGTTTGTAGTTTCTTGTAGTTTTTTGGCTCCTCAGGCATGTAGTTTCTTGTAGTTTTTTGGCTCTGCAGGTTTTTAGTTTCTTGTAGTTTTTTGGCTATGTAGGTTTGTAGTTTCTCGTAGTAGTTTCTTGTGTTTCATTTTGAGGTTTCAGTCGACATTTTAAACATATTTTTACATTAGGGAGAAGGAGGGGAGGTTGGTTAACGAAGTTGTTACACTTGCTGTTCAAACAGAATATTTTTATGTGTTGAAACTGGATTTGAATAGGTCCAATGTGCATTTGTGGATAAAACAGAACACCACAGTTATTTAGACAGCTGATTGCAACAAAAACAATAAAGCAGAGATATATTTACGATCTTTGAGTCAAAAATTGATAATTATTGAATTGATAATTACTGTTTTTTGGTTTCTGACCTTTTGTATTTCTCATCTTCACTCTCGTTTTAGTTCAACTTTCACTTCATAATGAGTCAAAACATGTTCTGGATCCAGGACGTTGTGTTGAAAGCTCATATTTGTCTGACTCTCTGAATAACGCCGACAGATGTTTTAAAGAAACTTTACCTGCGATTTAAACATCACACCTGCACCCTCAGCTTCACACAACATGTCAAACTGTCGGCAACTCAGAGGGCCGAGCGAGGAGAGAAATTCAAAGTAAGACACTCGATCAATCAGTGGAGTCACTAACACCCTCCTCACCACCTCTCCTCCCCCATACCTCCCCCTCTCCCCTCTGCTGCAATCGATGCTCATAGAAATTTCATGAACTTTAAACTGTGATTGACAGGCGGCTCCGACCCCGACCGCCGTGAAACCCGGGCCATTAAAGAATGAGTGAGGGGCCGGATAAATAATTAATAAACAAACAAATAAATAGAATATAGGCCATGAATTTGATTCTTCATCCTGTAGTGAAATGTTGTCATTTAAATTTAAATCAGTATCTTACAAAAGAGACAGTATTAATGTGATAGATATAGTTAAAGGAGCAGTTCTGTCAAAAATGAATATTCAGTCATTTTCTCCTCACTGCAGGAAAACCAAAAAAACATCAGATGGCTCTGAACAGCTCGTCTGCTGAGATCACAGACTGAGACTCACACCCTCTATCTGCGGTCGAGCTCATGCTAACACTGTTAGCTCAGCAGCTACAGTGAAGACTTCATCTTAATAAATGTTTAATGTTCCCTTCTCGCATCTTTTTCAGCCAAAGTAGCACATTTTGAAATTAATTTATCATCAATAAAAGCAAGATACTGAACCCCAAAATTGCTCCTGATGTGTAGTTGGCACCTTCGTGGCAGCCACCACATCAGTAAGGGCCCTGCGATGAGCTGGTGACTCATCCAGGGAGTACCCTGGCCTACGCCCATAGAGTCACTGGATTTGGCCCCAGTAAGCCCCGCTCCGCCTTGAAAAAAGGTGGTATAAAAGCGGTAACATCCCGCGACCCGCATGGAGAAAAGCGGAAGAAAACGAAACGAATCAATAAAAGCAAAGAATGTCAGATCTGATCATCAGTTGACCAAAAGTATATAGAATACACACAAAGTACTTGAAATCATACTCGAGTAAAAGTACAGTAAAGAGTGTTAAAATATTAGTTTTGTTAAAGTGACTTGTTTCTGTCTGTTTGTTCTTCTGATCTGAAAGAATGAAAATGTTAAACTGCGCCCAAAATATGTTAGGAAGTGAGGGAATGTAACTAAGTACATTTACTCTAGTGCTGTACTTTAATTACATTTTAAGGTACTTTATAATTTCACTCCACTACATTTATCTGATAATTATTAGGGCCTGAGCAGGTCTCGACTTGCGAGGTCCCTATTGTTTTTGAAGTTACGACTTTTTTGTTCCAAATCATCGCGTTTTTCACTGCCTGAACATACCCCAAAACTCACCAAACTTGGAATATACTTCACACCTGCCGAAAAATGTCATAATCTATCGGCATTGTGAATCTCCACCACTAGGTGGCGCTATAATCTTCCATGAGCCCCTGAGCCTCTGTGCAAAATGTTGGCTGATTACCACCAAGTGGCGCTCTTTAAATTGAAGTATTTTGTATCTCCACATTGGTAGGTCGGATTAACACGACACTTGGTATAATTATTGCTAATCTCCTCCTGATGATAGCTGACGAAAAATGTTCCCAGGGGACTCTATAGCGCCCCCTGGAATATTATAAATACAAGCCCCGCCTCCTACATGCATATAAATAAATGACATTTGGTGTGCATATGTATCATGACCACACGCAAAAAAACCCATCAGGGAACCAAACTGTCTCCAACAGGAAGTTGGCAATTTTGATTCAAAGTTCCCATTTCACCCCCTATTTTGATCCATTTCCATTTTCATACTTTAACGAACTCCCCCTACAGATTGAACACCACAGACTTCCAATTCACTCAGTATCATCCTCAAACCTTCAACATGAAAAGTTATCAAAAGCTTTCACTTACGTCAAACATGGTGGGTGTCATGGTGCCGTTCATTTTCATAAAGCATCAAGTCCTTAAAACTTCAACATACAATTTCCCATGTACACCAAATTCATCATACATGTATACGGTGTCGCCCTGAATACCTCCATGCATCAATACTGTGTCATATCCACAGCGCCACCTACTGGAGACAGAAATTCACACAAACATCCTATTCACATGACATTTAGAGTTGTTTTCCTCCATATCATACACTACAAGATGTCATACAACTAAAAGGTGAGCGCACCCTCCGACAGCATCACCGCCAATCAGTGATCAAAACGCAGCTGACCACAAATTCATTTGAGTAATTTTTCACCTGTAGTCCATTTTGTTTTTATGTACGTTCCAGACAGTTCATCTGACTTCAGCGTACATTATTTAATACTGGCAGGAGCAGGCCACAGATCATAAAGGAACTACTTCCTCATTCCTATCTGGACCAAACTTGCCCTGAACACATAGGCCAATATACAGTCATAGTCACAGCGCCGCATGTTGGACACAGGAAATGACTTTTCAACCCCTTCCTGCACTGTCCAAAACACCGACAGTTAAGAGATGTGTACACAATAATCAGGCAATGGGGCCGGGTACGCAGCACGCCCCAACAGCAGCATGCCCTGACACGCATGGACTGCGAGGGCCCGTTCTTCGCTGCTTGCAGCTTTAATTGTAGTTACCAATTACTTTACAGATTACATGCTGCATCAGAGCCAATGTATCACATTGATTTATTTTATTAGAAATTATATTCTTAAAACAACAAAGCTGAATATCAGATCTGATCATCTGTAGACTGACAGTACACAGTGTTGTAAAAAGTACTTAACTGTGATACTTGAGTAAATGTAAAGATATGGTGTTACAATGTTACTTTGGTAAAAGTGAAAGTCACTCATATGAATAATACTCAAGTAAAAATATTACAGTATCTGATGTTAAATGTAATTAAGTACAAGTAAATAAAAAAATCATCTACATTTGTTTTTCATGTTTTTTTTAATCTAACTGATAATAAAAAAATGAATTAATTTACAAATTAGCTACTTTGACTCTGGTGCGTAGAGTGACTAGTTAATACAGTTATCAAATAAATGTAGTGGAGTAAAAAGTACAACATTTACCTCCAAAATGAGGTGGAATTGATGTATAAAGTAACAGGAAATAAAAATACTCACGTAAAGTACAAGAACCTTGTGTAGAAGTGCAGTACTTGAATAAATGTACTCAGTTACATTATATTGCTGGCTCCACCTATAAGGCAGCATGAGAGGACTGAGGGTGAAAACGTCCTGAATCTGGACTCTGACCTCTGTGACCTGTGCTGACGGCTCACCTGACCCTCAGGGGGCTGGACTCTTCTCTCAGGTGTCGGACAAGTTGAATGTGGCGTCTGATGTGTAACAAGGCGTCGGCAGTTATCAGGTGGCGGTAATGAAACAACGCAAGCGGTCCCATCTCCTCGTCTTTGATCTCGCTCTCGTCTCGTCTTTTAATAGACAGAAGAAGTGTGTTCTCTGCCGGGGGAGTTCCTCCACCCTCAGCTGAGACGCACCACAGCTCTTATATCAAAGAGCACAGCGGCGCCGCTCCACTTAGGGGAAGGGGACTTGTGGAACTAATGTCGGGTAATTAGATGTTTCTGCGGGGGCATTTTCGACCACGACTCCTGAAAATAATAACTTCTCAGGTGGGGGGCCTATTTCTTTGAGGCACTCTCTTCTCTCATCATGGGGAGGTAATTATTCTCTGATTAACATGCTAGATCTGGGCGGATGTGCGCTCTAATCACAGAGGTTGTTGCGTCAGCAGCGGCTCTCCGAGGAGGAAGCAGAAGGGGAGTGGGTGTTCTTCTGTCACTTGAGTCCCCGTGAGGACGACAGGCAGCGAGATGCTCATCTGGGTTACAGAGCGAGGAGGAGGAGGAGGAGGAGGAGGAGAGGAGGAGGAGGTTACCTGTACTTCTGAAAATACCTGGCAGCTGTCAGGAGGGTCGAGTCTCATCATTTGTTCCCTCATATCTGTGAATCCTGCTCACAGATCAACTCGTTTGTCTTCATCTGTAACGTCTCTGAACAGACACGCTCCAGGTTTCTTAAGAAGCTCTGAGTTAAAGAAGAGGTTGAAGATTTCATTTATTCAACTCAATTTCCTGAAGAAATGTAGACAATGTTTCTGCAAAAATGCGTTTCTATGGGTTACATAAAAGACAAAAACCACCTGGTTAGTGTCAAGAGAAGTCCTGTTCTGTCTCCAAACACCTGGTTCTGTCTTTAAGCACCTAGTTCTGTCTCCACAAACACCGCTAGAACATGTCCCAACGTTCCAGACATCCAGTGGCTTCACTCTGACAAACGTTGACCGCTGTCCTGAACAGTGGTCTCTGACTTGGCAGCTTTCTTTGACATTAAATATTAAGATCCTGATTTTGTAGGTTCAGAAGTATTTGATAATATTGATGTCAACTTATATATTGTGTAATTTGTTGAGTAATTAAAGCAACAGCCTTTAGTGTCATTAGACCTGACACTGTGCGTCTCAGTTTTAACTAGATACTATATCACCCGATACACACATTGTATATTCTAATTTATTGTATTTTTTTTCTGCAAAAATAGCAGGATATTTTATGCTTCCACTATGAACTCTATCATTTAAATAATAAGTGAAGTAAAACTAATCTACATAAAAAAAATCTAGCTCATCAGGCAGAATATCAGCACGATATATCTGATCTGATCTGATCAGCCGGTAAGATCAATACATCAGTCCGACTGTGAGGGTTTGAAGGCTTAAAGGTTTAAGTAGCACACACAAAGTTAACAAGCTATTCTAGTTACTATATTCTGACCACGTCAACCAGCGTACTAACGTGTCAGCCTTCATCACAGCACCTCATGTCATTTACAGGAGATGTCAGGTGATTGGTTGAAAGGGTCACGTGGTCATTAACCTCCAGAAGTCCCTTAAACTGTTTATGTGTTAATAAAGCTGCTGTCAGTGACGTGATTGTTTCAGCTAGCGTCCTGTCTGTTGGTTGAAACCTCCTCCTCTCTACATCCCCCCATTTGTAGTCTCCTCTCTGCTTATTGGACGCAGCTCTCTTTGTCTCTTTGTCTTTTCTTCAAGTGATTTTTCTTCACTTGGCCAGTTTAATGCTGGAATCAGAAGTTCATCTGTTTCACCAGAAGGATCCTGCACTCAGACAGGACTACCTCTTTATGGAGCTCTCTGTCCTGATTGGATGAAGTGGGCAGGGATACCAGAAAATGTCTTGTCTCTTTTGTAACATGAGCTGCAGGAGGATTCATTGTGGATAGTGCTTGCTCTTGGTGTGTCCTGACTGATAATTGACTTTAGGCAAAGTCAGGACACACCAAGAGCAAGCACCATCCACAATGAAGAGGTCCAGATTGTTGACTCCTACAACTACCTTGGCACTTTGTTTGATTCACAGCTAAAATTTAAAGAAAACACTAAGCTGATTGTCAAACGTCAACAAAGAATTCACTTAATGCGGATGTTCTTTTAATGTCTGTGATACTACTTTGTGCAACTTTTATCATTCTTTTGTTGAAAGCCTTTTAACGTTTTCCTTTATCTGCTGGTTCAACCGGTTGTCTGTGAAGGAGAAGAACAACTTAAACACCATTCTTAAAGTATGTTCCAAGATTACTGGCGTTCAGTCGAGGAATTTGGGCACTATCTGGGAATAAAAAGCAGCTGAGAAAGCAATAATAATTATCAGCCAACCAGACCATATTATGTCGACCAAGTTTTTATTGTTGCCCTCTGGTCGACGTTATAATGTGCCCAAGAGCAAATCAAATCGATACGCAAAGTCTTTTATTCCATCTGCCATTAAACTCATAAACACAGACCCCACTAACTTTAGAAGAATTTATCCTATTTGTTTATTTAATCATTTATTTATTTATTTTAATTTTATTTCTTTGATTTTATTTGACTGAGTGATGTACCCATGTGGCTCTTAAATTGTTTTCTGAATGACTGAATGATCATTGTAATGATTTTTATGTTTTTTTATGTTTGACGTCTGGAAAAGCTGCAACTGAATTGCCCATTTGGGATAAATAAAGTGGTCGGAATCTGAATCCGAATCTGAATCTAAATTCAGACTCAGACAGTTGGTCTGAATGAATGGCTACTGATGCATTACAGCTGCTCTATTCAAAAGTCTTAGAAAATAAGCAAAAAATAAAAAACTATATATAAGCAAGAATAATAGAAATAGAATAAAAAAAATATAAAATGATCGATGTTGAATGAAGCTGCTCTGCAGTCTGGTGGTTCAGCAGCTGATACTTCTGTATCTGTTGTCAGATGGCAGCAGTCATCCTTGTTAAGACAGTTTGATATTTGTTTAACTCTCGAGTCAGGTCTGTGGTTCAGATCAGAATAAATCAGCTGTAGTGTCCCTCATCGTGGTCGTGGTTGTTGTTGTTGTGTGGGCCTCCTCCTCTCTGGTGACTGACGGATGAATTGAAAGTTGGAGGAATAAAACATCGGATCAATAAGCCGGTGAAAGGATTCATCCCGGGTGTTATGGCTGCGTGTCAACACTCGGCTCCAGCTGACGCCGGTTGGCCACTTGACAAGCAGCAAAACAAATCAGCTCGTCCACTTAAGGCACAGCATGTTGTGCATCTGTCAGCCCCCCCCTCAGAGGAAGGGAGGAATCATCAGCGGTGGCGATCTGTGGGCAGCGAGGCCAAACGCTGCTCTGACCTGCATCAATCAAACAGCCGGAGGAGATGGGGAAAATGTGGCGCAGCGGCGGCGGGTGTGTCGCGGGAGCGGCCACTCAGCGGAGTGTTTCATATGGAATATGGAGTCTATTTGAAATGATAAGTGTAATACAGGAGGAAGCCACGCAGAGCTGCTGCACATAAAGTCTATCTGCGTCAGGCGTCACCGGGGACATGACTGCGCCTTCGACAAGGCCATCACGGCAAACAAAAAGGTAAAGGTGAGCAGGGATCCCCCAAAGTGCATATTTCATCTCCGGCTGGTAAATATGTACAAAGCAATGGCGTAGAAAAACAGATTCCCACTCAGAGCGCAAGAGGCCGGCGGTGGTGGGAACGGCAAATGAAAAATAGCGAGAGATAAATAAATGTAAACAGTTGTGAAGAGGAGGATGTAAACAGAGGCTTTGTGGATGTATACATGCTCCTCTGAAGCATGCAGGCCCGTGGAATTGTGGGAGCTGATGTGAGCGAGGTAATGAGCCTGCAGAGATGTTCCCCTAATCCAACATCCTCCCTCCAGACTCTCATCTGATACGAGCCGGCATCACAGAGAGGAGGAGGAGGAGGATTCATCTTCATCTTCATCTTTGAGTCTGTCAGGTAGAGACAAGAGACAGGTGAGACTCACCTGGAGACGAGCTGGTTCATGACACAGGACGAGGATGGAAAAAAGCAATGAGACGCACAACTCCACCATGTCTATCACATTTATTCATCACATTCATAGATACAATTGATAAACATCACAAGGAGCACCAGCTGGGTTCAGGGAAACGTTCAGAGCATCTTAAAGGGACAGTTCACCCAAAACAACAGACTCCAGTCATCCTCTCCTCCTCCTGATGATATAAAGTCCTCCTCTCCTCCTCCTGATGATATAAAGTCAGGTGAAGTGTCGTAGTCCACAGAACATTTCTGGAGCTTCACAGTAAAACAGAGTTGCAGCATTCTGCTAAACAACTGAAGTAGCTGGAGACTACCAGAAAAACTGTGTTTTTAATGTAAATGACTAAAATGTACTCAAATTAAATAGAAATTATAGATTATTATTAATAAAAGAAAAACATTAGCTTGCACATTTAGTTTTAAATGTCCCTTTCATTTATTGATGCAATTAAAATAAATTGTTATTAATAATAATAATGATAATAATAATAATAATAATAATAATAATAATAATAATAATAATAATAATAAAAATTGTGAGGCTGTGCTGACATGCTTTTGATTTGATTATTTTATTTTGAACATGTTAATTAGAAAATAGATCAGTTAAAAAAGAAAAGAAAAAAAATAGGGAATGGAAATGGACAGTATTTTCACTTCTATTACAATCTGATATCTTGATTTACATGTCCAGAAAGTAATACTTTTTAATCTGGTGGGATCAGTTGTTTTCTGACTCTGATGCTATTAATCATTATTTATTTTTAATTACCTGTATTCAGTTATCCTACTACATTGTTATACATGCAGCAATAAAAGGTGAAACTTATATGTTATCAATGACTGAACAATCTCTTGCATCAGTGCTCTTTCCTTGTTTCTCACATATCTTTTGGACATAGTTGGTCATTGCACGTATTTTTACGCTTCCAGTCAACTGAATGTTGGCAGAATTTGCAAAACAAAAGTTCACCTGACACATACTAGTCGTTCAGGAACTGCTTGGCTGTGTATTGAGGGGTAAATGTTGAGTCTCTCAAGACGGAGCCGTAGGCAACCACTTCGCCATGCTTATATCTTTTTGAAGGGGGAGGGGCTCAGTCTGTGGAGGGAACTTGTTGTGCCACCCAGATTTGCTTCCCTCTGTGCAGTTTTCCTCAGACATATGTTCCTCTTCCACACAAAAACAGCATTTCAGTGAAATGATGTCAAATTCCGCGATATTCCACGTTAAAAAATAAATTCCGTTTTAATCTGCCAATTCCGCGATTCCGTCCATGATTCCGTGACCGTGGAAATCATAGGGCCCTAGATAGGTGCTCCCCCTCTGACGTGATCCACAACCTCGACCGCACATTGAGGGTGTCAATCACGTATTTTCAAATGAATGAACTGCCGGAATTCTTTCAGTGATGTTAAGTGATTAAAAGCTTTTAACATCTGGTGATGACATCTGTTTCAGCTCAGTTAGAGTAGACGAGTTAAGAGTGTTAGTAGAAGTGCCAACATGTCAGTTGATGATGATCTTCCTGCCTGGTTGTCAGTAATAGTGAAGTCTTATCAGAGTTGTATCACTGATGATATTGTCGATGGTTCTCATCTGTCTCGTGTCGCTCTGACACACTGATGATGCCATCGCGGTCCTGATTTGACCTCTGACACCTCTGAGGTGTGTGTTTGAGTTGTTTCGGGTCCGACCGTGTGACAGAAGCCGGGCATCACTATGGCAACAGGCATTGTGATTGGTCAGGAGGGGTTTTGTTAATGGGTTTGGAAAGCAAAGAATTGTGGGAAAGAAAGCGGTCGCAGCTTTTACATTTTTGACCTGCTTTTATTTTGAAAGAACGGTCTGAAGACAAACACAACCATCAGTTCTGCAGATGGATGTAAAGTCAGTGTACGAGCATCAAAACAAACTGGATGACAGAATCAAAGTTGTAGTTGAGAGTTTTTTCATTAAGCTTCGTCTGCGTTCTGTAGTAATTGTCGGCTCCAGCATTTCAGAGTTTTGTGCAACATGATTTGTAGTTGCACATTTTACGTTGAGACACATTTTCTTGATACATGACCCCCAAACCCTCACCAAGTCTTCCACAAACCTCTGGAAACACTGATGGTGGGTATTTATTTACTTTCAGGCCAACAAGCCAATAAAGACACAAAAGAAGAATATCAATTAACACTAATTGTATGTGTTCCTGCGTTGTGGTGACATCTTTGAAGCAGCATTTAAAACCTGCATGTTGGGAGATAAAATGTAGAAAAACACAGATGATTTCTTTTGTAATTGATTAATTTCAAAATAATTAACTGTCAAATTATAATTGACTGTAAAATATCTGAAAATGGTAACAAATGTCTCTCCAGAACCACAGCAAGTTCAGACTCTCTCCGTCTGTTCAGGCAGAATTCACAGCTGTTTGTTGATGACATCACGGTTGGTCGAAAACATGATGGTTTGAACTAAAGGACTGTTTGGGTTGTGACGATCGTAGACAGAGATTCATGGACTCGTGACGTCAGTAGATGTTTTCATGGACGATATTTCTTCATTCAGATTGAAGATGTAGGGTTTACATGCAAACAACAGCCCCAATCTTTGTCAGTACTATTACTGTCAGCACTACTCTTTCAGTACTATTACTGTCACCACAGTTCTTTCAGTTCTATTACTGTCAGCTCTACTCTTTCAGTACTATTACTGTCACCACTGTTCTTTCAGTTCTATTACTGTCAGCTCTACTCTGTCAGTACTACTCTGTCAGTACTATTACTTTGTCAGTACTACTCTGTCAGTACTATTACTTTGTCAGTACTACTCTGTCAGTACTATTACTTTGTCAGTACTACTCCGTCAGTACTATTACTGTCAGCTCTACTCTGTCAGTACTACACTGTCAGTATTATTACTTTGTCAGTACCACACTGTCAGTACTATTACTTTGTCAGTACTACTCTGTCAGTACTATTACTGTCAGCTCTACTCTGTCAGTACTATTACTGTCAGCACTACTCTGTCAGTACTACACTGTCAGTACTATTACTTTGTCAGTACTACTCTGTCAGTACTATTACTTTGTCAGTGCCACACTGTCAGTACTATTACTTTGTCAGTACTGCTCTGTCAGTACTATTACTTTGTCAGTACCACACTGTCAGTACTATTACTTTGTCAGTACTACTCTGTCAGTACTATTACTTTGTCAGTACTACTCTGTCAGTACTATTACTTTGTCAGTACCACACTGTCAGTACTATTACTTTGTCAGTACCACACTGTCAGTACTATTACTTTGTCAGTACTACTCTGTCAGTACTATTACTTTGTCAGTACTACTCTGTCAGTACTATTACTTTGTCAGTACCACACTGTCAGTACTATTACTTTGTCAGTACTACTCTGTCAGTACTATTACTTTGTCAGTACCACACTGTCAGTACTATTACTTTGTCAGTACAACACTGTCAGTACTATTACTTTGTCAGTACCACACTGTCAGTACTATTACTTTGTCAGTATTACATCCTTCTACGGGTTTCCTAGCGTCTCTTTGCTGTCTGTTGATTTTTATTTTATTTTATATCCTCTTTTTACTGTCTTCTCATTTTATCCCTTGTAGCTTGTTTAATTCTACTGTATATAGAAGTATATTTTATATATGAGACAAGGTTTTTATTTGCGTCTTAAATCTCGTCTTAAAACCTGATAGTTTGAATATTGTTAATCAGTCCGGACCTTTCTGTGCAGATGTTCGTTCTGCTGCTTCTGTAGCTGAGCGTCTCCTCGTAGCTCGACCTGCTGCTCGCGCGTCGCCTCTGATGCTACAAATCTGCCGTCAAGAAATTAGTTTAACATGCAGCCCGTCTCTCCTTTCTTCTCCTCCCGTCTCTCCGTCTCCTCAGTCACTTAGTCACCTAATAACAGAGCGCTCCGATCAGCAGGACGCCAACCAACCGTTTGATCACTTTCACAGTGAGCAGAGAGAGCAGAAAGCAAACAGAGAGAGCGATAAATAGTTGATTAAATATCTAAAGAATCCCCCTCCTCTGAATTATCTTCCTCTCCTCCTCTTCTGATTTATAAAAAAACATCAAGCAGCAGGAGGAACGACGGCCGAGAGAGAAGAGAAAGAGAGAAAAATCAATACAAATTACGATGGAGAAAGTGGCACTGATGCCTGGAATTGCAGCATATGTTTACACTAAATCAGGCAATCTGTCTTCATATGGGCGGTGTAATGCGTGTGGGGGGTGTAGGAGGTGGAGGAAGTCGGGGGGGGGGGGGGGGGGGTCAGGGTTCGCGCTGCCAGCCGCTGCTCTCCAATTACTCTGGCTCTTTGCAGGGAGGCAGCCGGTATCGATTGGCTGGGAGGAGCCCAAGGCCCTGCAGGCAGCCAATGGGGCGCTGGGGTCAAAGTGCAGCAAGATTTTAATAAGAGGAAGTAATGGGCTTAATTTCTACAGGGGGAGGAGGGGGATGACTCTGCGCTGACAGTCCAGAGGTTCATTAAAAACCTCCGTCTTTGTTTCTCTGTCGATGATGAACTGACATCATCATCCTCGTGTCACAGGGTTTTTATCCACAAGGTTTGAACCAAATTCTGTTTCTTTGTGTTAATTAAGTCAATTTCAGTAAGACACCACCGACACAGCTCAGCGGCAAGAGATCCAAACTGAATCTGATGGGCTGCCTTTACTCCACCGACCAGAAAATTAAAGATATGGTGTTAAAACATTATTATCACCCATGTGAAGAGTACTCACATAAAAGTCTCAAAGTCTCTGATATTAAATGTACTTCATAATTTAAGTAGAAGTACATATATTTATATTTACATGTATGTTGATTCTCATGCTGTCACAGAGGGCATTAAATTGTATATTTTATTAAAAGATAAATATAACAAGTTTGTAACAAGACAAGATTTTTCTTGGCAGAGAGCAGCAGGACGCCTATAGTAAACATGAAATACTACATATATTAGTAGAAGCACTGGTTTAGTGTCTGTACATCAGGTGGTGTCATAACATTAATCATTAGAGCAACAGTGGCTCAGTTGCATTGTGGGTAATGTAAGTTCCACTGTTGGACTAAATGAGCCGTTTTTATTCCACACATTCTTCGTCCTATTCAAAGCCTGCCGCCGACATTACCCACAATGTACCTGAGCCACTGAGCTTCTTCTGGAGACTTTAGACTCCTTTGTCGTCACACACAGCAGAACTGCCGAAGTGACCCTTTAAATCAGACCCTGTACACCTTCAGGTCGTAATCGAGATCATCTACAGCCTGAAATCTCGGCTGGAGCTCGTCCTCCAGGACAGACCGGTGTGAAGACAGCTGGAACTGAAATGATGCAATGATAATATTGAGTTAATAATGTGATGTCACACAGACACAGTTGTTCCATATATTATCCCTCTGAGCCTCCTCATCAGGAGGTTGTCATGGCAGTTCTCAATGGAAAATAGATGGTGAGAGGATTATCTAAAATCCAACATCAGAGTGTTGATTCTCCAGTACTTTACTTTTCTCTCCATCCCGTCTAAATGGACAAAAAAAGGAGATGTTGTTTTTTTCAGAGATCCTTTATTGATTTGTTTGTGCAGAGAGTTCACTCTGGATAAATAAGAGAAACTGAACTTTGTAACAAACTGAATTTCTCTCTTTTTTAGTTCATCATTGAATCACTGAAGGCTGCTGTTGTTTTATATTTGGTGAATATTATGTGAACTTGTCAAAAAGACGGCAGGATAAAGTGGAGCTGTTGTTGTAAAATATGTTTGTGAAGAAGAGTTTGTCAGGACATGAAACCAACGATCTATTGATCTTTACTGATCCACATCTGATCGTCGAACACTAAAAAAATTAAAGTTTAAATTGAAAACGGGATCAAATGTTGAATCATCCGTCCTCGTGGCCTGAGCAGTCGATAGCAGATCAGAAACCTCCTCTGATGCAGATGAAGAGTTAACAACACATCTCTCTCTCTCACTCCATCTCTCTGAGTGTAAATGGGTTTTTATTCAATTGCCGTATTTCCCATAGTGCCTCTCACTTGTTTTATAAGTTGGGATGTATGTACGCAACGTCGGGAGAGAATCTGGTTTGGGACTCTCCACTGATTGCTGCTCGTGTCATCCTGACACATTATCTCCATTCTTCCCCTGCCGCTCTGCATCCCCCCAAAAAGTCTCTTTGGGATCCGACAATGAATCCCTCTTTGATTCGCGGCGGGTGGAGGTAATAGATTCAGGCCACGCCGCTCTCTGCTTCCTCGACAAGAAATCCAACATGGCAGCCCCTGCGGCGAGGGCCACGTCCCTCACTGCTCTGTCACCCTTCAGATATCATCCCCACCCCAGTCGCAGCCTGAAAGCCCTCTTTCTCCTCTGCCGCTGCTTGAAACGGGCTCCGACAAATTTGATTTAGCAGCTCACGGTCGCCCATTCCCGGGGAAAGAAAACAAATATTGTTATAATGGTAATAACATCTATTTGGAGCGCCGGCGACAAACGGCGGCGGGGCCCTTTGAAGGAGACCCCTCTGCGCTGCCGTATAGCTGCCTTATTCTTATTCATGAAAGCTGCGGTTATGCATATTAGCACAAACTAGCTATTCTACTCACCGGCATTTGGTGTGTCAATCATCCTTACAGAATACAAGAGCCAACGGTGACAAAAGCGGAGTGGGCAAGATCGGCTGACAAATTGTCCCCAAAGTCAAATTTGACAGCCTTTTATGATTAATGGGCTTGATTATGGAGAAGTATCTCCCCCAACTCATTTCCGGGTGTTTCTGCGTATAGAGAGAAGGAAGAGGAGGAGGAGAAAAAGGGAGAGGAGGAGGAGGGCGAGGAGGAGGAAGGCAGATTGTTTGTGGAGGAGAATGAGCAGAGGGGAAAAAGGAAAAGGGAGGGAAGGTTGGATTGAATTAGCGGTGGAGGAGCGGTGAAAAGGCAAAGCAAGGAGGACAGATGGAGTGTGAGGTCTCGCATTTAATAAACAGCAGGAAGATAAGAGAGAGAGAGTAGCTGACACTGCTCTATCTCTCTCTCTGTTAGTGCTCAGTGTTAATAAGAAACAACAGACCGAAGCTGAAGATCAGTGAGGGGTCGACCTGAAACAAGCTGCTGGCTCAACGTCTCCTGACTCAGACAACGTTCACTCTTTAAAACAAGATCAATTAAAACATTCGAACCTTTTTATAAACGTGTATAAACTTCTGCACACTTTCTGACTGACTCCAGGTTTTATTGATCTCCTGAGTCACCTCCATCAGGTGTTTGATCAGGCAGCGTATTTTCTTATGAAGACCCCGAAAGAGAGCATGGACATTTGCAGAATGAACACTCTGAGAAAGGATGCATTAAGATCCTTAAAGACTGAGTTCAGCCAACCATTATGGTCAGTCCTCCTCTCCTCCTCCTGATGATATAAAGTCCTCCTCTCCTCCTCCTGATGATATAAAGTCCTCCTCTCCTCCTCCTGATGATATAAAGTCCTCCTCTCCTCCTGCTGATGATATAAAGTCCTCCTCTCCTCCTCCTGATGATATAAAGTCCTCCTCTCCTCCTCCTGATGATGTAAAGTCCTCCTCTCCTCCTCCTGATGATATAAAGTCCTCCTCTCCTCCTGATGATATAAAGTCCTCCTCTCCTCCTCCTGATGATATAAAGTCCTCCTCTCCTCCTCCTGATGATATAAAGTCCTCCTCTCCTCCTCCTGATGATATAAAGTCCTCCTCTCCTCCTCCTGATGATATAAAGTCCTCCTCTCCTCCTCCTGATGATATAAAGTCCTCCTCTCCTCCTCCTGATGATATAAAGTCCTCCTCTCCTCCTCCTGATGATATAAAGTCCTCCTCTCCTCCTCCTGATGATATAAAGTCCTCCTCTCCTCCTCCTGATGATATAAAGTCCTCCTCTCCTCCTGATGATATAAAGTCCTCCTCTCCTCCTCCTGATGATATAAAGTCCTCCTCTCCTCCTCCTGATGATATAAAGTCCTCCACTCCTCCTCCTGATGATATAAAGTCCTCCTCTCCTCCTCCTGATGATATAAAGTCCTCCTCTCCTCCTCCTGATGATATAAAGTCCTCCTCTCCTCCTCCTGATGATATAAAGTCCTCCTCTCCTCCTCCTGATGATATAAAGTCCTCCTCTCCTCCTGATGATATAAAGTCCTCCTCTCCTCCTGCTGATGATATAAAGTCCTCCTCTCCTCCTCCTGATGATATAAAGTCCTCCTCTCCTCCTCCTGATGATATAAAGTCCTCCTCTCCTCCTCCTGATGATATAAAGTCCTCCTCCCCCCTTCCTGATGATATAAAGTCCTCCTCTCCTCCTCCTGATGATATAAAGTCCTCCTCTCCTCCTCCTGATGATATAAAGTCCTCCTCTCCTCCTCCTGATGATATAAAGTCCTCCTCTCCTCCTCCTGATGATATAAAGTCCTCCTCTCCTCCTGATGATATAAAGTCCTCCTCTCCTCCTCCTGATGATATAAAGTCCTCCTCTCCTCCTCCTGATGATATAAAGTCCTCCTCTCCTCCTCCTGATGATATAAAGTCCTCCTCTCCTCCTCCTGATGATATAAAGTCCTCCTCTCCTCCTCCTGATGATATAAATTCAGGTGAAGTCTTGTAGTCCACAGAACATTTCTGGAGCTTCACAGTAAAACAGAGTTGCAGCATTCTGCTAAACAACTGAAGTAGCTGGAGACTTGATTTAAAACAGAGGAACAACCAAAGAAACATCAGATGTCTCCATACAGCTCGTCTGCTGTGATCACAGTCTGCAGGAGAGAACACATCACAACCTGATCTGAGACCAGATTCACACCTTTATTAAGATGAAGTCTTCATGTAGCTGCTGAGCTAACAGAGTTAGCATCTTTGGGCCCAATTTTCAAGATTTTCATATGTTCGGATCAGAAGAAAATGTTAAAGTAATATTATAACATCATATCTTTACTTCTAAGTACTTAAGTTTGACTTATGAGTATTTTTTCAACACTATATGAAAAATGTATTTAACTTTAAAGCAAACTAAAGCAGTCACTCAGTGGATCAGCTTCCTTCATGTCATCGAGGAGTCGTTCATTTTAAAGAAACCAGTGCACTGAAAATGTAAACTTCACCAGGATTTTGATGATTATTATAATTCACTCCGAGCATCTTTTTCTGCATAATTACGTTTAAAAAATAGTTTTCATTACAGAGCATATCAAACAGCAGCTGACCTGATACCGATATCAACCTGTATATCAGTCAGGTTCTAGTTTTATGTGTCGTATCGATTAATTAATTATATTAAACAAAGTCGACCGATTCACTAATTTTACTAAATATGTTAAAGGTGTGATGATAAAGACGGTGATGTCTGCTGCTCTCTGTTTGACGTTATAAAAGTGACGTCAGTGTGTGTGAGTGTGTGTGTGTGTGTGTGTCCTGACCGTCTCTCTCTCTCTCTCTCTCTCTCTCTTTGTCCGTCCTGCAGCCTTGAACGAGCCGACCATTGACTACGGCTTCCAGAGGCTACAGAAGGTCATCCCTCGCCACCCCGGAGACCCCGAGAGGTTACCTAAGGTCAGTGGAGACACTGCTGCATGCTCAGGTCAGGGGTCAGAGGTCAGGGGTCAGATTCAAGTCCAGGAAGTGAACCTCTCTGGCAGGTACGTCCCAGAATGCACCTGTCAGTCAGTGTGAGCTGCTGCTAATAGGCCGGTTAAATCAGGTCTCAACACCGCATTAAAGGCTGAATTAAAGCTGAAGTGGCTGTTTGTCCCTCTGAGGCTGCCGTAGACCACCTGCACTGCACCAGTTCCTGTATTATTTCATGCACCTCAGCCCCGAGTTGCCTGATTGGATTTGTTGGTTCTGCTCGGTACACTCTTGGCAGCGCCGGCGGCTCCTCTCTGCCAGCGGGCCGATTGTTCCAGATCCTTCAAACAGGAAACAGCTGTTTATGTGAGCAAACTGCCGCCGCCGCTGCATTTTGTTTCCCGCTGACTGGCGAGGAGGAGGTTTGGATGCTGGCTGAGTCTGAGCGAGGTCAGACGTGATGTTAAATATGACCTGAAGAGAGAGGACGGAGCAGCAGGAGGGAGCTGGTTGGTCCATCAGTGCTTTTGAAAACAGAATCTAAACTGACATTTAACATTTTCAGATTTTATTGATAAATAATTTTCTCCTCAAATTTCCTCAGACGTTCATGTATTCTCTATATCTTATCTATGTATTATCTATGTAATATCTATATATTATCTGTATATTATCTATATAATACCTACCTATTATCTATATATTATCTATATGATACCTACGTATTATCTATATATTATCTATATAATACCTACATATTATATAGATATTATCTATATAATATGTACGTATTATCTATGTATTATCTATATAATACGTATGTATTATCTATATATTATCTATATGATACCTACGTATTATCTATATATTATCTATATAATACCTACATATTATATATATATTATCTATATAATATGTACGTATTATCTATGTATTATCTATATAATACGTATGTATTATCTATATATTATCTATATGATACCTACGTATTATCTATATATTATCTATATAATACATGTGTGTTATCTATATTTTATTTATATAATACCTACGTATTATCTATATTTTATCTATATATTACCTATGTATTATCTACGTATTTTATATATTATCTATATAATACCTACATATCTATATATTATCTATATATTATCTATATGATACCTACGTATTATCTATGTATTATCTATATATGATCTATATAATACCTACATATTATCTATATATTATCTATATATTATCTATATAATACGTATTATCTATATATTATCTATACATTATCTATATAATACCTATGTATTATATATTATCTATATCTTATCTATATATTATCTATAGCTTATCTATGTATTATCTGTATATTATCTATACATTATCTATGTATTATTTATATATTATCTATATGTTATCTATGTATTATCTGTATATTATCTATATATTATCTATGTATTATCTGTATATTATCTATATCTTATGAAAGTTAAAAGTGAGTTTGAACCTTCAGGGTCTGATACAGTATGAGTGATGAGGAGCTGCTGGGAGGAAACAGAGGAGCTGCACTGGTTCCATGTCGGTTGTGATGATGATTTGTGTGTCTTCGTCTTGTTCAGACTCGTTAACAATCGGGAAAATGAATCAAGTATTAAAAACATCAGAAGTGTTTTTAGAGCAGAATGTGAATTATTCTGTTGTTTTCTGTCCCAGTCACTGAATATATTCTGGTTTTATATCGATGGTTAAACACAACAGTTACATGAACGCTGTGGTCTGTAGGAGTCTGTTTACTGATACCTCAGGAGAACTAACGAATTCATTTCATGGATTATTTCACCATTTTTATCATTTAGTCGATAAAATGTCCAAACAGAGTCTTCAGATTTCTTCTTTGTTGTCAAACCAACAATCTGAAACCCAAACACTCTTCATGTTCTGTTGTAATGACACAGAGAAGCAGTAAACCACACCGTGTTTGATGTTTAGCTTGAAAAAAATGACTGAAAAGATTTATAGACTATCAAAACAGTTGGTGAGTGATTGTCTTTCGATTGATAGTTCATTGCAGTTTGTAAATGGCAGGTGAGTCAATGGTGAAAATGTATTTGTCAGGTTTACATCTGAATGTGAAGCAGGTTGTTTGGTATCTGTAGTGAACTGAGAGCGAAGCAGCTGTCTGAGAGGAAAGATCACATTTAAAACTCTGTGGAACAGCAACAGCCTCACAGAGCAGTGAAGGCGAGTGTGTGTAATTTATAGTTTAGAAATAAGAAGCTGCTTTAAGATTAAAAAAACGAGGAGGGAAGTCTGGATCCTGGTTTCAATATTTACCCACACAAAGACATTTGTATGCATGCGCATGCACGCACGCATGCACGCACGCACGCACACACACACACACACACACACACACACACACCTGCCCTGGTTAGTATGAAGAGATTATTTTGCTGGCTGCCGGCTGCAAGGCTAACTGAGGCAGATTCTTTGAGGCAGCGGGCGGCGGCGGCGGGCGGCGAGCGTCAGATGGGCTCTGACACTCGAAAGCAGCTGCCAAATTGAAACCATTTATCAAAATCTGACATCGGAGATCCAGTCACCAAAAAAGCAGTTTATTTGTAAATTGATACTAATAGTGAGCATACATTGTCTGGCCCCTTTGATGGCCTGATTTACAGCCTCTCCGCCTTTTAAATATTTATTTATTCAAAAGAAAACTCAATAAGACCACAGGTTCTTTCCTCCAAGACGTTTTGGACAAGAGAGAAAATCACAGTGCAGTTGGCCCGCGGCAGACGAGGCGACGGGACGGCGGCAGGGATCACATGACCGAGCAGCGACGGGTTAACTCTGCTTGTCACTTCTCTTTTGTTTTCACGTGGTGAGAACAGGAGGAGGGATGGAGAGAGATGTTTGGATGGCAAGGCTTTTGTTTTTGGACAGGCGGTGTGACACAGAACAGATTGATTTGTTCCAGGTGTCAGGTGGAGGATTGTGGGTACTGTGAGGATGCAGAGTGTGTGTGACTGCTCGATGAAAAGAAAAATGGTGAATATGGAAACCAGGACAGAAAAGACACTGCTGATTTTATCTGAGGGATGGAAAGTGCTCAGGAATTACATCAAAGAAAGGTCCAGGCCGTGGTTAGCCTAGCTTAGCACACAGACTGGAAGCAGGGGGGATGTTAGCCTAGCTCTGTCAAATCCAACCTCTGGGTCTCTCTGGTTTACATGTTAGCAAACAGTCACATTTGTTTTGAGATTTTGTTCAGACATAGAAGTCTGGGTACAGGGGGAAACTGTTAGCCTAACTGTTAGCTAACCACCAAGTCACCAGCTGGATTTGTTCCAGGAGTTTAAGCCAACTCAAAACCAACTAGGCCTACTGTATAAGTTAGCTGTATCTCACGTGAGTTTACCCTTGCTCAGCACAATGACTGGCTCAATCAAAAGAGATGTCTGATTTAAATGTTGTATGTTGTCAGCTAACGAGCTAGTCTCTTATCCGTTTCCTCATCTGTGACCAGACGGACTCATTGCTGAGACAGTCGGCAGCAGCTCTTCCTCTCTGACTCTGCTGCTGGATGGACGGAGGCCGAGGTGTCCGCTTGCAGTCGAGACAGACTGTAAATGAAATTAGAGGGCTGAACCTGATCCAGGAGAAGCCCCAGAGGTCATCAGTGACCAGTTGGCCTCGCAGCCTGTCCAAGGCCCGTTAGCTGTCTGTCTGTCCGAACTGTGGACAGACAGACAGACAGACAGACAGACAGACAGACAGACAGACATTAAACTGTGCTGACTTGAATATATGTTGATATATTCCTTTAATTTGTAAGATGAGGGTCTATAGAAACATTCAGAGCTTCACGTTGTCCCCTTGAAGCTTTAGAGTTACTGATATTAAAATGTGAAAAGGTGAAGGTTAATGTGTTACTGTCTGAGCTGTGGAACATTCAGGTGTTTGGTCCTGCAGAGAAACACAAACCGACCTTCAGACACAACGCTGCCAAACAGAAGAACTGGACCCTGTTCTCTCTCTCTGCTGGTGATTTGTGAACCATGAGGAGGAGATTAAACGTGTTTGGCGTGTTGCGTGTGCACCTTTAGCTCTGATCATTGACCCTTATCCGGACTCGGGGGGGGGGGGGGGGGGGGGCGTCCGTCCATTCGGGGATTATTAATTCCAGCCCACTTCATGAATGAGGAGATTTCTTGCTCTCATTGAGAATAATGAGCAATATTCAATTCATGAGCTGAATTTCAATCCATTTCCTCTGAATGGAATTAACCCCACACCATGTCCCACATCATTAGAATACCTCTCCGCCTGATAGTCGCTAATCTGGAGATCCGGCGCGGTGCAGCTCTGCTCCGCTTGGCTCTGGCTCCACAGCGCGCAGCGCCATCCATATTTTATAGAGATCAGCGGGGCGGCGGCTGTATCTGTAGCCCTGCTCGGGGTGATTTATCATTGTTAAGGCCGCTGTCTGATGGCTTCTCCTCCAGGGTCACACTGATCCCTGTTCGCCCAGCACCTCCTCAACCACGGAGCCGGCCCCCCGTAATTAAGCCCCAAGAAACCAATGGAAGAAAATAGAAAAAATGGAGAGGGAGGAGGGGAGAGAAGGAGGAATATGTGAAGAGATGGACGGAAGAAGGGCAAGGTCACGAGGCTGCAGCCTCAGTGTGGTGGTGGAGGTTTCTCCGTTCTTCAGAATGCCGATATAACAAAAATATCAATTATTAACAGGTCATTTTATCCATTAAACAAGTCATATTTATTTGATATTTCTGCTTTTACAACCCCACTGATTTACTGTTTCACTCCCATTAAACCCCACGACTTCAGCCACCAACACAACTCTGTACAATATTCTGAGTATTTAAAGAAAACGGTTCATATTTATAGCTTGTATTTTATCTCCATGTAGAGGGGAGGAAGAAAAAGACAGGACGCAATTACACAGCAACATTTTTTTATACATGTTAGTCTAACAGTCATTTTTACACTGGTGAGTATGTGATTGTAGTCGAGACTAAACTCCTTTTTTTCTTATTCATATCAGAAAGTCACATTTTAGGATAATTATTCTAAAAATAATGTGTGATCGTTGTATTAAATACAGTTAAATACTAATTGAGATGTTGAATGAATGGTATTTAAAAAAAAAACAACAACCATCCGATCATCCGACAAGACCAGATGTTAAACTGTAAAAAAGAAAAAAAAAAGAAAAAGAAAAACACATTTCACGATCAGCAGTGAGTCCAGGAGCAGGTGGACTCCTCCTCCTGCGCCTCCTTCTGCTCCTCCTCCTGTTCCTCCTCAGTGCTGAGTTGATTGGACCCACTGAGGATGATCCTGTAAACTCCCTGTAGCTCTGTTTGTGTGTGTGTGTGTGTGTGTGTGTGTGTGTGTGTCTGTCACAGCAGTGTTGTGTGGTGGTTCTGTCTGGTTCTCATCTGATCGTATCTTTTGGTGTTTTTATATTTTTTAAAAAACCTCCTCTTCTCAGATTAGCATGCTTATGCTCCAGTCAGGGCCGTGAGATCATGGCCCCATCCTTTAACTCAAGTTACATGTTTATTTTATTTAATATGATAGATTTTATAAAGTGTTTCAGCTCCGGCCCGGTACAGCCCGTTCGCCTCCCTGCAGTGGTCATGTGACCTGTGTGGTGTGCGGATCGATACTGGAATATCGATACCTCCGATACCAGATCTTTATGTTCTAAAATCGATTCTCAAATCAAAATATCGATACTTTTGAAACTTCAGTCATTTGAGGTAATGTATGTCATTAACAGGAGCACATTAATGCGTAATGCGTAATGCGTAAGTGCATCGGCATGCTGCTCAGTCAGTAGACACAATGTCAGAGAGTAAACTGAGTCATGTGTGGAGCTATTTCAGCTCCACAAACAGCCAAGACGCGGTTTGTGATGTTTGTGGAAAAACGGTAAGGAGTTGTGGCAACAGAACAAACCTTGCGAAACACCTCAGGTTAAACCACAACACAGAATGCAAGGCATTTATGATGAGGCGGACAGAAGAGGAGAGAACAGTGTCAGCTGCTGCTGCTGGGGCAAGACAGGCGTCTCTGGCGGAGTCCTTCGGTGCTGCAGGCAGGAACTATCCAGGTACAGAGGAAGAACATGTGGAGCTTTAAGCAGCGCTAAGCACTGTTGCTGTTGCTGTTGTTCAAATTAATAAATGTGGTTATGAAATATGTAACGAAATAAATACATGCTTCAACAAATAGCTGCATGAGTTCAGCTTAGAATAATAATATGTGTATCACTGAGATAATCTCACATAGGCAAAAAAGCCTACATTTATTCAGGTGTGGTTTCCTAAAGAATTGATCATTTAAAGTGGATTACATAGACCAGGTGTCATTAAATTATACCGAGCAATAGCAACAGCCATGGTGAACTTAGAAAACTATGTACTAGAAAAGACATTTTATCTAAAAAATATATTATTATTTACAATCAGTCTAATTTGCTTTAACTGTTAAATGAATATTTTAAAATGTAGGTATTGACAAACTTGTGGCACTTATTGTGGCATTTATTTATTTAATTAAATATTTTGCTGGCAATTTCAATTTGAGTCACCCAGTATTATAAAACAGCAAGTGTTTGTATCCCCTTATTGTCAGCTATTGGAGAGACTACATACATAGTTGAATTTTTCAGAGAGAATTTTCTTAATCAAGCTGAAAAAAAATACAGATGGCTAAGGTTTTCTATCTATCTGACAGGAAGTCAGACATTGCTTAGGGCCGGGCCAGCCTGCTGCTCTGAAGCTCCTGATCTATGAATCCAAGTGAATTTTAATGTCGTGACTCCAACAGAAGTGTGAAAGTGAGCGGGTCAGAGCCAGATGGAGTTCAGACGTGATGAATTTATTTAGCTTTGACAACATTTAGCCATTGTATTAAATGATGGTTAATGTAACCAAGCAGGAGAGAGAAATGTCTCAGATTTGTTGGATTCAGACCAGATTAAATGAATTCTCACTCTCAGGAATGTGTTTTAATTTCCTGTGAACGTTCTCACAGGAAGTCGTCACATTCTTCTTCTGTGGATGTGATTTGTATCTGCTTTGTGACCAGTTTCCAACAAGACCAATCAGTCAGATCATCTGATTAGACGAACTGTCTCAAGTCTGTTTGTTTTCAGTTTCTGTTGGCTTAAATCAAAGGACCAGTCCACCGTTTTTCTTCACACCTTTGTTCTCTGAGCGCTGAACCTTCTTCACACCTCAGCCATACTCAACACCAGCCCATCATCATCCAGTCAGCTGCCTCCATCTCTGAGCTGTCCAGTTATCCACTCTGACCCCCCCCCCCCCGGATGCATCCATCTCCTCACAGCTGATGGGAAACACCTAGAGACCTCCTCTTCTCCTCATCTGCCATCCTCTCTCCTCCATCTTCTCCTCCCATATTCCCCCTCCTCCCCCCTCTCGGAGGTGTGGGTCAGTGATAAGAGATGATGATGATAACCGGGAGCCAGTGCATTACCGTATCGATCGGGGCAGGCCTTTCAGCGCCGTTAAAGCGCCCAGCGCTCTGATAGCCGGCACTCGCGCTGACAGGAATCCAATGGCGCTGTCTCTGTGAGTGTGTGTGAGTGTGTGTGTGTGTGTGTGTGTGTGTGTGTGTGTGTGTGTGTGTGAGTGTGTGAGTCTGTGTGAGAGACAGAGAGAGAGAGAGAATGTGTGTGTGTGTGTGTGTGTGTGTGTGTGCAGGGCGTGGCTGAGCAGCTGATGTGTGTGTAATGGTGTGAATGGGGATGTATTGCGTAGAAGCGTGGAGGCAATTAGCCGCTCTGACAGATAACAACACATCCAGCAGCCGAGGCCTGAAACTGAAACTGATCCGAGGCATAAAACACAAAAACCAACAGCGCAGGAGAGAAACACTGACAGCTCAGACAAACCTGCTTCGTAAGTCTTTTAAAGGAACAGTTCAACCAAAAATTAATGGATGGAAAGCCAGGTGAAGTGTCATAGTCCACAGCACATTTCTGGAGCTTCACAGTAAAATAGAGTTGCAGCATTCTGCTAAACAACTGAAGTAGCTGGAGACTTGATTTAAAACAGAGGAACTTAATTAAAAGTTTGCTGAATTAGCTGTTAGCACTTCCTGTTTGCAGTGAACCTGTGGATGCACAGACAACTGTCACCGGATCACTTTGATACTGAAGAAAACTTTAAAACGTAATGTTTCTCTGGCAGGTTCCGCTTATGTTAGTCTGTCATCTGTTCTGTGGACTAATAAACTTCACCCTACTCACAAGGAGATCATGAGTGAATATTCATTGTTGGGTGAACTGCTCCTTTACGATGAAGCTGAAACCAGAGTGTCTGTTGTTGTCACCTCGGAGCTGCAGCCAATCAGAGCGACGCATCATGAGACAGAATCACCTGCAGACCAACACATCCTCCAAGTTCTGATGGCTCCTAATCTGCTCTGATATTTAACCCCTCATTATCGATGCCGAGGTGCCCTCGAGCAGGGCGGTGAACCCCCAATCCTGCAGCATCACCTGCTGTGTTTGATGATCATTAATCATATCTGAATGACGAACAGTTATTGGTTGATTTCTAACTTCAGTAACTGGACGACGCAGCTGCGCCTCTTCTTCTGTGGAGATTGTGTGTAGTTTAATCAGTACAGAGCGGCTGATTCACAGATCAGAGAGGGGCGGCCAAGAACAAGAGCACACACACAAACACACACACACACACACACACACACACACTGAGCAGCAGCAGCGAGGCCTCGGAGGCGTCATTAACTTGAGAAGGCTGTTGTGTCTGTCAAGACCTAATGAAAATAGAAGGACACACACACACACACACACACACACCCCCACACACACACAAACAAACACACACATTGAGACACAATATGCACACATACACACACACACAAAGAGCTAAAATCGTTTGTGTGAGAGACTTCAGAGGCCGTGAACTATATTTTTCAGGTGTGTGTTTCCGCATTTAATGTCTGTGTCTGTTGGCTTGTGTATTTCTCTGTGTGTGTGTGTGTGTGTGTGTGTGTGTGTGTGTGTGACGGGCAGCTGCTGCCTCGTGGCGTCTCGCTGCTGCAGCCGAGCGAAGGAGACATTAACTAACTTCTGTTTTCTAATGGAGATTAATGAAGCCAGAGGAGGAACACACACACACACACACACACTCACAGAAATACACAACCTACGATACACACACGTCGTTTCACCTGTGTGAGGCTGAATTTGGCTTTTATTTAAAAAGAAAAAAAGGGACGAACTTAAATAAATGAAAGAAGGAAAAGTAATTAAGGAAAAAAGAATAAAGTAAATAAAGCAATAGAGGAAACGAACAAAATAAACAAGAGATAAGGAAATAAGGAAAGAAACTAAGGAGGAACTAAAAGGAAAGAGGAAATGAAGCAAAGGAAGGAAAAGGGAAGGACAGAAAAATAGGAAACAAGAGAGGAAAGAAACATAACGATGCAAACATACAAACAGAACACACACACATAAACATACAGTGTGTAACACACACACACACACACACACACACACACAAACACACACACGCACACGCACACACAGAAGCAGTTGGCAGCAGTAGGCTGACAGATTGTCCTACAATAGAGATAGATGCTGCAGGGAGGTTTGATTGACAGGAGGCCATTCATTCACTCAGCATACACACACACACACACACACACACACACACACACACACACACACACACACACACACACACACACACACACAAATCCAGATGATGTCACACAGGCATGTTTCCCTCCTCTGATGATGCTAGGCTAACAGTTTCCCTCTGCTTCCAGTCTTTGTGCTAAGCTAGGCTAACATTTCCCCTCGACTTCCAGTCTATATGCTAAGCCAGGCTAACAGTTTCACTCTGCTTCCAGTCTTTGTGCTATGTGACGAAGGTGGTATAATTAGACGTTTGTTTCTTGTAGTTCCGGGTCCTTCTGGGAACTACAAACATGGCCGCCAAACTAAGTAGTTTGATGCAGTTAAAACCTGTTAAAGTGAAACTCTCGCCAAAATGCAACCTAGGCTTTTTTTTTTTTTAAATGTACATGAGTCAAACCTTCGTGTAAAAGCATAATTACGACGAAAGAGGCACCGTTTTTGGTTTCGGCTGAAACTCATTTTCAATGGGAGCGCAGGGGCACTTTTACACTCTTTTTAAAACACTAAGAAGGCTCGACACAACATGAAACTTTGCTCGTAGTATCACCAGGGTCTCTACACATGAACACGAGCATTGAGAACATTGTTTGTGTACACAGAGTTTACTAAAAAGAGAGTTTTTGAACAACTCACGGTAGCAGTAGCTTCTTCCTCTAGCCGTTGTCATGGCAGCCCAGACGTACTCGGGGATCGACACGTCTAGGTGGAGTGTATGTGGTTCAGTTGAGCTGTGTGTAGAGACCCTGGTGATACCACGAGCAAAGTTTCATTTTGTGTCGAGCCTTCTTAGTGTTTTGAAAATAGCGATTTTGATGCTAGTGTAAAAGTGCCCCATGCACTCCCATTGAAAATGAGTTTCAGCTGTAAACGAAAATATGGTCAATCTTAAAAGAGCCTTTTTCGTCGTAATTATGCTTTTACACGAAGGTTTGACTCGTATACATTCACAAAAAAAAGGTAGGTTGCATTTTTGCGAGAGTTTCACTTTAACTGTAAAAGTTGTTTTTTTTCACCACTTACCTATAAAATGTAACTGTCTGAATGAACCGGAAGAAGAGATTTACAGGCTGTAAACTGTCTTGTCAGGTTTTGTACACATTGATGTTGTGATCTGTTTTTATTTCTTACACACGCTGAATAATCTGTTTTAATCTGCAGTTAGTTTCTCTGATGAGATTGAATGTGGCAGATGACTGAAGGTGGCACATCAGATCAATCAGATAAACAGTGATTGTGATCATCACAGTATGCAGTATATACATACATGTAAATATGTGGATCAGTTACTTTACTGATATTTTTGATACTGAACTACATTAACATCAAATACTTTGAGATTTTTACTTTTCTTTTACATAAATTATAGAAACCTTTATAAACAGTTTAAAACGACTCCTCATGGTTCCTTTTATCTGATGGATTTCACGTGATGACAGTGAACACATCACAGTGTGATGTGTATCACAGGTCACTATCTTCAATTATCTTCAGTTTCAGTGGACGTGAACAAACTCTGGATGTTGTTCTGTTTCCATCTTAGCGTGTTGGATCGTCTCCTTCGAGGTCATCATCTGTCGTGGGAAATGAGAGCTCTGTGTGTGTGTGTGTGTCTGTGTGTGTGTGTGTGTGTGTGTGTGTGTGTGTGTGTGTGTGTGTGTGTGTGTGTGCGTGTGTGTGGAAGGCCGATCGGTTGCCAGCAGTGTGTAAAGCGCTGTGATTGGCTGGGAGGAAAACAATGCGGTTAGCGGTGACTGTTTCTGCTCTGAGTCACAGGAGACGTTTGTTTGGATGCTGCTGCTGCTGGAGCTGAAATTTCAAATCAAACCAGAGTAGAACTCGGAGTAGAAATCCCCCGTAATCTCTCCCATCACTGCAGCTTCAGTCTGTCTTCAGCCAAACTCCACACACATAAAATCCACAGATTTGAGCTGTAAAACTGGAGCAGGTGTGACGTGATGGAGCAGCAGGTGATTCAGCCTGACAGCCCAGAGGAAAGGAAACGGTTCTGCTGAATGTCTAATGTTCAGTTCAAAGACTGCAGCAGGAAAAAGTACTTCTGGGTCAGTTACACATTCATAATCAGAGGTGGAGAAAGTTTACTGAGGGTTAGACGAGCAGTTCTGCACCGTCAGCACGAGACTCTGCTGCGTTATCAAGTGTTTGACATCTTTGTTTTGTCGGAGTCGAGGGCGTGCACTTAATTTAACAACTATTATTCAAATATTAAATTAATCAGCAACTCTTTTGATAATCAATTCATGTTTTTTTTTATTATTTCATTAATAATGACTCAAAGCCATGACATTTTTATTAAACAGTCTGATTGTATGCTGTTGGCTCGTTAAAGATGAATATCTCCTGGTTTCTTCCCTGTGTGATGGTAAACTGAAGACCTGTGAGATGAAACACTGATCGACAATTTATCAACCAAACTAATCGATCTATGAAGAAAATAATTGTTAGCTGCAGCTCTCACTGTGCTGTACTCACATACTGTACATACTGCACATAATTAAACACAATTAAGTGCACACTGAATACATGTATAAAATGATTTATATATGGATTATTTACATTATGTATAAGGAGATAGTGATCTCTTATTTCCGCCTCGTGTGATAAAATACCCACAACTCAAAGAGACCGGAGCTCTCAGCCACACCTCCTGCTCTTCATCAGCAGTGTATTGATTATATGTGCACATTAAAGACGATCAGACGATCAGGATCAGACAAGTTAAAGCTCTCTCTCTCTGTCTCTGAGTGTCTCTCGCCCTCCTCTGTGCTGTAATACCTTGGGGAGCTCCAGCAGAGGCCTCCACCTCCCCACTGCTGCTCCTCAGGGACTCACACCTCTTCCTCCTCCTCCTCCTGCTCTCTGTTGTCTCCTCCATCAGCTGATCATCAGTGTGTGTGTGATGTGTTTTCACCTAAAGCTGTGGTGTGAACACACACACCTTCCTTCACACTCCTGGGACTTTGTTTACCTTCTCATTTTTCTTCCTTCACGTCTGTTTCTTTTGTTCTCTTATTTCCTTTTCTCACCTTTCCCTGTTTCCTTCCTTCTCATTCATCTGTTTCCTTTTTTCCACCTACTTTACTTTATCTTCCTTTTATTTGCTGTTTCTCACTTTACCTGCTTTGTTATCTTTTCTTTCCTCATTTTTAGGTCTGATGTTCTTTTTCCCTCCTTTTCCTTCCTCCACGTTTTATTTATGTCTTTCCTTCACATTATTCCTTCCTTTTTTCCCTCTTTATTATTTGCTTTCCTTTCTTGCTTTCCCTTGTTTTGTCCTTCCTTCTGATTCATCTTCTTCCCCCTTATTTCCTTTTCAATCTCATTCCTTTCTTTCTTTCTTTCTTTCTTTCTTTCTTTCTTTCTTTCTTTCTTTCTTTCTTTCTTTCTTTTCTTCTATTTTTCCCACCATCGCTTTCTTTCCTTCCCTCTTTTTCTTGCCTCTTCTCCTCTTTTCCTTAAACGGTTTCTTTCTTTTCCTTTAACATCTTCCTTCTCTTCCTCCTCTGACCCCTTCATCATCCCTCTTAGTGTGTGTGTGTGTGTGTGTGTGTGTGTGTTTATCTATTTATTAATCCTGTTATTGTTATTAACAGCCATCGTCGCGGCAACCCGCTGCGCTGTAGGCACTCAGATTGGACACTTCCTCTCCTGTGGGCTGATGGGAAAACAGCCCCGGGCAAGAGAGAGAGAGAGAGGAGGGGAGTGTGAGTGTGTGTGGTTGTGTGTGTGTGTGTGTGTTAATGGCTTCCTGCTGACTCTTCCTCTCTCTTCCTTCCCCGTGGACACAAACACTCATCCCTCCATCTCTGTCTGATCTCCATCAGCAGCCATTTTGAATCTGCTCTCAGTTTGTTGGTGTTACAGTGAAGTTTGAGTCCAGATGAAACTCGTGTCACCAACCAGAGTGTGATGCTAGTATGAATGAGACTCAGCTGCTCTGATTGGCTGGTTGTCTCTGTGCATGTGTGTTGTTACCTGTGAGGTTCAGCTGTGCTTCAGAGGCTTTTCAAATTGATTAAAGGATTGATTAAAGGTTTAAGATTTAAAGTGTTCACTGTCATATGCACAGTACAGAAACATGTTCCTCTGTACTGTGAAATTCTTCCTTTGCTTTCCACAGAGTGCCAACAATGTCAAAAGAAACAACAAAAATATACAAAATAAAGCTATTTTAAAGGCAGCATGTGAAAAATTAATAAAAAGCAACTACAGTAATAATAAAACAGTGCAAATGTGAGTTGGGACAGTTTGTGCTCAAAATTTACACTTCTGTTGTTTTTAGGTGCTCTGAATGGACAGAAAATCCTCTGAATTAAACTTGAGGAGCTGAAAGTATTAGTATCAACTAGTTAGAAAGTATTTCTGATGATCATTAATTGTTTAAAGTATTTGTAATTGATCTCACATCCTGGTTTCTGGTTCCTGCCCCTCACATGTGATTTTTGTTGTTGGTTTTCATCATCTTTTGTTGTTTTGAGAAAAAACAACATTTTGGATTTTGTCAGTTGGGCATTTTGAGAAATTCTGACTTTATTTATAATTATAATTTATCACAAATTTAAAGTTATATTGCGTTTAAATTATATAAACATGAACTCACTCACTCTGTCTCTCTGTCTGTCTCAGGAGGTACTGTTGAAGCGAGCAGCCGATCTGGTCGAGGCTCTGTACGGGATGCCTCACAACAACCAGGTGAGTCAGCAGCTTCACTCTGACCTCTGACCTCCTCTGAACAGTCTGAGGGAGGAGAGCTGTCACACATCTGAGATTAATATTAGATCTCACTGATCTGGAGACCAAATCATACAAAGAACTCTGACAAAATCTTCTGATATTGATCTTCTTGTCTTGACAAAAGTTTTTGTATTGAAACACATGAAGCTTTTTTAAATGTATTTTCTTACTTTTTGGTGTTAAAAAGTTTCAGAATCACCAAAAGTTGTGACTTGGTCTGGTAGATCGCCTCAGCTGTAATGTTTGCTTGCTGATTGACTGAATTTGACAATATAGATGAGGCGACAAGCAAGATTCTCCTTGAGACTTCTCCTTTTATGAGACAAACAGGACGTTGGTATTGAACAAACAGGTCTCTTTTTGGAAATAATTTCTGTCATGTTGTCACGTAGAATAAAAACCTCAGCCTGTCAGAGACAAACACACTTTCAGTGGACGTAACTTTGATGGCAGCTGAGATCTGCTGCAGCAATCCATCCTCGTTTAAAAATACCAGAATTACCCTTTAATAGGCAACTGATAAAATGATGCAGTTGCTCACAAACATGCATGTTGTAACAAATAAATCACCAAAACACAATGATCAACAAACTGTAATATTTCTCTCTAACATGCAGTCGGCTCTGATTAAAAATGACAGACACCAGTTATCTGAAGGTGTTAAAACAGTTTGGACTCCTCTCTCCCTCTTCCCTCCTCCTTCATCCCTCCATCCTGTCTTCTGTCTTCAGGAGATCATCCTGAAGCGAGCGGCCGACCTCACTGAGGCGCTCTACAGCGTCCCTCGCAGTCACAACCAGCTGCCCTCTCTCACCGGCTCAGCCGCTCACTCGGGGATGATGGGAGTGAACTCCTTCAGCAGTCAGCTCGCCGTCAACATCTCAGAGGCCTCACAGGCCGACCAGGGTGAGAGCTCCACACTACCCACAATCCTCAGCCTGACTCTGACCAATCACAGTCCTCAAGCTGAAACCTGACCAGTGAGGGCGAAGAGAACTAGCCAATCAGAGGCAGAGTCGGGCGGGTGACTTCAACAGCCTACTAAAAAAGTACTGGAGAGACGTAAGAGACTCTCCAGACTCCAGAGGACACATAGAAACTGAGAGTTCACTACAGTCCAGTCCAGGAGAGACCAGAAGACCATGAATAGAGTTCAGTAAGAATCAGTAAACTTTTATAATTTTTAAGAAATATCAGTCGACTCCCCCAGACCAGTAGAGATAAGTCAGTTCATTAGATTCCAAGAGAGTTCTGTAAAGACCAGTCAAGTGCAGCTAAAGTAAATGACAAGTAAAGAGGTCAGTGCACTGTGGGTCAGACCAAGTCTTGTTTGTCCTGGTCTCTCCTGGTTCTGGTCCTGGTGTGTAACAACGTCTCAGAAGAGAAAACAGCGAACAAAGAACTGTCTCTGCAGTTTGCAGTCAGCTCCATGAAATTAAATGTTTGTCATAAAGTTCAGACCACACACACACACACACACACACACACACACACACACACACACACACACACACAAAACACACCTCCTTACGATGGCATTATTGTTTTCTGCATCAGGGTTATTTTATCTTCCTGACTGTTTCTCCTCGCTGTGTTTCTGTCTCCTCTGATGAGACGTTGGTTCTTGTTCTGAGGTCTCGCTGAGTTTCTGGTTTCATCTGTTCCACTCAGATCACTTTTCTTCTTCTGACAGTTTGTTCAAATCAATCACTCCCTTTTCAGTCGTGTGTATTTCCTTGTGTCTCCACTCTGTTAGCTCTGAGGTGTTTCTAGTTCTGTGCGTCCAGCTCTGGTCCTGTCGTTAAGCTTTCTATTTAATCTTAAAGTCCGATGTTAATTCATCAAATCTTATGTTCATACTCAAACCGACATGTTTGTCCGTTTCTTAGTGCTGTCTGACTTCCTCTTTGTTCAGTTTGTATTGAGCAAACAGGAAGAAATAGTGCATTCATCTGGGACTACTTTCAGTGGCGTATTATCCACATGTGGTGCTCTTGTGAGTATTTGTAGCAGCAGGACAGTGTTTATGTTCATGCTGATGATGAAGAAGATATATCAGACTTTAATACTTGTCAGGAGACACTTTCAGTGCCGTTTGAGTCTCAACATGTTGACAGGAAGAGAAATAAAGAGTCCAAGCAGACGTGAAGAGAAAAGCTCAGTTTCAGCGGTCGTTCAGTAAAACGTGCAGCGAACAGCTTGTGAACATGCGTCGACAGGAAGCAGATTGAGCTGCTTTTGCTCCCCAAACACCCCGCTCCACCTTCACCCCTCCACCTCCAGCCCTCCACCACACCATCGTCTGCTTTTCCCATCAGCCCAGCAGTGAACACCTTACAGGAATCTATGAGGTCATGGGAAACGAGGCTGCAGCCGCGCTGAAAATTCATAACTCTGTAGTTTATGTGCGTGGAGCTCTCTGGTCGGAAACATTACACCGAGGGTCTGACCGCCGTCCTCCCTGCTGTGATGAAGTATGAAGCGGCTCTTTGTGCCCCTCGCAATTATCTGCCGTGATTAAAACATTAATAAAAACAGTGGCTCACGAGCCCAGGCCTTATCAGACGGACGAGGAGAGTAATTTACAGCACTAATTCAGAGCAGCTCGGCCTGCTCAGTGTCATCACGTCGTCCTCCTGAAGAGGGGAGGGTTGATCTGCCCCAGACTTTGTCTTCTTCTGGGGTTTGTCTTCGCTCTGCTGCTTCACAGGTGGAGGTGGTGGAGAGACGACCCTCCATTGATTATTAATGTCCAAATGAAAAGTAAACAGGAACAGAAAGAGTTAAATCTGAGTTATATCTGCTCTTAGATATCCTGAACTCTTAGTTACAGGTTACTTACCTGCTTTTTCTCTCTGAAGCTTCTCTGGATTGTTCAGCCTTCTGAACAATCCAGAGAAGTACCACAAATTGGTACCACAAATGTGTGTCAAGGGATTAGAAAGACTTTATTCTTGATTACAAAACAAACTTTTCAGTGAACTGAAGTGGAACAGATTCACACGACATGTTCAGAGCTGCAGCCTCAGAGGGACGAACACGCTGACATCATGTGACCTGTGGTCAAACCTTCTGCTAACGAACAGCAGTTATTCTATAACTGACCTCCTACAACTGCTCTTTGATGGACGATCCAAAACAAGAGAATCAGAAGAATAACTGGATTTATTTTAAGTTTAGTCTTGTAATTATGACTCCGTGCGTCACACTAACGAGGTCTGCAGCTCATAATTATGATTTCTGTCCACATCTTTCATCTCTATCCTCAGAGCTTCATGTGAAAGAAGAAAAACACCACAGATATGTCATCTCGTTGCAGTCAACAGAAATAGTAAAAATACAGTGACAAACCTTGAAAAACACAGTGACAGTATTAAAGGGTAACTCCACCTATTTATCTCATTAAAGTGTGTTTACAGGTGTCGGGAGGACAACTGCGAAACATTACTCTCAAGCTGCATGTAGTCACAATCATGTCACTTAATTACATGGGTAATGTAATTAACCTTTTTATTCCACACATTCTTCTTTCTTTTTAAAACCTGCAGCTTACATTACCCACAATGCAACACAACCACTGACAGAGACCTCTAAACTCAGTCAGCCCTTTAAGGAAACAAAGACTTAAGCGTCTCTTAATGTAGAGAAAACATGTGTAGTCGATGAACTCTGACAGCCAATCAGAATCCATCTGAACTTACAGGATGTCAGTTAGTTTGATGTGAAGAACATTTTTCAGTTTCTAACTTTAGCCAATGTCTTTATGTGAGCTACTTGATGGTACTGAAGAGACACTGTTATTTACGATTGTCTTTACTGATCACCAGGATAACTGACGTTGACTCAAACAGAGGTTTGATCAGTATCTGACACGACGACTGTAACCAAGTCTTGGAATCTCCAAACTCCTGATCCGTGGAGAACTTTGTTAAGATATATCTGTTGTCCGTCCTTCTTTTCATTCTTGTGAATGTGATATATCAGGAACGCCCTGAGAGACTTTCTCAGAGTTGGAACAAAGAAGAACTGAGTAGAATTTGGTGGTCAAAGGTCACCGAGACCTCACAGAAAACATTCTTAACTGTTGCTTAACAATAAACTGTTGAGCTGAGCATGAGATGACATCATCATGTTCTGGAAACAGTAAGTTGACTGGTGCACAGAGGCAAAAAACCACTGGGTGGAAGTTCTGGTGTTTTGGTTGATAACTTAATTGATTATTTCTCAGTAATAATCAGCAACAAGGTGTGTGATCAGGAGCTAATGTTGCTGGCACATAGTTCCCTTTCTAATGGTGGCTGTGGTGATCCTGTGTGTCTCAGACTGAACAAACCTTCAGTGTTTGACGGTTTTCTGTCAGTTAATCAGAGCGCACCCCTCCTGCTCGTCTGCAGCCGACACATGTTTGTATTTCAGCGTGAGGTCGGAGGAAGTGATCTTCTTCCCACGCTGCTGTGGACACAACACACCAGAACAAATAGGACAGAGGACTGAGTGTGATCAAGACTTTCTGTTTTCATTAAAGAACAATCGTGACATTTAGTTTGAGCTGTGACGTGCTGCAGCTCCTCTCCGCTCCTCCACATGTGTTTCCCATCGCCGCCTCTCCTCGCCCTCGTCCCTGGGCAGCGCTCCATCAGCCGCTCCTGCTGGGAATTGCGTTGGGCCGAACCAGGAAGTTGGGGGTTGGAGCTGTAATGTGCTACTTGGCACACTGTTGGCTCCGCTCGGCAAGCTCGGCCCGAGGTCGGTGGGAACTCAGCAGCCTCAGGAGGGGGTCAAAGGTCGGCTGAGAGCTGCAGGGAACATTGGTATTCAATGCATCTTAGATGAGGGTCAATCAACGGGAGCGTGGAGGGGAGGTGGGGGAGGGAAGGTGAGTACAGCTCAGCAGCGAGGTGAGAGATGAAAGGCAGACTTCTCCTGTGAGGAGGAGAGCTGCAGGTAACATGCGTGATGATGTCACAGCGAGGAGATTCAGTGATTCACTTCCTTTTATTTAGGCTAAAGAGTTCGAGCCAGAACCAGAACAAGAACCTGAGGACTGAATCAGCTCTGATCAGCAATCCAGATCACTTCTAATTATCCTCATCTCCTGTCTGGATCAGCTCTTTCTTCTTCTTTAGTTTTTTTAAAGTGTGTTGTGTCCATTTGAGATCAGAACACAGAGTCAGTGTGCTGAAGAACAAGGTGATTAATGACAGAAGAACAGCACCGAGTGTATTTCTACTTTATTTACTTTATTTTTTCTTTTCATTACTGTGTGACCAAAGTGCTTCACAACAAACACAACTATCGACACAGGAACGTACAGATGACCAGGAACAAAAGGAATTCAACTTATTACAATTGATTATCAGAAGCATAAAACACAAAAGATAACCTGAAACAAACTTAAAGCAGTGTAACCAGAACAATTTAAATCATGTTTTAAATTAAAAAACATTTTAAATTATTTAATTTCCGTTTGAAAAAATTCAACAAGTGTCATGTTCAAGAAAAACCTTTAAAAATAATGTCTACACGTGTTTTGTGTTGTAACAGTGAGCGGTTCACACGTCCTTGTGCTGCTCCATCATCACCTCACTCTGCACTACATGTAAATATATTTTTATAGTCAGGTGTGTGTGGGGGATTTAAGTAGAAATATTCTAGTAAAGTAGCAGAACTTCTAAGACGATGAACTCTCACTGACTCCTCACATCTATTTAAATGTTTTAATCTGTTCCTTCACGTATCCTCAGTCTGGTTTCTTCCAGCTTCATCAGGTTTATAAACTCATGAAGAAGAACTGATCTCATCGTGTTTCCTCCTCGCAGGTTACTCCCGTAACTCGAACAGTGTGTCTCCTCGCGGCTACGTACCAAGCTCCACACCTCAGCAATCCAACTACAACACCATCACGTCCACCATGAACGGATATGGAGCTGGGATGACCAACCTGGGCGTACCTGGATCCCCCAGCTTCCTCAACGGCTCCACCAACTCTGCTTACGCAAGTGAGTAACTATTTAATTTATAAAACCCCAAACCTCATCCATCCATCTGAGAGGCAGACAGCAGGATGATCATCTCTGACCGTCAGATAAAATGCAGAGGATTTTTGTGCAATCTTAAACATTTAGCTGTTTATTATATTGAAGAACAAAATGATCCTTTGAATTAGCAGAAAGAGATAAGATGGCTTCTGAATCAAGATAAACTTTTTGAATCATGGACAAGTTGTCTGATGACAGGAACTGAAGTACCAGTTTAAAGGTTTCAGAGTCAGAGTCAGGGCCAGAGTCAGAGTTGGATCATAAAGATGACGTGTCATTTGAAGGTTAATCACTGCATTCAGCTGACATTTCACCTGATGTGTTCACACTGAGGGAAGCTGAAGTGTCAGAAGCACTAAAAGGTTTTAGTTGTCAGTGTGAACAGTGAAAGTTTTGTGATGTCATGGAGGGTTTGTGTTGTTGATAATCGGTTGTTATTAATCCATTTCACAGTCAACATCTCTCCCTCTCTGCTACAGGGCTGGAGGTAGTGGATTAGATCAGGTCCAAAAATCTCCAGAGACATTTTCTTTTTTCAAATGATGGACTTTTGATTTTGTGCTTTTATTTATGTGTACGTGTCTTTGAGAATGACAATCTGATGTAACAGAGAGCTGCACAACAACATATTTTCGTAAGCTAGTTCCGAAATTAGCATGGCCCTGGTTCCCTCTGTTTCAGATAATTGCCACAGATGAACACCACTCTGTGATCTTTTAAGCTAAATTTAATGTGTAGCATTGACAAGCTAATGTTAGGCTATAAACAGACAATATCACGGTCACATGACTTAAATGTCACGACCACTAGTGTCTTACTACACAATAACATGGCGGTGGCTGCCATGCAAGGTGTTGACCAGAGCAGTTTGGGGACACTTCAACGTGCAAACAGGGGAATCAAACACTGACCCTCTGATAACAAGACACTGGCTCTACCACAGCCCCCACAGTTACTATACAGGTTTTCTATGAGCTGACCTGATATAAGCTGATATAAACTGTGTTTTGAACACAGGAAGAGCTTCTGGTAAATAACCGTATTTCAGGAACTTAACTGAAAACACGTTAAAGAAAATACAGATTTCAAGATGAGGGAACAGGAAGTGGAAGAATTCTCACTTATTTCTGGTTTTAGGACTCATCCTGCAGCACTCTGTGAAAAGGGGAAGACTGTTAATTTGTCTGAGTCTGTAAATTTATGTGGTCGTACAGGAAGTACACATGAGTGTGAATCAGCTGAGACGTGTTGCGGTCTGATACGCAGTCCTCCCTGTGAGACAGGACGGATGATTTAAGGCCAATGAATTGACTGATATTACTGGATATAGATTTCTTGGTTTCACAGAATACTGAGAACATTATCAGAAATGTTCATCATGGCTGTTGGTGTTATATTGATGTGGAACACAAGATAAAAGTAGGATAGAAATACTTGCTCTGTGTTTTTGGGTTGTTTTTCGGTGTTGCAGGACTGGCGCAGGAGATGAACAGTCTCAGAATAATGATCGTGAATAAAGTGAAGCTGCAGGAGCTGAGCGGACGCTTCGGTAGTTTGCAGTCGGCTCCGTTGTTCCTCTGAAACTTTGTGCTCGGCTCTGATTAACTCGCCTGGAGTCGGAGCTGCTGCTGCTTGGAAGGCGCAGGTGTGTTTTGGAGGCTGGTAAAGTCGAAACTCGCCCGCGGGGAGCGCTCCATTGTTTTGGCTTCTGTATCAAAGAGCTCAGCGAGTCTCAGCGAGACTCGTTTAGAAGGTATCGAGCTCAAACTGCGTCTCTGTGCCAGGTGATGTTGTCGTCCCTGGCGACCAAACAAAAGGTGGGCTCACATCTCGCCTGGCTGAGCTACAGTTTCCCTCCGCCGAGGCTCTGAGTGTGTGTGTGTGTGTGTGTGTGCGCGCGCGTGTGTGTGTCGACTAAACACCGCCACGCATTGTTCACATCCTCCCTCCTCTGACTGTCCCCCTGTCCATCCTCACCCCTCCCTCCCATCCCCTTCCTCCTCCTCCTCCTCTACTAACCCCACTAATATCCTCACTGCATCCTTCATGCATTCATGCATTCACGCTTTGGGCCGAATCCATTAATATGAGCTGAAAACAACAAGAAGGAGCCAAAAAGAGGAAACATGAGGAGGGAGAAGCAGCAATCCAGGACAGACTGATAGTTGTTGGCGCGAAGTGATAAATCACATTTACATTCCCCTGTTTCATTTTACAGTTTTCCATTTTCAAACGCTGTCCTTGAATCATTTACAGACTCACTGTGGTCCATAAAGTCTGTGCAGCTCTTAAAAGGAGCAGTTCAACTTACTCTGAAAGCCTCCTCTTCTGTTTCTGTGTGACAGCAACATGTTCAGACATCAGCGTGATAAGGACAGAGTCAGGACCGCTTAGCTTAGCTTAGTTTAGCTTAGCTTAGTTTAGCATAGAGACTGGAAGCAGGGGGAAACAGCCAGCCTGTCTCTGTGCAGTTCTACATTTATCAATACATCTACAGCACCTGTAAATCTCACTGATGAACATTTTAATTAGTTTAAGTGTCAAAACAACAGTTTGTATGTTTACAGTTTTGTGACCTCACATTTAAATAACTGTGTCAAATTTTAGACCAAGTAGGCAAAAAAAAAGAAGAATGTAATAGATTATCTTTAAGTGTCAAAGAATCCATTTAGCAGCTGTTATATCACATGATCCTCATCAGCAGTGGGAGTTTCTCCAGTTGTCAGTGAAATTTCAAAATAAGACAAAAAATCTCAGACTAAATGTAATTGAGTATCAAAAGTAAAGGTAAATTAGACATTTACTTACATGTGAAATCAGCAAGAAAAAAATATGATTACCATTAAAATAAAAGCTGCAACTTTGTGGTCAGCATGTAATCTGTAAAGCAACTAGTAACTTCCCATTTTACTAACTAAAATAGAAACACTCAAGTACAAGTACCTCAAAATTGTACTTAAATTTGCAGTATTTAAGAATAACCCACCTGCCAAATTCATACACCAAACAAACAGGGAGCAGCACATCACCAGAGTAACTGCTAACTGTAGCTGGCCATAGCTAGAAAAAAATATGAAAAATCTAAGTATTTTATTATGTTTCAGCAGCTTTTTTGGAACTTTGGATCATTTCAGAAGTTGTCATGGATACGCAGGTGTTAAAGGTGCAATATATGAGCATTTTAGTGAAGTATCAGTGATAGACGTATGTGTGTGAGTCATCTACCGAAGTTAGCATGCTAACCAGCTAGCTCCTAGTCATGCCTCTGTAAATGCTTCCTCCCAGTTCGGTCTTAACATCCACGTTACTTTATCTGCCCTGTGAGCTGGGCAGGCTAACTGTTTCCCTTTGCTTCCAGTCATTATGGTAAGCTAAGCTAACCTTTCATGACTCTGTACTGACCACACTGAAAAGGGGGTTTTAGAAAATGTTGCACTGTTCCTTTAATCAGAATCAGTTGTTTTATCGCCACAAGACACACAAGGAGGTCAAGTGATGTGTTTAGAGGACTAAAGTTGTGATGACACACCTGTACACACACACACACACACACACACACACACACACACACACCTGTACAGTGTGTGTGGATGAAGCCGCTGCTGCTCTCAGGTTTGTTTTTCAAAGTAAAAGTCTTCAAGTTATGGATCAACTTTGCCAGAGACGCAGCTGTTTGTTCCTCCAGATTCTCCTCGGCCCGACCCCCACCTACTCATCTTCCTCTCCATCCTCCTCCTCCTGCATGATTTACTTCCATTAGATCACTCACTCCTCTGTCCGTCTGCCTGCTCGTTACCTCTTCCTCCTCCTCCTCCTCCTCCTCCTCGGCTCCCTGATTCATTCTCTCCTGTCCATATGATTTCTGCAGTCAAACAGAAGAGCGCCTTCGCCCCTGTCGTGCGGCCACAGACCTCCCCGCCCCCCACCTGCACCACCACCAATGGCAGCAACCTTCAGGGTGAGCATCCCACCCCCCCTCCCACGCCTGTCAGCACCCCTATCCACCTGTCCATGTCCCACCTGGACGCAGACAGACGCCCAGTGTAATGCTGATAATGTCTCTGTTATGTGAAGACTTGCAGTTTAACACTCGAAGGTCAAAGTTGATCCATAACTTCTGGCACCGAATTTAAAGAGTTCAGATTCGTCTCATCAAGTCATTTTACTGAGAATTCTTCCTGTTTCAGACACAAATGGGTTATTTCATCACAGCTCACCCAGAACTCAGAACTTGTCCCAGTTCATGTCGAGGATTTTCCTGAAAAAAAAAAAAAAAAAAACTGGGTAAAACATGATTTTAAATTGATTGGACCTTAGAAAATCCTGCAGCTGTACTCAAATACTTAAAGTTGAGAGTTTATGAGTTTAATGTCATTTTTGTGATTGGTTCAGGTTCCAGCATATAATGGCTGGTTTGTTGTTTACTAGATGATGTCATCTGGACATTTTTCAACTAGTTTCTGAATATTCTCAAGAAAATCCACAACAAGAACTGAGAGGATTCAGGTGAGTTGGTATGAAATCACACAAAACTTTAAAGTTTTAACAATTCTTGAATCAGGTGAGTTTTTCATGATATCCTAGAGAAACCTTTTGTTCATACACTTTAAGGATTTAAAAATACAAGTTGGTAAAACAGATGTTTTTTGCTTTTGAGTGCAGGAATTGTCCGTTAAGTAATTAAAGTAAGAACAGACACATGATTTTAAATCTAGACCATCGTGTCAATTTGGCCTCGTAAGGAAAAATAACACTTTTCATTTCAACATGTTTCTACTAAATATGTAATTAGATAATAATGTTTCTCTGAATAGTCTTTCTAGTTCAGGTTAAATTGTTCATAAATTTACATTTTTATGATTCTCGTGAAACAGTGAGTTCGACCTCTAGGTTTAGAAACATCAGTGGATTTATATCCTGATGTTTGACAATAGAAAGCCAAATCCATCCGTTAGTGAAGGTAGTTTTGAACGTGAAGTCGGCTCTTTAAAGCTAAATATAAACCCAAACGAGATTCAGGATAAGTTTGTCATTATGCAACAAAAGACTGTGTGATGAAGTTTCTGTCGTCCCTCAGCTGAAAGACAAAGACGCTGCTCTGTAGTCTGCTCATACAGCAGCAGATACTTCTGTAGCTCTTGGCAGATGCATCATTTTTACTAAACACTATTTACACTTTAGCATTAGGTCAGTAATAACAATAATGTAACTTCATGTAGCTGCTTGTTCTCGTTCACTTGTTTGAAGAAAACAAAGTAAGAAAATGACTTGATAAGATGAATTCACTCTGCAGACTGATGAAGCGTCACATCCAGAGAGATTCATTCATTCTTGTTCTTGTAGTTTAACGTCTGTGACATTAAACACATACTTGAGTTGGTTTTAGTTGAACTAATGTGAACGTGTTTGTCTGGTCGTCTCTCAGCTATGGCAGGTCTCATCGTCCCACCCATGTGAGGAGGACCCTCAGCCAGATATGAAAAACACCCTGAATCCCCCAGCTGATGGCCCCGCCCACCTGAAACGCCGCAACAACAACGGCAATGAAGAATCCTTCCCATCATCCCCAGAGACCCCAACTGACCCACAATCCTTCACTGCCCCAGTAGAAAGCGCTTGACTTTTCATCGATTAATTTTAGCGCAGCTCGACGACTTCACTGAGAGACTTCTGAAGCCACCGCAGACGTCTGAACCAGTCTTCTGAGACGTCTGCAGTCGCTCCACCTGAAGACCTCAGAGAGGTCAGAGGTCAGCCATGTGACTGTGGACAAGTGTGTGTGGGCGGTCAGGTGTCTGCAGTCCTACATGTTGTGTATCGTCGTGCTGAGTTATGAAACAGTTTGACTTCAGAAGTCTGTGGAGGCTGAACAGGTCTCAGATCAGTTTGAACCACTGTGAGACAGGAAGTAGGCATGTCCACTGGGAGCTTCAATCCACCGCAGTGACATCACAGAGAGAGGTTCAATCTCATTGGATAAAAGGACAGTTTGATCAGGTATAGATTTTAATTTCATCTTTACATCACAGCCAACCAAACTCCATTTAGAAAATGATTCATTTCCAGCTCTCCATTAATTTCTACATAATTTGAAATGAATCAGCAGAGTCTGAACCTGAACCTGCTCTGTAGTCCATCACAGCAACAATACGTCAGTTATTCATTAAGAAAACATCGTTCAGTCCCTTCAGGAAGTTAGGACAGTAACAATATTCACATATTTGAAAAATTGAAGCAGTTGTACATGTACGTTTGAGAATGAGAGGAAAAACAGTTTCAGTGTGTATAGCGTTGTTCAACAAAACGCAAGTTTGACAACAACTATAAAAATTCAATTTACGTGTAGTCAATTTGAGGTACACAGGTTTGCAAACACGAACGACATAATAATAAATCAACAATCTAAAAATACAAAATATGATCATGTAAAGATTAAAACACAGAAAGGTCAGTGGCTGCTCATGTTACCGAAATGATTGGAAATCAGTGGAGGAAGCTGACAGTTATCTTAACATCGTTAATGAGAAAATGAATGATGACACAACGAGGGAATAACTTAAATCTCTGCTGATTAAATCTCCTGATTCTAATAAAAATGTGGTTTTGTAGTAAATGGCTAAAATGCAGCATTCCTTTGAAGCTGCAAGTCTGTTTGAAACAACTTTATTTAAAACAGTATTGAACCAGATTTAACAATCAGCTACATTATGCAGCTTTAGTTAAATTAAACCTCTGATCTCTTGTGGCTACATCAGAAGCTCTCGGTGGACACTGAACCTGAGTCGGACCGAGTCCAGAAACCAGGTAAAAATCAAACATTTGATCAAATCTGGAAAAACCGTCAGACGGTTTCCTGATTGGATGCAGAGGACGAGAGTCCCGATCGATATCACAAGCATTTTCCTTTGTGTACCATAGCTTTTAATGTTTGTGTCTCATATTCTTAAAAGGAGGAAAATGCAGTAATTTTTTAAGCTGAAGACAGAACGAACAAATGTCCTGCCAATGAGCAGATGTTACACTAACATTTGTCTCAACACAGTCGAGGCAGCCCAAGTTTATTTTCCTGTTTTTTTTTTAGGTTAATTTTCTGTTATTTCTTTGTTTTTGTCTCGTTCTTTAACTGCAGTACAATAGTTCTGTTCTAGTTCTGTTTGCAGGTGTGTCGAGTGGTAGATTTTAACCAGAAAAAGCTTGCAGCTGTTTTACTCACATTTAGGTACCAGACTTTTCTCCTTGTTCTTCTTCTGATTGTGCTTATTTTCTATGTATTTATAAAGTATGTTTTTGGGGAGTTCCTTTTGTGATTTAGGCCTGAATGATAGTCTCAAATATATATGTAAACACATTTGATGTCTTAATACCTTTTAGATATTGTAAAAAGAGTGAACAAGTGAGAGGAATTAACCCTTTTTGTAAAAACAAACCATCATGACGTGGTCACATCCTGTTTTTGAAAGCAGGACGTAAAAAAACGCTTTCATCACTTTTGTATAAAACTGCTTTTCCGATACAATATTTAACTTTTTGTAAACAGCATCATTTGTGTTTCCCCTGGTTCTTCTCGTCCTTGTGTATTATTGTGAAATGTATAATCATGGTTATTTCTTAATGCACTATTTCTTTTTGTTGGGGCACTTAATAAGAGCAATGCATCTTAGCAAAAAAGAAAAAAGCTAAAAGTGAAAAAAAAAGAAAAAAAAAAGAAAAGATGAAAGCTAGAACGATATGCACCGATATGTTTTTTCTGGCAGAATCCTTGTCATGTGAAATTTTTTATATTTCCGAAGCTTATAACGTCATAATATTCCTCCACTCTTCCTTTTGGACCAAGCGTGTCTCTTGGTAGACGATATTTTATCCATCTTTAATATTAGACCCTCGTCTTTGTGTTTTTTGGTGGGAATGATCGTACGATTTTAAAAACAGGAAGCAGATTTTAAAACCACTCCACCAGAACATTACGTTTTTGGGTCACTGATCTCAAGGAAACTTCCATCGATGTTGGTGTCGTTGTAGATGGTGCTGTTCTTGTCGTCACACACAATCTGGATCATTTACTTATGCAACTGTGTTCATGATCTGTCACGCAAGCTCGTCTTCTTCCACGCCAGCACTACTTTTTTCGTTTGACGAGCTGTTCTCCTACTGGCAGAATTAGTTATTTTGCACCAGATGTTTGTCCCTCAGGTTCCCCAAGAGAAGAAAACGTTTGCATTTGCAGCATTGAAAACTCCCTGATTTAGTTGTAATGTAAAGGAAGTTTCTACAAAATGATCCAAGACAGAAGCCCCTGGTTTACTCAAGACAAACACGTCACCTTTTATTATTACTTCTCCAGCACGTCATTATTATACAGTATCTCAGAAACTGGTTTTATTTAAATGTTATGTGGTTATAAATCTAATCACATGAAAACAATCTAATAAGACAGCCAGTTGCACCAACAGGGGTTTCAGGGCCCAGCTTCTCAGAACTGACATCACAGGACTGACAGTGTCAGAACCCTGAGCCGCTGCTTGTTATGACTGGCTGTACAGTTTACAGCCAATCAAGAGCAGGCACAGGCCAGATTTAAGCGGTGTGGCGCATTCATCCCCGAAATCTCCTTTTCTTTGTCTTTGTCTTTGAGCCTCCATGATGTCACAGCATATTTGGACTAGACAAGCTGCAGCCTTCATTCTGTCACAGACTGAAACCTACACTGTACATTTACTGTTAACAGGACCACTTATAGCAATTGTTGGTGCAACCAATGTAAAGTCCTTTCTAAAGATCAGGTGGTGCATCCTGGTCCAGAGTCATTCTTACTGACTAACAATTTTGAGACACAGAGGTTAAATTCTAAGGAAACCCCCTCCATTATTTTCTTTCCAGTTTACGTAAGAGGACTCTAGAAAAAGTTTGTGCTGAAAGAAAACTATCAAACATCCCTTTAACTCCTGAAGAATTGCCTGAATCTCTAATTTTAAACTTTATGCAACAGAAACCTTCAGTCACTGCATGACACTCTTGTGTTGGCGTTTTGTTGAAGATGTGTCTGGCGTCTTTGGGAGAAGCCATGTTTTCAGCCACACTAATCAAATGAACGGTCGCACCTAATTTCAGTTGGGCATGAACTCCCCTGTCCGTCTTTCAACAGCTTGCTGGTTTTGGTTTTTTGGTCACAGTTGTAGAAAGTTTTGCTTCTCACCATCCTGGTTTCAGTCGAGGTTTTAAAAACTGCAAATATACTTCTTTTTTCGATGTTTTACTTCAATGTGAAAGAGGGCAGAGGTACTGCATCTTTGTGAAATATGAAATATATCATCAAAGTATATTAAAGCACAATGTTTAATTAATGTCTTTAGAATACAAACGGGGGCGACACCCCCAGCTTTTCTTTCCTGTCTCTGGCCATGCTGTAAATAGATGCATGTTTTTGGGTTTTTGGTTTATTTTTTCCTGTGATCCAGTGCTTTTTGTACAGAAACAGTCTAATAAAGATTACATTTGGCTTGAACACTGTCTCACGTTCTGTTGTGTTTTTCGTATAAAGGTCAAAATGTTTTGTTGAATGGAGGCTGAAGCAGTAAAAAGATGGGATGTGTTTTGAAGTCAGTTTTTCACTGTATACAGTTTATTCATCTACTTTTGAAGAGTTACCACTGAAAAAAAATCACACAACAAATCGATAAATGATCTCTGAAAAATAAAATAAACCAAGGTCTCAAATGAAGAGAGAGAAAAGCGTCTGGAAGTGACACTGCAGGCTAAGTATCACTGATCCTGCTTCTGGTTTCTACGATCCAAACTGACAGCCCCTTCGATTTTTCATGCAGAATCAAAATCCTGACACCACTGATAAGAAAGCAACTCATAGGTTTCTGCACCACGGCAGGTTTCAGCAGCTTCCTATAGGCGGCTCCCCGTTTGCTCTGCGGAGAATACAAGTCGAGTCTACTGCGACAACTGCACAGAACACATCGAGCCATACAGGATGTCAGAAAGCAGAACGGTGTAGTCCAACCGGTCAATTTTTAAAATAAAACAACCTTCAAATGGACAAGAATTGTATGTAACTACTCAACCAAAATAAAGGCACAAAAATCAAGGAGAAATGGTGAAATCAACACAATCTGAGCAGGTCAACAACATCAGGTGTGTTGACGATGGAACAAAACAGTGTCACACACAGCAGGTAAAAAGATGTGTCCGGTTGAATCAGGGGGTTGGATGATCATTTTTCTTGCTCACAAAAGAGATGCTAACGTCTGTGAAGTTTGATGTTTTCTCACCAACAAAGTTTTAGACAACAGGTGATTTGTTCATTTTTAACAGGGGGGATGGCCCAATGGGCGCACCACCCTGCCCTGACACACCGATGCACACCTTCCATAGGAAATTGTTGCAAGACACCTTAACCATAACTGTGACATTTCTAATTCTACAATTCCATTCTATCTAGTTATCTTCCTTCTCTTCCTACTGCACATGTCTTTTTATAACTGTGAATACAGAATGGAGAAAGTCACTCCAGTTGAGTGTGTTTCAACGGGGGATAAAACAGCTGGTGTCAGGAAATGTAACAGCTACCTCACTAATGGTTTAACTATAAACCAGCACAAAAATGACAATTACCAACATGAAATAGCCACCATGTTCTGAACAGACACACTAAAAACACTCACAAAAAATAACATTTAGTTTTGGAATATAATCAGCAAACTTGCTATTAATATTAACAGTCAGAAAAAACTAATTTCTGAAAAAAACTTGAACATTACTGAAAATAAACATGTGCGTCTGCTACAGGTTTTATTCCACACTCCGCATGGCATCATACCATGGACGTATAACGAGAACCCCAGGAGGAATGTTTCAGAAGCGGAGCCTTTTGCCTGCCCGACTTTGTTGATCTGGTAATTTTTCATTTTTATACAATCAGGAGTCTGCACAGGGTGTTTTATTTTGAAAATTGATCGGATGCTTTATGCCGTTCCTTTGTCTCTGACTTCCTGTTGGCGCGATCTGCTCTGTGCAGAACACAAAGCAGCCATGCCCGGCTTGACTCCACAGTGTGCTGGAGCTGATCGCGGCAGCCTGTGATTTGTAACACACTATCTGCTGCTAGCAGATGGAGAGTGATGGCAGGTTAACAAGGGGGATGCTGTTTTGGTAATTTTGCTAACAAAGGGACCTCATCCCCCTCAAATCGCCCACTGGTTTTAGAGGTGCCGATGATACTCTTATTGAAAATGACAGCTCACCTCCAAAAGAGTGGATTAGTTTTGTTGTTTGTACAGTTTGATCAATCTTGACGACTTGAAACCTCACAGAAAAGTGACACGAGTATATGAATATGAAAATGTTCCATCGTGAGCTGAAACCAGGCTGTTTCAGAATAAAAGTTAGAACTATATCTTTACAGTTACTGCAGCTCTGATAAATGTGGTCCAGGAAAAGTCTCTAAAACCCAGTAAAGCTGCATAAGACGGACTCTGGATGAGGTTTCTGTTAGTGGCTTATGAAAATACTCTCCGTCTAGAACCTGAAGACCTCCAGAGATTACAGTTAATGATGAAAACATTGGCGGAGGATCTTGAAGCTCTGACTGACATTCAGGACCGAGCTGATGTGAATCAGTCAGAGCAGCTCGCAGCCAAAGCAACAATCCTTCAGTCAGAGTGAGACACAGACGGTAAAAACATCAAGAGAGAGATACGTCTGAGGTGACGTGAAGGTTTGTAGGGAGGACGTGATTCAGAAGGGTTTACATGATGACAGTCTGACAATCCTGCCATTTAGAGACAGACTGCATTCCTTAGACTTTATAATTTATCTGCTCAATGTATGTAATTAATTACTATACCTTACTGTGTACCCACAAGCAGGGGTGGACTGGGACAAAAAATCAGCCTTGGCATTTTTGGCTTAGACCGGCCCCTCATAATTAGCGGAGCACAACCGAAAAAAATAAAAAATAACTTTTTGCCTTTAGCCTTATTAGAAATGTACAGTTTATCATTACTTTAAAGGTCTATCAAATAATCATTGTGGAAAGCAAATAAGTAAATTTACTCAACACAGTTCTACCTCCTTAGCTATATTCTATTTCAAGCATAATGTATCATCAACATCCTAAATATCAGAGGTTTAGCATATGTTGTTAACTCCACCACTCTTGTCTGCCAGATTTCATTGGATTAGCCCAATGTACTACAAGAAAATCAACCAATGGGCCGTCGCGGTCGATAAAAATGATTTATAATATACTGTTTTGATTAAATTATGACAGCCCGGCCCAAAAACGTGCGTCGGCCAACCGGGCATTGCCCGGTACGCTAGTTGGCCAGTCCGTGCCTGCCCACAAGGAGAGGAGCAGGATGTAGAAGCAGAGATTTAGTGAAAAAGAGTCATCCACGGTATCAACGTTGTTACTGTGAACCAGTCTTTAACATCTTTCTTAGTGTTCAACAGACAAAACCTGAAGATCATCCACAACCTCAGCCTGAAAATCAGATCAAATAAGCATTCTGTTGCCACAAAAATGCTTGAAACGTCCACTCCTGAAAGATGGCAGCAAAAAAAAATGTAATTACATGTTAATTCCATCTGAGTGGAGTTTAAGATCCAGATCAACCTGGAATAAATCGGACTGAACAACAGTGAGTGGGATGAGGACACACTGCTGACTGATGGGAATAATTCAGCTGAGGAAAAACTAATTTAAACATGGGAAACTTAAAGGAACTTAGTCCTCCTCTCCTCCTCCTGATGATATAAAGTTCTCCTCTCCTCCTCCTAATGATGTAAAGTCCTCCTCTCCTCCTCCTGATGATATAAAGTCCTCCTCTCCTCCTCCTAATGATATAAAGTCCTCCTCCCCCCTCCTGATGATATAAAGTCCTCCTCTCCTCCTCCTGATGAAATAAAGTCCTCCTCCCCCCCTCCTGATGATATAAAGTCCTCCTCTCCTCCTCCTAATGATATAAAGTCCTCCTCTCCTCCTCCTGATGATATAAAGTTCTCCTCTCCTCCTCCTAACGATGTAAAGTCCTCCTCTCCTCCTCCTGATGATATAAAGTCCTCCTCCCCCCTCCTGATGATATAAAGTCCTTCTCCCCCCCTCCTGATGATATAAAGTCCTCATCTCCTCCTCCTGATGATATAAAGTTCTCCTCTCCTCCTCCTAATGATGTAAAGTCCTCCTCTCCTCCTCCTGATGATGTAAAGTCCTCCTCCCCCCCTCCTGATGATATAAAGTCCTCCTCCCCCCCTCCTGATGATATAAAGTCCTCCTCTCCTCCTCCTAATGATATAAAGTCCTCCTCTCCTCCTCCTGATGATATAAAGTCCTCCTCTCCTCCTCCTGATGATATAAAGTCCTCCTCTCCTCCTCCTGATGATATAAAGTCCTCCTCTCCTCCTCCTGATGATATAAAGTCCTCCTCTCCTCCTCCTGATGATATAAAGTCCTCCACTCCTCCTCCTGATGATATAAAGTCCTCCACTCCTCCTCCTGATGATACAGACAAGCTGTATTGAGACATCTAATGTTGTTTTAACGTTTGTGGACTACGAAACTTCACCTGACTTTCCACCACCATGGTTGAGTTTTGCCAAACTCATGAAACTGAGTTTTTAATCTTTGGGTAAAGTGCTCCTTTAAGTGGTGTAGTTTCAAGTATAAGGGAAAGGCCCGATGGCAGGTCGGACCAGGTACAGGTGAACACTAGCAACAGGTGCAAAGGAGACTGCAGACATCAGGTGATGACTGAAGTTAGAAGAGGTCTTTAGGAGCATTCGTTTAAAGAGATTGATAGCTTGATAATATTGAAGAGGGCAAAGCTCTGATTGATTGTTTTCCGATTGTGGGAACAGCCATCAAAGATCACAACAGCAGACTTGATCACTTGTATCACTGAAAAAATCCATGTGGGTGGCGACTCGGATGTCTGGAACCATGACAGAAGACGGTCATTTCAGGACAAACTTCAACAGAACTTCCTCTGTCATGAAGACAGGCTCGGTTCTAGACTGCCTTGATTGGGGGGGCAGTAAGAAATGTTGATTGGTCACCAACTGCTACTGTGTTGAGTGCCATAGTGATGATGTTTTGTTGTATGCCTACCAGTCTATGATGCCAACCCAGACATAGGCATTGCCGATTCACCATGGTTCCATCGGCAAAGCTCTGATGGGAATTCTTTTTCAGGATTGACAAAGAAAACAAATTCTGTGGCCAACAAATTCTTGATGTCAGTCTTCTAACATATTTTCTATTTAAATGTGAAGATACAATGTAATTGGCATTTTAAATTTTAAACCCACCTCCAACCCCCAATTATAGGAGGACAACTTTCTCAATGCCCAATTATAGTTAGTTATCTAATATTAAATGGAATCCAATATTATTATTATTATCCCTAAATATTATTATTTGTATTATCTTCCAGCATTTGCTAATGTTATAAGTTTTCAAGTCTGGAGTATAAACAATAACTATTTTACAACAGATCGCCTCCCAAGACCAGCATATGGTGGTGGTAGATGTGAAAGGAGGATGGGAAATTTGGTGGTGGGGCAAAATGTAGGTTTCTTTGTAATCTGTGAAGTAATCTGTGACAATGCAATTTTGTTAACAGCGCTATAAAAATAAATCTTGACTGATTGATTGATGCTATTTTATTGAGCACCACTTTCTCGCACTTCGGAAAGTCGTGTGTGCCTGCCTGGGTTCCCTGTTTCTCCCTGCTTGATGCCAGCACCCTCAGATTAGCTGCTGTTGGAGGCTCTGGCCCCAGGAAGTAAACAGTGGCCAGCAGCGCTAACCTGAATTTACGGGTAATGAAGCGCCTTATCATTAACGTGTGTTGTTTAATCCTGTCGGCAGGGGTGGGGGAGACTCGCGGGCCGACAGCGGGGCTAGGAAGGGTTCAGAGTTGGAACACGCTTCATTAACCAGTACGTAGCCTGCCCTTGTGAGGCTTCACATGCTGCGGAGTGGGACAGAGATAAACTCCGCAGCAGCTGCCGATGGCACTATGCTACTACCAGCAGTTGCTAGTAGTCATACTAACAACTAACAAGCCTGTGGCTAAAACTATCTGGAGTGCCCGTGGTATCTAACGTGATACTAACCGAGAGAAGCTGCTACTGACTGTATGCACGGCGCAAGAGAGAGAGAGACCCGGCTCTGTTGGCAGAAGAGCCGTGGACTGTGATTACTCTGAGCAGCATTTATAGGAATAAATTACAAGATAACATTTGAATATACTTCTCTTTTTTTTATTTTCGGAATGAAGCAGGGTCAGTTTGGTGGGGCAGTCAAAGCATTTGGGGGGGCACTGCCATGCCCAGAACCGGGCTGCGTGAAGATAACTTTAGTTGAAGACGCTGAAGAATTTCTGTTCAGGAACATGTTGAAGACCGAGGATCGATGCAGGAATCTGAAATGTATAACCTGTGGTTGCGTGATACAAGACAAATGAAACCAGGTTCTCCAGCGGACTCGTCGTCGCCCCCTTATGTTTCTTGATGCTGAGAGAAAAAGAAGTGCGATAAGTGCTTTTGAAAGTCTGAAGGTCAGTAGTGGTCTTTATCAGGCCTGCAGTCCTGAGCAGGAAGTCTGGTTTTCATCGTGGAGGACCAGAACAGCCCAGTATCAGAGTCTGCAGCATAGAGGAGGGGGTGGAGGGTGTTTGGCAGCTGAGGCTCAACTACAGGCACAATTAACTTTCACTCCACAGTCAGCACCGACCTTGATGAGTTGTGAAGTCTTGAATACACAGCACTCGTTAGCGGACACCGACGCCCCGGAGCTACAAACACCCAAAGAAAACTTCCAACCCTCCCTGAGTCTGCACGTACTCGGCCAAACTCCACGCTGCAGCTGCCAGACGGAGCTGAACTCTGACCAAATCATATTCACAGAGAGACGAAGAAGAAGTGCTGCGTCGCTGAGAGAGGCTGTTAACAGTTTGGACACATTGTGATGGATACGCTTCCTCAGAACCGCTCGATCAGGAATTCTGCTGGACAGATTTACAGAGGGAGGTTGTGATAAAGAGTGAGGCTGCTGATTGGTCGAACAGGTTGTGGTGAGCTCAGACCGATCAGAGTTAGAAAAACGAGGATTATGAATAAATATGTTTAGTTTTCCATCAAATAATAAAAACTGAATGAAGGATGTAAAAGTTAAGGCTTCTAACATCCAGTGACGTCTCTGTCAGTGAGCGTATCTGATGATCTATGAACCATCTATGAGCCACTGTACAAGAAACTAAAACTGCAGTCTGAAGACCACAAAGTTTTCACAATTTAGTCCACTAACGTATGAAAAACGTCACTTTTACACTGACTTCACACCAACAAAGAAACCAACTTCATCTTCTCTCCATCTGCTGCTGCTTTCTCCTGTAACTCTATGTTAATGTGACGGAGCACAAAAAACCAAAGACAAACAGTTTTTAGAAAAGTTCCTCTTGTTGAATTTCAGAAAGAACTACCCCACCAAAGAGACTTAGTGAGGTGTAAAATAATGTCTCAGGAACTGAACTGAGAGCCTGGTCCTGAGGTGGAAACACACTGAGCTGCTCCGAAGCTTCCAGCCCCTGAAGAAAGATCCTTAGGTGGAAACATGCAGGCCGCACGCTGTGAGCTAACAGCACTGTACCAAGAGCTGTGGATGTTACGTTACATTTCATGTTGCTATCAGAAGTAATGATTCAGTTCAGATGTCAACAGTCAAACATCTACATCTTCACTAACACATCTTCACTAAAGAAATATCACGTTAAATATAACATTGATGCATTAGCTTCTAACCCAGACAGTGAAGAGTTTGAGTGAACCAAGCTGCAGCAGAAAGAGCAGACAGCTGTGCTATTGCTATTGCTAATGCCGGGTGTGCAGGGACAACAGAGTGCAAGCGTTTCAGCATTTACAATGAGAATTGTTGTTACGGCTTGTGGGGTTCTAAAAACTGATACAGCAGATTAATTCTCCTAACTAGATCCAGAGTCGCATGGACACGACAGCTGTAACCATGGTAACTGTACACAGCAAACAGCTGGAGCCTCAAAAAACGTAAAAGCTATAGGTGTTAACAACAGTTAACATTTTCGTAGCATTAATGTTGCTAACGCTTACATGCTCCTGTAGAAAAATTATCCATTCACAATTAAAATAATGTTTTTAAGGAAATGAGAGATTTGTATTCTGCATCTTTCTGAAAACTCTACATGTTTTATTTTTAAAACATGATGGATCAATATGACCTTTTAAAAATGCAGGACAACAATGAAACTCAAACTTCACAGATGAAATCTACTAATAATCCTGCTTGTTCCCAGCCGCCTTGCACAAAACGTGGCTTAGACTTCTAGTGTGTCCAGCAAATCATTAAATCAAGAAGATCTGGCTCATCACGATTATAAATGCTTAGCCCACTTCGCTAACACTTCTTGTTGGGTCTGCCGAGCACCAGAAATATCACCAATAATCATTAGGTGGCATTAGCACTGGTTCACAGTAGGATTGAACAATATAACATTTTATCTCACATAACAATAAAAATCATTCAGACTTTATTGATGGTGGTAAACTTTTAAACAAACATCGTAATGATCATGAATCAGGATAACTGATAAGTGTCTCGTTAAAGCCGTCTAGCTTCATAACGTACTGTCCTCCGTTCAGATCTGGATTTAATATGAATTGCCACAAGATGTCTGTGATAATAAAAATATTTTTCTTACCTTTGTTTCTTAATAAAATGTGATGCAAAGTGACCGAGTAGGTTTTAGTGCCATTTAAAGAGTTTTAAACATGTTTTGATGATTAGAGATCAAATTAAATCATAATAATCTTCAACATCACATATAACGGAATTCATATCAATGATTGTTGACTCCTGTATGAAGAATAAGAATGCTCATGCATAACTACCAGCTATTCACAAATCCATCTTACACCAATCAAACAAAATATCATCAAACACACACCTAATTATACTACTCATATATTCAATACCCTACTCAATCTATCACCCCAATACACCCAAATTTACCTCAAACAACCAATCAAACCCCACACCTTTACATATTTTTCTCCCACATAATCCCTCACTCATCATCTTCACCCTTCTTCCTCCTTCCTCCCCTTAATAAAACCCTCACCTCTTCATCATAAAATTCAACCAATCCACTAATCCCACAAACAACCACCTACCTCTTACTTCTTATACCTCTCTCTATCTTTATTTTAATAAACTAAATTTTCTAACATATCCCCAACATACCCCCCTTCATCACACCCCAACCACACATCTCTCACAACCCTCCTTACTCCTCACCTCCCCCATAACCATATCTCATTATATCATACCAATATCACCTCATCCCTTCCCTCAAACTTTCATACAGATACATATATACATGTGTATATATATATATACCTTCCTTCCTCTTTTTTCCTTACACTACCAACTACCCCCCTTCCCCTCCCTTTCCCCTCCCACTCCCCCTCCATCAACCCTCTCTCCCCACTCCTCCATATTTCAATTTCATTCTACTTAAATCCATTACTACCCCCACTTCCCCCCTTTACCCTCAATCCCCCCTCCCTCCCTCTTTACTTACTCCTTCCATTACTTAATTCCCACTTCCCTCCCACATCATATTTCCCCCCCACCCCCATTATTTATCACCCCACCCACATTACCCACCCGTCGTTCCAGACCCTCTCTCCTATAGGGTCCTCCCCAACCCCCACCCACCTACCTTCTCTCATACGCCCGTCCCCTATCATTCCTCACTCCTTCAACCCCCCCTTCTATGGACAGATCAGCAGGACTCAGGAGAATGAAATTCAGACCTGGTTCAGGTGCAGTTGGGTGTCTGTAGACCTGGTTCAGGTGTAGTCAGGTGTCTGTAGACCTGGTTCAGGTTCAGTATTTCAGTTGTGGAGACTTTGCACTTTTTCTCCAAAATATTAAAGTTAAATATAGATGTTTTATTTTCCCGAGCAACGTATGAAACAAACACATAATTAAAAAAAAAAAAATAGAGCCCGACCGATTTATCGGCGGGCAGATGTTATCGGCCGATATTAGGCATTTTCCAAACTATCAGTATCGGCATTTATAATGGCCGATAAATTAATATTTGAAAAATACAATAAAAAACGAACTGAACACCCTCCAACCATGTTATGAGTGTTGGTATCCACTAGAGGGTGCTCTACAACAGGTCGAGTCTATGCCACCTGATTGACGGACAGGATGGCCAGTGAGATCTCTTCTTGTAGGGTCACGGGTCATGTGTCACGGGTCACCATGCATGCGCAAACGCCGTAGCTACTGCCAAACACAAGCGAGCTAAGTGACCTGAGGTCCGTTTCACAAAGCAGGTTCAACAAACTCTGAGTCTAACCCTGAACTCTGAGTTGATCTACTCTGAGATAGGAAACTCTGAGTTTTCGGTTCCAGAACAGCTGATTTGGGTTAGTTTGATCAACTCGGAGTAGTTTCACCTGGAGTTAAGCGCGTGCACCACAAGTATAGAAAGACAGCGTCAATGGAGCCCAGATTCGACGAGTCACCATGGCAACAGGGAAGAGGGCGGCTACGTTTTTCACCCCACTGGAATTGGAAATATTAATGCGCTCATACGGTGAGTTTGCGCACGTTTTTAGAAGGAAGTGTAACACCGCTGCAGCAGCAAAAGAGAGGGAGACGGTGTGGGAGAACATTGCTGCTCGGGTCAATGCGTTAGTTTAAATGTAGTCCTTTGCAATCACAATAATATTACAGGGGGAAACTGCATGAGTGGTAGCCTATTAATTTATTTCATTTAGGTGCAATCCAGCGGGGGAGAAGCGCACTTGGCAGCAGCTTAAGATGAAACATAAAAACATTAGACCTCGGCATAATCTCATGGGGATTCCTCATTTTGATCATGTTTTACATTGTAAAGTAAATATTAAGTGGCTGTTTGACTGTATAGTTGTTTTATCCCCAACACAATGCTGTTATCACGAACATAAATGTCTTCTCATCTATATCATATTCTGTTAAATAATTAAGCCTTAAACTAACACAGACTTCTACTCAGCCAACTGAAAGAAAGCAGATGCCCGTAAAACGGGTGGTGGCCCAGCAGCGCCACCTCTAACGGAGGCAGAGGAGCTGAAAATGATAAAGATGGGTAGAAGCCGTTTCAGGGCAAGGCACACTTCTCTGACCGCTCTGCATACAGTTGCCTTGCTCAAGTGCTCTGCATCTCCGACGTTGTATAAAAAACTCCCATTTGCAAAAAAAAAAAAAAAAACTCAACGCAGCGCAACATACAATATCTGCTGGGATGTGAGAGCATGACTTGTAATGTTGGTAATGTTGGAAATGTAATGACGGATTAGGTTGTGTATGTAAATGAGGGACAGTGACGTGAAACGGTAGCGCTCAAAAAGATAATTGCAAGAACATCTATGCGCAGTCTGATAATCATCTCCCGACGAATATTTAATTCTCTGCGCAGTAATGCTGCCATGGTAACTGACCGAAAGCTTAAGTTACCTCTCTCTGTGAAACAGGCTAGAGTTACCCCTCTTTCTCTGGTTTGTGTTACCTCCCTCTGTGAAACGGAAAACTCAGAGTTTCCCTCATTACAGGTTTAACAGACTCAGAGTTTTCACTAAACCTGCTTTGTGAAACGGACCCCTGGTTAGCAGCTTCAATTGATATCAACAAATGAGGGGATACAAAAAAATGTGCACTTGTCTGATTTGTCAAACAACCATCGCTATTCCGAAGAAGGGGGATGTTGAGAGACACTTTCGAACTGTTCATCAAAAGAACGACACTGACTTCTCTCCGAAAAGCGAGCTGAGACCGACACCGAAGCATTGTCACCGGTGAGTCACTCTATCACGCGAGAGGACGCTGACGTGAATATCGCCGCTTCTCAATCCGTAGCAAAACTGATTTTTTCGGTTGGAAAACGAAAGCCAAGTTGTCCCGACAAGCTCTGGGGCTGTGCTACTAACTTAGACTAAAGGCTGCGCACCTGAACAACTGGCTCTGTGGACTCACCTTTCTCCGCCGATCAGCTGTTAGCCTAGCCTCGTCGATCAGCTGTTAGCCTAGCCTCGTCGATCAGCTGTTAGCCTAGCAACGCTAACTTTCAAACTGTCGTAACTAGGGATGCACCGATTGTGAAATTCTGGGCCGATACCGATACCGATGTTTAACATAACAACTTGGCCGATGGCCGATGCCGATGTTCTTTCTTTTTGTTATTTATTCCTTTTTTTTGTGCCACAGAAACATACAAGTCTTTCAGCTCTTCATAACACTATCCTTGAATGAGCACAAATCCAATGAGACCAATTTATGAAACAAAAACAACCTTTAATGTCACTTTCTGGTTGACATTTAAGATAACCTTAGTTCACATGACAAGATTTCGGGGAGACAGACCTTGGCAAAGTGACGTCGACTCGGCGGCGTGTAGCGTGGCTCCATAAACTTTATTAGACTCTGAAACCCCACGTCCTCCACTACAGAGAAAGGCTGGTCATCTAAAGCAATGAACTCCATCACCTTGTTTGTTATTTGTTTTGCTTTGGCGCTGTCTGGAGGCAGCTGTTTGGCTTTCCTTAACTGCTGTGTCAATTGAAGTGTGAGGGGCCGTCCAGACGGGCGAAAACAATCTTTATCTCCGTCTTCCTCGTCGTCGTTTTAAGAATATTTGCGTCCACACGAACCCACTGAAAATGAGCGAAAACACTGTAGTTCATATTCCAGCATCTAGGTGGCGCTTGACATTCACAAAACACGGAGAAGAAGACACGGAGCATGCACAGTAAACTTGCGCTGTAAACAAACAGACAGTAGACGGAGAAACCGAACACAACAAGAAGAAGAAGATGAAAATGGCGAGTGAAAGGAAACCGGAATCGTTTGTGTGGACCGTTAATGAGGTCAAACTGCTGCTGAGATTCACACTCAACTACAAGGCGGGTAAGTTGCGAGAAAGGCTCGATATCTTCTGCGGCACGAACATGAGCATGTAGTCCGCCATTGTTGTTGTTATGGGACGTTGCAAGATGCGGCGATGGCGTCATTGTTTTGGAAAGTATGCGGATTCGCTGTCCACATGAAAACGGGAGGGCTGCGTTTCCGGATTTCTCCAAAAAAAAAGAGGGAAAAAAGAGTTTCTCCATGAGCACAGCGTTCATGCCGCAAATCAAGATATAATCATCGGCGAATGTCATTTTTATTTGCCGATGGCCGATGGCAGTTAACGAGGCAAACATCGGCCGATACCGATGTTCAGCCGATGCATCGGTGCATCCCTAGTCGTAACATACTCAATACTATGTTGCTCCGCTGGTCCTCCCTCCACCACAACCTCGGGATTATTCACCGCCTGGCTCCTTTGTCGCTTTCCTCTGCTGCTGTGGTCTCTCCCGGCTCGCGGTGATGTTGGATGGTCCTCCGGAAGCAAATGTGTTTATACGGACGTTGCTATTCCCTCTGTGCGGACTGAAAGGCGCTCCATTTATTCTTTGTTTTGTTTGTTCCACTTTGTTAAGTGCTAAGATGATAAAAGAGGCCTTCGTTGAGGCAGCTGACTCCTTGTTTCAGGATTTTAAAAACAAACTAGAACTATTATCATCAATCAAAGCTCTTCAGCTATCAAGAAGTACAGTTACACAGTGCTGTGAAGTAATGGCCCGAGGATTTGACACAGCAGCTTTGGAGAGACATTGCAGGTTGTTTTTTATATACACATATATACACACACACATATATATATATATATATATATCAGGGCTGTCAAAAGATAATTTTTTTTAATCGCGATTAATCGCATTTTGTCCATAGTTAACTCGCGATTAATCGCAAATTAATCGCAATTTTTTTGGCACATTTTTTTCTGTTCTAAATGTACCTTAATGTATTTTTTTTTCATGTTCTTAATACTTTTAACAACATAAGAAAGGTCAAATATGCTTTCATTATGAAAATGTTTATTCAACACTTCAAATCATGCAGGAAAATAAATCCAGGGTTGTCTGCTTTTGGCGAGGGGGGGCGACGGGCTCTCTGCATCTGCCGTCTGTTTGGCTTGCAAGTGGTGTCCACGGACACTGCACGTTTTTCTTCTTCGCCTTTTTCACGCAGTGTGCTGCTTTCTGTCAGTCAGTATCACACTGATAATCGCCATGGCTCCAGTGCAGCAAAACAATAAAAAGTACGACTTAAAATTCAAACCTTCTGTCGTGATATATTCAGAGGAAAACTCAGGAGAAGCAGCCGCTAGACGTTTCTCTGTTGACCCCAAGAAAGTGAGAGAAACGGAGCTTCAGCGTCTGTCCGAGGAGGACAGCAGCAGGGCCAGGCTGCCTGCTGGAGGGAGGAAGAAGGCTAGCGAGGAGCCTGAGATAAACATGCAGGGATGAGTTATCAGCAAACGGGCACGCCACGAGAGAGTGTCCCGCAAAATGATCAGGGTGATGGAGAAACAAATGTCCGCCACCTTGAGTGACAGCAGAGATGAGGAGTTTGCAGCGAGTGCTGCTTTTCAGTCTGCCGTGTTTTTAACGAACCGCCAACCCTATTTCTCTTCTTCTTCTGATTCCCTTTCTTATTCTTCTGCCACCCTCTGTATCAAGACTACAGGTGCCGCCGACGGCCGTAAATCATACAATGCGCGTTTTTTTAATTTTTTTATTTTTATACTGAGCGTTAATCGCGCATTAAAAAAATTAACGGCGTTAAGAGGACGTTGCGTTAACGCTTTATTAACGCGTTAACTTTGACAGCCCTAATATATATATATATATATATATATATATATATATATATATACATATATATATATACATGTATATATATATATATATATATATATATATATATATATATATATATATATATACATATATATATGTGTATATATATATATATATATATATATATATATATATATATATATATATATATCGGCCGATATATCGGAATATCGGAATTTTTAAATGACCAAATATTTGTATCGGCCTTAAAAATCCTTTATCGGTCGGGCTCAACTAAAAACATAAAATGAAAAAAATACATCTTGATAAATAAGGAAGAAGTTAACATATACTTGACAATACATGACAATACAGTGCTACAGGATTATATAAAATACATTGGTGGTATGTATTTATTAATCTCTTACTTAAAATATATTTGGAAAATATATGGTACATTTGCTTTGCAATATATGAAAATGGCAAAAATTAATACATTTCTCTTTATGTGGTGAATATTTCATCTGATATATCAAATAATATGTGTATTTATTAAGTTGATTACTAAATATATATGTCAATATATATAAAGAGGACACAACCTGACACAAATAATGAAACAGAATGTTAACTTATTAGATCAACACGTGAAAACTACAGACATCAGATTTTGTATTTTTCTGCTCAACACAGTGAATGTCATATCCTTGGATTTGGACAAAACAAGAACTTTGAAGAACATTTTTAGTCTGTATAAACAGGGTTTCTACAGGTTTCAACGAGGCAAATTTAAGAGTTTTTAAGAACCTTTTGAACTAAATTTAAGACCTACGAAAAAGTAAGGAAAAATGCAGTCTCAAAATTACTTTCAAAAATGATTGTATTGCCATTCACAGAGCAACTCAAACAATTAAGAATGGAGTGAGTGTGTGTCAGGGTTATTATAGTTTTTACATTTTCATTAGTTTTTATTTAAATTTAGTTTTTCAGTTTGCTTTATGTTTTAGTTTAGTTCTAATTACTTTAACAAGTGATTAAGAGTTTTAGTTTAGTTTTTATCTAGGAAATTAATTCAGAGTTCGGGTCGAGCAGAACTGGATGAACTTGGGTCAGGAACGGAAATGTGGGATAGCGTGACTTCGCTAGAGACTTTTGAAAGCAAATTGTGTGCCCAAGTTGAGGGTCCCCTTGCAGAGCCTACACTGCGCTTTAAATTCATTATGAGGCATGGCTTTTAACAAACTGAAGTCTGGTTGTTCAAGCCAACACTTTCCCGTAGTTGTAGCAGATTCCACAGTTGAAGTCTTTCTGGAAATGACAAAGTGTACAGCGATAAATTCCGACTGGGCTGTTGGCAAAATGCCACTTATGTTCCAGGATACTTCAGAGAGAAGAACAACACAAGGAACTAACTGTGAATCTCAGCAACACATTTCCCAAAACAAAAACAAAAACAAAAAAGGCGATGACGGAAGTGGTAAATGAACGTACATATTTAAGGCCTAACTAAATGTAATTTAATACCTATATGCAAAATATGGACATATTTAAGACTTTTTAAGACCTAAAATTGAGATTGTCAAATTTGAGACTTTTTAAGACCCTGCGGAAACCCTGATAAACCTCCATATATTTTCCTCTGCAGGAGCAGAATTGTGGTTTTTCACCTGGAGAATAAATCAGTGAATTCAGTTTATTTGACAGCATCAACAAGTTCCTAAGTTCCTGCTGAGTGGATGTTTTTACATTGCGTGATGAATCTGTAAGGACAACGTATGGCTGTGACAGGTGTTACCTGCTCAGTGTCTGTCAGGTGCTGCTGTTGGTTTCACACTTTAAGTGAATCCAGGAGAAAAAACGTTTCATCATTGACTTCAGTTTCTGCGGCTGCTAAATGAGACGTTTCTGTTACATGTCTAAACAGACGAGCAACCACTCACTGTTTAATATGATGTTAGAGTGCTGAATGTGGACTAATCCTCCGCTGAAAGTAGCCCCAACAAATGCACCATCACCTCCTGTTTGTTTGCTGCTCTTATTTTAAAAGAATCCTGTAGTTGTGTTGTTTTTTAAGGACTTCTGTCTTCAGTAGGAACCATTGGGCTGCGCAGAGTGCCACAGACAGGAAGTCAAACGGCACTGAGCACTCTGAACATGAGATGTGATGATGAAAAATGCAGAATAACACCTGAGTTATTCCTTAAAGTGTTTTTTAAACAATGTGCACACACGGGGCTGCCATACATTTTTAAATGAATGACAACAAGATAGCTTTGGTTAAACTGAGTGTCTAAATGGATCCTCTCAAGGGGATTCACTTCACTTTCACTACCTACATTCATCACAAACATTTCTTTGTCACAGACCTCAGACAGTGTTCGATTCCTCCACGCTGCTTCAGACTGGAGGAGAAATCTGCAGAACCTCCCTCTATCAATCTGTTGAGGAGGAGTTCAACAAACTTCACACTGATGTGAACACCGGATCTGAATATTTACATCTGTAAAATGTCTCAAACAAACAAAAACAACTGAATGTTTTTGAAAGAATTAAGTATGAAGTTTTGAAACTGTCACAGTTTGGTTGATGTTAGAATAACTCATTATATTGGAGCGCCGTGTGGCTCGGTTGGTAGGGCGCGGGCCCCATGTGCTGAGGCTCTGCAGCGGACCTGGGTTCGACTCCCGGCCCGGGTCCCTTTGCTGCGTGTCTGTCCCCCTCCTTCCTGTCCTATCTTCAGCTTACCTGTCAATAAAGCCATAAATGGCCAAAAATAAAAATATAAAAAAAAGAATAACTCATTATATTCACTTACATTACACAAGTCATTTACTTACTTATGTAATATTATTCAAAACCACTCTTGACCCTAGTTAATGAACGGAACATGAACCCAGGTCACCAGCGGTTGAGTCCTGAGTATGACACATCCAAACGCTCGATAACTCACCACTTGGACTGAAGTGGCGAGCGAAAAAAAAATCACCGTAACCTCGAGGATTTCTCTGATCTGAACATTGTTGGAAACGTTGTGAATAATGTAAGAACACAACTCAACAACATGGAGAACAAATGTCTAGTTGTTTTAAGACATTTCAGGCAGTTTTCATCTAAACTAAACAAAAAAAATCAGTAGAAAAGATGTTTTTATTCTTCAGTTAGCCACAGAAAGATCATGTCTTATTAAGTCTCTGCATGTTTCAGTTTGCTGTCAACTGTACAAGAAACATAGAAATCTAAAATAAATGTACAGAACACACAAGACGAAGTTTATAGAAAACATCCTGCACATAGAGAGCAGTCTCCACCACACGGTCAACACATTGATACCTGGCATGATGCCATTCTGGTACCACAACACCCTGAAGCCTAAATCCACCTCATTTGCCTTTATTCATTTAGTATATTATGGGCCACACACACACACACACACACACACACATGCACTCACTCAGGTAGGCAACAGCCTAATAAATACAGAGGCGAGTGGAGACTGGTTCTCCTCCCATTAAATACACCATCAGATCATTTAACAGTTCCTATTAACAGTGTTCACTCTGTGAAGGAATAAAGAAAACGTCCTTTACGTGTGTTTTCATTTCCCACTTCTCCACCTCCTCCTTCTCCTCCTCGTCCTCACCTCCTCGGAGATCGGCGAGATGTTTTCAAAAGACAGACTTTGTGCACAACACCTCCCGAAGAGGACAAAAAAGCGAAGCACCAGAGAACACTTTACACCTGCTTCCCTTCTTCATCTGTCTTCATTTTTCTGGAGGAGGCAGGATGTTTGGCTTGGCTGCGACCTGCACCATGACTTAATCCCTGGGTGCTATTGTTAAATTTTTCGAAGCAAAAAATAATGAAAACCAAATGCGGCCGAGGGACCCCGGTTCAGGTTTCAGGGCCTGCGCTTTAACAACGTTATGTTTCCAGCACGTCGAGGCCAAATAACTCACTTATGTTTCCCTTGTAATATTACGCCAAACATGAGATCTTTACTTTGTCAAATCTGGTAAGTATCAAACCAACTGTATCAATAGGAAAACAGTTTTAATAAGCATTCCCAGGCGAGGGCTGAGGAACACCTCTCACCTGGAAGCTATTAGAGCCGACAGGAAATGGAGGCAGAGATCGAGTGCTTCCCAATAATGTGTGTCCCCCCGGAGAGAGGAAATATGTAGATTCATCATAAAACATATCTGAGAGCTTGGACTGTAACGCAGGAGAGAAAATCAGCAAAGACAGCTGGGCACCTCTAGCCCTCCAAGATAATATCGCACAAACATCTGTGGATGCAGCGTGCAGATAGCGTTTCATCGCTCATGTCGTAGCATCTCTCCTGACAGTCAAACTGTAAACACCTTCTCCAGATGGACCCATGTCGTATGGAAGATCAATGTCGCCAAGAGGAGAAAAATTCAGAGGAAACGAGGAAAAACATTCATACTCATGGCAAAGTCAAATTGTGACTCACTGAATCACTGCAGATTATTGGATGTTCACTCAAATTTCATTTGAATTAGTCAAAATGAGTGTTTAAGGAACTAAACAAAAACGTTGGAATCTGATTGAGGTGATATTTGACTTACATATACATTTATATTTATATTTGCATTACATTTACATTTATATTTACATTTACAATTAGTAGGGTTTCTTCAGGTTTCAACAAGTCACATTTAAAACTTTTTTTTTTAGAGTCTGTGACGCTGCACTGTGACAGCAGCTCGTGTACAGCAGCTGAAGTGTGTGAGACGCAGCCCACACTTGGTGCCTCCATATCATCCACTGCTTTTTTCATATTCCTTATGTTGTCATGTAAAATGACGTAGACGCGTTGCTTGTCTATTTCACGCGTGTTCAGCATCTCCTTGGTTGCCTGTTTTACATGCTCTGCTGTATGAGACCCACCAAACTGGTGCGCAGACCGGCACGTTGTAACTTGAAAGTGGAAGAAATGTGATGTAATGCTGAGATGGTAGGGCATACTGGGGATTCAAAAACTCCAGATGACGAAGAAAACCCTGCTCCTCTACCATGGAGATGAGCTGGTTATCCAGAGCGATTCATTTAATGACCTTCTCTGTAATATTTGTGGCCATGTCGCTGTCTCGAGGATATTTCTCTTTCCTTTTGAAAGTATCCGCGAGTGTTTGTTGCTTCGGTATCTTTGCCTGTGTTGCTTGAGTGAACTCGTTGTATTCTTTGAGTGTTTGTTTTTTAGTTGTATCAAATGTGTAGTGTTAAATGCAGCTCTTTTGTTACTCCCCGCGAAACGGTCGTATTGCAAATGTTACATGTTGCCGTTCGACTACTTTCGCTTTCTAATTTAAGTTATTTCCACACTTTAATCCACAGGTTTGCCAGAGTAATGTTACACACACGTCTGTGTTCTGCCAAAAGTTGTGCTCTGACGTGCTCTAAAAAAATAAAATAAAATCGGGCTTTGGTCCATGCTCAAAATTCAACCAATAGTGTCACTGCAGCAAAGTGATGACGGTCTGACTCTGTACCACCACATAACGGTGATAAAAAATGAGAATAAATATACATATATATATCCGATCCCTGATCCGGATGTAACGTCCAATTGTGATCGAGTCTGAAACCACGTGATTGGCACCGATTTCCGATCACGTGATCAGATCGGGACATCCCTAGTTATTTTTTTTTTTTACATATTCATTAGTTTTTATGTTACTTAGTTTTTCAGTTTATATTTCAGTTTACATATAATTATTTTTTACAAGTGATTAAGAGTTTTAGTTTAGTTTTTATCTAGGAAATTCATTTAGTTAACTATAATAACCCTGGTGTGTGTGTGTGTGTGTGTGTGTGTGTGTGTGTGTGTGTGTGTGTGTGTGTGTATGTGTGTGCGTGCGTGAGAAATTCCACTCAGCTTATTCAACAGTGGACATCAGTCGTACCAAAACAAAACGCTACAACTGATGTCTAACGACGGTTTTCAAAATCCAAAGCACCTCCTCTTTCAACGTCAGAGTTGAACCGAAGATGGTTTGAATGTCGCTTGACTGCGAGACTAAGTGCTGTGATTTAAGTGCTAACGATACGAACATACAAGTGCATATACATATTTTTGGGTTGGGAGGGAGTCCTGCTATGCAGGGTCGAGATGAAGTCTGAACAAATGAGTCTTGAGTCTTTTGCTGAAGAAGGCGAGTGACTCTGCTGTCCTGACATTGGTCGGGAGTGTTCAACCACTGAGGCGTCAAAACAGAAAAGAGTAGTGACTTTGCTGAGTGATCACACAATGTCAGCACGGTTACTTCACGTTCTGTTAATAATGTTGGTTCATTTTTAAATGCTGTAAAGTCAAATTGTTACATGTTGCACCTTTAACATACACATTCAAATTAAGGATTCTAACTAAAACACTGACTTTAATTGTTTTAATCATATTCACATTTTATTACATGTTACAATTCAGTGTTGGTCATTTTTAGCCAATATGGATAAATGAAATAACTGAGTCTAGTTAAATCAATTAAACAAAGATTTATACACCTTTTTATTGCATTTCATAAAGGGACCTTCCACGTAAATATCTTGTGTGATATCTTGTGGTTATTCTGTCTCCTGTTATAAATCACACATTGACTCAAGTTGTAACAAAGTCAAACTTCTGACTTTTCATTTGGGGCGTTCTCTGAGTTCTGTTGCTGTTCTTTATACGTCTCGTACAAACAAATGTGCTGAGAGTTGGCTTCGCTGGTAAAGATAGATTTATAGCAATATTTTTGGGTCGGGGGGTCACTGTTCAGATCGTGGATACTATAGTAATGTTGATATGTATGTCACTATGATACATTGTCCTGCTGCGGTACATAGGTTTAAAAGATGCAGTAAAAGCTACACTGTAAACCCGAATAAGTTACCAGAACTCAAAAGAATTGATTGCCTCAATTTTTTTGAGTTGATGAACTCAAAAGTCAACATTTTCCAGAACTTAAAAGGTTGGATGACTTGCTACTTGTACCTTTTGATAACGTTAAATTAAAGCACTCATTTAGCCCAACTCAAAAATTTGCAGTTAATATGACTTAAAGTTTTCTGTTAAGGACAACTCAGTTTTTTTCAGTTAATATGACTTACAGTTTCCAGTTTTCAAAACCACTGGAATAAGTTCACAGAACTTTAAAAAATAAGTACACAACCACACCATTTTATGTTAACCAAACTCAATGTTTATTAGTTTGTGTTGTCATTGTTTTAAGTACACATTAGTCACATATGTTGGGTTTGTTTACTTAAAAACATGTGATTCAAAACTTAACATTTTTTAGGCAATTGATAGCCTCCATTACATTGAATTTAACTCAAAATTCTCTGATTCTAGCCTTCCAAATGTGTTCCTGGTCACTAAAGGCCCTAGGAAATAGATATTTTTCACAAATTTCTGATATTGACCAAACAACTAATCAGATAGTCAGGAAAATAATTGTAGTAATCAAAAACAATAATAAATAATAATAAATAATACACAAATGAAATTAGCTTTGATTATCAGCTATGAAAGTGCTTTTGGCGACCTGGCTAATTCCTTTCAGTGACGACAGAGATTCTCACAGGGTGGTAGTGAACTGGACTTGTATCATGGTCGCTGATGACAGTAAGGAGGCCCACGGCAACACCATCAAGCTCTAGCTCATCAGACTCGTCCTGAATGGATGAAAAAGAGACACTAATCACAAACTAACACATGGAACAGAACAGATGACATATCATTTATCTTTATCACATCTCCAGTTATCTTCCTCAACTCTTAAGTCTTAACTTCTTGAAACTGGAAGAGAGAGATGCAATGATGGGAAATACATTCATCACATGTCAGAATATACTGTTTGTGAGCTTGGATCCTCTGAAAGATCAGGTTGTAACCTTGGTTAGCTAATGTTAGCTCACTAGTTCTAGCAGCTAACCATTACATTCGTTGTAATTGGTTAGCTAGTTAGCACCATGGTGGCCAGCAGAGCTTTGCCTCTGCTGTAAACTTAGTTTATTACAATCCATGGCGTTAAATAAGTAAAAGTGAATAAATGTTCAACTTCAAAACTTACAGTAAGTCCTGACTGCTGCCGCGTAGGTTGAACTTTCTGATTTCTGTTGCTTCCGGCCGTCAACCATCTCTGCAGTTCAAACTTTTCTTCTTCTGTGTTTTTTCAAAGAGCGGTAAGGAATCAGTGTAGTATGCACATTAGCGCTGCCTTCTGCTTCGGAGGGTGTATCAGAAATTAACTCGAAATAACACTTAAGTAAAAATAAAAAAAACATACAGGCTAGAGTAAACTGATGCTTAAATAAAATACATTTTGTCCTCCACTATTGTCAAATGCATTGTAGACCATTTGTCCCAATTGAATTGTTACTGTTTTTTTTTTACTGATTTTATTTATTTGGAGAAGCACTTTGAGATTTTATTGTATTTTAGCATGTGCTATATAAATTAAGTTTATTTGTAAATCATCCCTATTTAAAACCATAGAAAAAACAGGACTTTATCATTCTTAGCATGTAATAACTTAATTCTATTAAGTTGTGCTTAAGTGATGTTTTTAAGTTATACTCACTTAAATACAAAATAGCTCCATTTAATCAAAAATGATTAGTCAAAATTACTCAAAAAGGAACAACATGTTACACCAACTTGACATAATTAAGTAAGTAGAACTTTTTCTAAAACTTTGAGTATACAGTACCTACTCTATTCAATTACTTTGAACGTTCGGGTTTACAGTGTACAACAGTCATGTTAAGATGATGAAACTGGATAACAAAATGTAAAGTCTTACTTAATATCCAGTCAAAACAGATGAAGACTGATTTTGTAATTCTGCGTCTCTTTATTTTGACCTCTGCTTATTAAATCATCAATCTGACAGTTATCTTTCTATTCTTGGCAGTTCTGGGCTTCCATATATTTTGTTGGCCACTCGGCCTTTTTGATTGATGTGTTTATTTTGCGTCCTTCACATCACCGTCCATTAAAATCCATCTACGGCAGTCGAGGCAAATCTTCTTCATCTCCATTGATATTCCTGAAGCGGAGTGATCATCATCAGGACGGTCTCAAAGGCCGAAATCAGTGTTAATAAATCAATCCCCGGCCTGGGTGAGCTCTCCATCGCTCCCTCAGCTGCTTGCTAAACAAATGGATTCAGCATGTTTAATGAGGGTGGGGGGAGGAGGAGGTAACTAATACCTTTAATGATCTCAGCAGACCAAAAATACCTGGCACCTATCCAGAGCGAGCGGTCGGGGAGATGTTTTGGACAGCGGCACCGCGGCAGTCATGGATGAAGATGCTCTGGTAGTTTGGCAGATTTACGGCCAAGCACTGGAGATGCCCCCTCTCCCCCCCACCCCCCAAATGGAAAAGGCCATGAATTAGGAGGGCGGTGAAACAGGCCACACACTAAAATCACAGGCGTGCTGAACCCTCGGTGGTACGACATGTTGAATGGTGTCTGGGGTAACTGCAGTGATGACACGGGCAGATGATGATTCAGAAGCAGGACATCGTTTCTGTTCGTTGTTCGGAAAACTCACTAAAACTTTAAAACCCTGCTGCTCTCATGTTACTGTGGGTTTCTGGGGCCTTTCAAAATAAAAGTAGCAGGCAAATTAATTTTCAATTTTTACACTAACTAATCACATTTTAAAAAAGGTAAACTGTCTTTTTTAGAGCCCGAACCTGAACATCACCCTCAAACTAATGTGGCAACAACCTATATCTTTTTTTATATATATATATTTTTGTTGGCCTTTATCGGCTTTATTGATAGACCAGCTGAAGATAGATAGGAATCAGGATGAGAGAGAGAGGGGGAGTGACACGTGGCAAAGGGCCCCAGGCTGGGACTCGAACCTGGGGCCACAGCAAGGACAAACCAAATATTCAAAATCGAAACAGCTGTTTTAGGTTATTTTTACCTTCAGCTTTTAGTCCAAAACAAATCTAGAGAGACAAAATACCTAAATTAAATGTATTCACAGGCAGGATGGATGCAAACATTTCTTAAAATATTTACATTTACAGATAAACACAGAAGGTTAACAATAGACAAAATGCTCCTTTGAAGGAAGAGTCAAGAACAGGAAACAGGAAGTCAAGGTGGAAGAAGAAGACTTCAAGAAATAAGACAAGAAAACAAGTCCTATGTCATACCACATTATATCCCCTTTACTTTAATTATAAATGCATATATGATTGGGGACATTGTAGGAAAAGTTTGAATAGTAATAGTGGTAGTTTGCCCTTCAAAATAAAAGTTGCTGCCTAATCAGTTTTTTAAGGAAATTAAAACAATGGTCAACTTTTCTTTTTTTCTTTCTTTTCAGCTACTGTAAATGATAGAAAATGTTCCTTGTTTCACACTTTCTATATTCTGTAAAACATTATAAATACAGGGAAGTTTCAAAATCCTTCATGGATGATGTGGTATTTACCAGTAGATATACCCTGCAGTTATTTGTTCAACCCTGGCTGGATGTTATTTGTTTGCTCTGCTTTTCCTGTTTAGATGAACTACTTGGTCTTCAGGGTAAATATGTTTGCTTTTAAATGATTATGCTTCAAGTGATGATATCTGGGTCAGAATTCAGCGTAGGAGTGATTGAGAACGGATCACTGTCCCACAAGAATCTGCCCAAGCTTTCTAAGATGTCTCCGGAGGACACACGATTATGTATAGAGGCTTCAAGCAACATCACGGAGGGCACAAATGGATTCTGGGGGCAAATGGCTCCTGTCCATTATCCACTCAAAGATGGCCTCTACAAAGAATCTTGCTCGCTATAAGTAGTTGATTAGATAATACGGCCATCAAGCTCATGTAAAGGACTCATCGTTCTGTGATTTCAGGCTTTCCATTACTGACAACAGGCGATGTCCTTCAACGCCAAGGACCATTTATGGCAGCACCAAGAGCCTCCATAGGGACCGGCAGGGTCAGAACCTGTTGGCTGCACTGTAAGGCTGTTTGGATATACATTACCTTTAATGCACAATTCCACATCACATGGGGGAAGTCCCAGTGCTGTTTGTAAATGCAGCAGTGGGTTGCATTACAGATAGCAGCACGTTTTTAAGCTGAACCCCCTCTCCAGTCAGCCGCTGTCAGTGGGCAGAACATGTTGGCTAAATACACAGAAGAACAGTTCTGGTCCAAGCTGAGACATCTGGGAATCCGAAGGTTTAAGCAAGGAGAAGTTTCAAGGCTGATTCTGAAATTCTTTAACATTAATAACTTTTTAGGGAAAAAAACAAAATGGGTCAAGTTAAACTAAACATTCTCTGCTAGAGTTAATTAGCAGCAGACGGTTTTAGTGGACCTTTCTTAGGTCAGGTATGCAAATGTTGTGTTACAGTCTGACAGTGGTATACCACATGTCTTTTTAGGGGCTCACAGGCACTCGACTGGCAATCATTTCTGTCGTTCAGGTATGAGCACATGGTTGGTATTTCTATCTCAGAACTCTGCAGGCTGTACATTTGCAGAGTCATGCTTATTTCATGTACACAAGAGGACAGTTATTATTATTATTTATATTCTAATAGTTTTGATTATATTTTATTCAAATTGTTATTTTATTCTTTGCTACCTATCGCTGTCTGCTGTGTTACCTGTGAATTTCTCCCAAAGGGAATCAATTAACAACATCTTATCTTTTGAGGGTGTGTCGTTTCTGCATATCCGAATGTATTGTATTGCACAGTGTTAAATAATATGTTAAAAGTTTCAAATTTTTAGATGTGACACATGAAATCGCCAAAAAAGTCATCCCACTGGGTAACTCTAAGGAGGTGCACTGAGAAGCTACCTGGACATGAAAACTCACCTGCATTACATTTACTGTTTCGTCTCTGTCGTTCGCTATGTCGTCTCAACTTTAACTCCCAAAATCTAATGTTGATTCTTTTTTACACACTGTCAAATATACTGACAGATTACAACAAGCATGATGAAGAAAAGAGGGAATTAATGTCAGTACTAAATTACTTCACAGTTTAGTTTTGTTCTTTGTTCTGCTATGTTCAGGTCCAGCAGGTGGCAGTAATGCACCTGTAAGCATGTTTGCCAACCGACATTTAAACTGAAAGAATAAGTGATCAGTCAAAGAAGAAGTAAACTCCTTGTGTTGTTTCCTAAAAATGCAGTTGCTAAAAGCTTCATGTTCCTCTGAACACAAACGGTGCTGTGTGGTTACCTTCGTAGAGTCGACAAGAGTAAAACTTTACAGTCAAACGCAACTGCCTAACACACAAACCACAGGACAGGATCCACATCACCCACACTCACCAAAGATTATCCAGGTTGTAGTTTTATTTAAAAGCTAAAGGTCGACATAACAAAACTGATAACATAATGTGAATCTGCTCTTAGGGAGACCAAACCTCCGTCCTGATGGAAGCATCTGGAACTCAACATAGTTAGCCATTAGCTTCATTAGCAAAACACAATGCAGGACTACCTATTAACAGCTAACAGCTAACTAGCTCTCCTCCTGCAGACTTCAAAACAGATTTGTTGTTTAAAATATGATCTAGAGCAGTGGTCCTCAATAGGCGGCCCTCGCCGGCCTCCTATTTGTGGCCCCCAAACTATTATTCCTTCACTGTGTGTTTTGGTTGTTTTTGGAGCAGTTTGCAGCAGAGTCCTGCATGGGTCTTATTTTGCAAACCCGCACCCGCCCGTACCCGCCATAATTAAAACCGCATCCAACCCGTTTCCTACTGTAGCACAAATTACAGTCCACACCTGAACCGACCCGCTATAAATTGATACCGACCCGCACACGAAGGAAAATTAGACAGACGCAATTTTTAAAAATGAAAGTATGCCAGTGTGGGGAATGGGAGTTCTGGGAGGGCGCAAGCACACATGAATGAGCTCATATGAAATATACATTCTTATCATTTTGAAATGCAGAAACATTTTTGTAGATGTGTCGCTAATAATGATTTTTTTTTTCTTTTTGCATGTGACACCTTGGCAATCGCAAAACCCGACCCGTGCTCTCCAGCCGTCCGACCCGATCCGCACCCGTGCCCGACACAGTACATTATTTTTCACCCATTTCATCCAAATTGTGCGGGTCACCTGTCTGGTACCCGCGGGTACTCTAACTCGTGCAGGACCCCGGCCTCGCATGTTGACATTTTGCCATGTCTTTTAAAGAGACATTTCCTCAAAATTTAGAGGTAAGAACAACAAAAATAAATGCACTGAAATCGTCATATCAAGCTGCAAGCAGGACTCTTGTCACATCTATGACACATCAACAAAAAGCAACAGATTGCTCAGTTAGAGTGGTGTGGATTTTGGGTAAGCACAAGAAGCCATTCTCAGATGCATGTATTTTAATTTATGTCAAAATGAAAATGACCTTTTATTTTAGTTCGTATTTTTGTTTTGTTTTGAATGAAAAGGACATTTTGTTTAGAATATTACAGTATTATTGCATGTGGCCTGGCCGACCTCAATACATGGACTTTTGAGTCATTGAAAAAAATCTTTGTGGCCCTTTAAGATTTGTATTTGAGTACCCCTGCTCTAGAATTTACTATGTCTTCTAATTTGTCTCAGCTCTCATCAGCAGCGCTGATTCAGCCCTGTGGAGACAGAGACGACTGTGGTGACGGCATGAGAAGATGGTCTCCTCTGTACTCCCTGCTCTGTTCATTTTGTTTTTTGCTAATTGATAGTCATACATACTAAACACATACATAAATCACTTTTTTGTCCCACTTTGTTTGTCTGTCACACATTTCTGTCTTTAAGGACGACGGGATGCTGTCAGTCTCTGCAGCATACTGAGAGTTTTTATAATAAAACACTCCACTTCAGCTGTACCTTCATTAAAGATTCAAACAAAGAATTTTAGTTGAATAACAGTTATTTAAGCTCTATAACTTTATATTGTTCCACATGCATATGATCTGTGTGCTGTGAGAAAGCAGACATGTTATTTTGCCGTGTGGACTCTCACATGAGCTCTACCCACAGAGTTTCCAAACATTACCTCATGATGAGAAGAAAAGTGCTGCTTTGATTTAAGAGCTAGCAGACAAGCTGAAGTTGCATCACAGACTTATTAAGGCTGTGGATGTACAGCCGCATAGATTTACACCACATCACGCCACTTTTACAAGACAGTTGATGAGATTCAAGTATCCTGCTTCACACAGCAGCATATAAATATTTACCTGCAGTGCGTCTGATTCCATCTGTCCGGCGCTGGTGCTGCCCTCATATATTTCCCACTGGGAACTGTGAAGATGTAGCAGAGATCCGGGCTGACCGAGACTCTTATTAAAACAATGAAGCTCATAATTATCCTGGAATTCCAAAGCAGTGCTATAGTCGTAATGAGGCCACACAGGAGCCGGCTTATAAAGAATGAATGTAATAAATAAGCCATTAGATGGGCAGTAAAAAGAGGAGGATATAAAAAAAGACAACAACGCTGAAATGAGTTCAGACAGGTCTTGTTGTCTCTTGATGAGCACTTGGAGAAGTTTCTATTTTGGACCTTTAATGGTGTTTGTTTTTCAGTCAAAACCTGTTTTAAGAATGAGTCCTGATACTTGAAAAACCTTAATTTCACACCACAAAGTCCTGCTGATGAACATTTACATGTTCCCTCTGGTACTTTGGTAATTCACGTCAAAAGCTACAAAAAATGTTTCTTCTAATAAACAATTTAAAGTGTTTGTTTTAATTAATCAAAGAGACTCAGTGTGCTCTCATTTAATATTAACAATGCATTTGTTGTCTGCTTGTTGCTTAGCATATATGTAAATCACTATTCAGCCCTGTTTGTATTCACAGTGTTGGTGTGTTTAATCATATTCAATTGTTTTTATTTTATTGTTAATATCATGTTTTTTTTTATCATTAAAGCAGCTACAAGGAATATTAATGTGCTATTCTGGCGCCTCCTGTGTACAGAAGCTGTATGAGCACTTTGTGTCATAATGACTTTTATTTGATTTTTGAAAGCATTTGTAATGGAAGTGCAAAAGACACAACGTTTGGTTTTTGCTGTATGCAGGATGCATGGCGATGAGGTCACTGATTTATGGAGGGTGAAACAAACTGAACATTGTTTTAGTGCCGTACCACCAGACTATAGAGCAGCTTCTCTTCCTTTAATTCATCCTCAGCACTCTGCCATGAAAAGCTGTTTTCATTTCATGACTAACCAATCTGGATAAGTTATAATCCAACCCTGTGACGGGCATTAACAATAACGTATCAGACCAAAAAACGATGAATTTCACTTTGACATTTGAACTTTGCAATCAGTAACTTAGCTTAGCGGATAATTATCTACTAGCTTTTCTATCTCTATATGCTTTTCCCCACTCAACCAGAAGACCATCCACACATCTGCATCAACATCATTACTAACGACGGTCTTGTTTGACTTGAAGCACCACGATAAAAACAGAAGTCACATCTGAGTAGAACCAGCAGTTGTTCTGTATCATAGAGAAATGTGAAATGGACTAACTTGTTATTGTTGTGATTTTTACCTGCGACTGTAATGTGAAAGATACAGCTACACATTTCTGCTGTGTTTACTTCATGTACTATATTTACACAACAGCAAAATTTCATGCTAACTCTAGTTTGGCTATTTTCCAGCAGATAAATATGTCTCTAACCTAACGTAAGTGAAAGTGTTATCATCGACATATGAAAGCATCAAACATGCATTTTTGATTGATTAGCTGTATACACAAACATTCTGATTATGTCTGTTTCAGCACGTCGGTCGCTCAGAAACTGTTTTGTCCCACAGAAAGTGAGATTATGAAGATGCTGACACACAGGCAGCAGAAGGAGAGGCCCGACTGACACCAGCTGAATTATACACAGTGAGTCAGAAGAGCAGCAACATATCGACTAAAGGAAATTAGTTTTGAGGTTTAATTGCTGCCTCTTGAGAAACATTTGTCTTGAAAATATCAAATATTTTACAACAATATAGAACCTTTTCTTTTTATATCTTTTAACAGTGTGTATTTGTCAAATCATGATGTTTGTTAAAATCTTGGTCTGCTGCTGATAGTTTATGATGTTTCCTCATATGCCTTTGTGAATTAGATTGAGAAGGAGGAATACTGATCTGTAAAATGTTTTCTCTGATAAACTATTTTAAATATTTGTCTTTACCCACCAAAGAGAGCAAGTGTCTCCTGCTGCTGCTGTTTATTATTTATCACGAACATTAAACCCCCTGTAGAGCGGACAGGAGCCAGCTCTGTTACCCCAAATACCCGTCAAATCCAACAAGGCCTTCACAGCTCCATCACGGTGGTGAAAGGCAGTGAAAATTGTCCTTTTTTTAATGGCTGCTTTGAAGTAAAAAGAATTATCATATCGCTGGAAGTATTAAAGTTCCCCAGAAGGAACCCTACAGTTTTATTAGTTTTACGGCTGCTGTCTTTTTACGCATTTGACCGCCTTCCTGGAGCAAGTATAACACCAAAGTTAATGGCTAACGGAGAGAAAGTCAAAGGGAAAACTTGGCTGATTATAGCTATAACTCCTGCAGATACTAATTACCAGTGGCTGTAAAATAAGTCAAACTGGTCATCCTAATGAGTCCACCAGAGACCGATTGTTAAACTCCATTAAAAAGATCTATTTTCCTTCTCCTTTTTTTATTTGTGTTTCTTCCCAGCTCTACTGTCAGCGTCATCCTATCAAGAGGAACCAAACAAAGTCCCGTTTTAAAGGTCATGATGCTGCAGCCTCCCAAATACAGTAATTAATGCAAAATTAAGTCCCACATAAACATTAAAAATGGCTGCTCATGGTGTCTTGGAAGAAAAAATCCTCTTCATTAAAGGCTGTGTGGAGACAAAGTTTGTCTTAAGGTGAGTCACATTGACCTTAACAGGTAGAGAACAGATTCTAGATACGAACAGACTCAACTTCTGTCTGCTGCAAAAACTCTAAAACATTTATTTTTTGTGCAGTGGAAGAAAAAATAAAAAATACAATGTCACCATTAAAGTAAAAGTTACTTTTTCATGCTATTGTGAACATATGCAACCAGCTAAGGCTGGGCGATATGACCAAAAGTGTTATCATGATGTGTTTTTTATATAGATCAATGTCGATAATTATCACGATATATATATAACAATCAGTGACGGCTGGTGGTGATTTTGGGTGGGTGGTCTAACGAATGCATTACATTTATCAATACTTCACACAGCAGCAACAGTAGCATCACATCAAGTTGCAGCAACAACAGTGTATGTTTTGTTATAGAATCAGACGCAGAATCAGAATCAGAAATACTTTAATAATCCCAGGGGGAAATTACTTGCTTATTACTTAGGAAGTGCTCTATGGCAACACTGGGGAGACATACATACATATAAGAATGGCCTGATGCCGAAAATCACTCTATCTCTCTGTCTGTCTGTCTGTCTGTCTGTCTGTCTGTCTCTCTCTCTGTCTGTCTGTCTGTCTGTCTCTCTCTCTCTCTCTCTGTCTGTCTGTCTGTCTGTCTCTCTCTCTCTCTCTCTGTCTGTCTGTCTGTCTGTCTGTCTGTCTCTCTCTCTGTCTGTCTGTCTGTCTGTCTCTCTCTCTCTCTCTCTGTCTGTCTGTCTGTCTGTCTCTCTCTCTCTCTCTCTCTCCGTCTGTCTGTCTGTCTGTCTCTCTCTCTCTCTCTCTCTCTCTCTCTCTGTCTGTCTGTCTCTCTCTCTGGTTCACAGTATTGCCAAAGCATAAAGGAGTACACAACAAGAATATTAACAATAATAAAGATGATAATAACAATAATGACAATAATTGTTAATTAATTGGATACAAATCAATGTTTTCAAAGAAAATATTTTTTATTAAACAATGACAGACAATAAGAATGTGTGTTCCTGTGTGTGAACAAGAAAAACAAAAACCAGGGGCAGGTGATCCATGACATCGCAACCATAAGGAATCAAATGAAAAAAAAAAACTCAGGAGAAGGACCAAATTAGCAGCCAATTCGCAGACCATTAGCAGCTGCCACCGCCACCATCGTCAGCTGCTGTGACCACCACCGTCAGCGCAGTGACCACCACCATCAGCGCAGTGACCACCACCGTCAGCCGCAGTGACCACCACCGTCAGCGCAGTGACCACCACCGTCAGCCGCAGTGACCACCACCATCAGCGCAGTGACCACCACCATCAGCGCAGTGACCACCACCGTCAGCGCAGTGACCACCACCATCAGCGCAGTGACCACCACCATCTCATATATCCTGGGTTTTTTCTGCCACTTTTTGGTGCTGTTGCTGTTTTAGGTTCAATCAAAATTTAAAACAATGTGTTCTAAGGTTTTTAATAATATTTTTTCATTTTTACTGTAAAAGGTAGGGAGGGCTTAGCCCTGTTAGCCCATATATACCAGCCGCCCCTGATAACAATAATAAAAATGTTGAATTTACAGTGTCAAGAGAATTCTCCTTAGGACAGAACCCAAAACAAACCAGAATATTAATTATAACAAATTACTTGTTTCAAGTGTCTCAAACATTTTAGAGGTAATATACTGAACTGATCATTGATTAAGGAAAATAATAAAAAGTTAAATGTTGAGGATGATTATGCTTCTGTATCTGAGATTATTGCATATTCTCGAGCTTGCAGGTAGTTGTTCAGTTCAGCTTCATTAGCCTCCTGTTCTGTAAGACCTGATGTGGTTGCAACCGGACCACATATCTCTGAGCTGCTCCTCCACCTTTACCCTCCACTCTGTGTACAGCTGAGTGACTGATGTTTGGCAGAGTGTACTTAGCATCCATGACCATCATTAGCTTCTTGATGCCCTGTTTTTAAACTGTGCTTATAGGCATCATATCTTTAGCGGTACAGTGCTTAATTGCACTGGTTATGTCTTTGTCTCGCTTTTTTTTTTTTTTCTTTTTCAGCAATGGCTGAAAAAGCAGCGTAATTGTTGGTTGTTGGAGTGAAATTTGACTAGTAGTAGTGGGGCTGGTCTGTTTGCTATTTGCAGGAGGCTAACGCTAGCATGATAGCGCAAACTGATGCTTTCGGAGTTCTGTTTGGGACGGTACCTGTTGAGATGATGGAAGAGTTTGGTGGTCAAAGACACATTTTGCACCTAATGCTGGTCGGACCTCTCATTTTCTTGTGTTGGCTCGACACAGGTGTTCACTGTGAGTAGGACGGGCCAGAAACATGCATCAAACACATGCATTTGTTTCTCTGCTGTGCGATTGGCTGAGAGGAAAACGGACTCAAAAAACAAACTAAAAAAAGGTTATCGAATATAAATGTCATACATTCATAATTGTTATCGTAATAAATTTTATCGTGAAAATGATCGAGATCATTTTTTCACCCAGCCCTACAACCGGCTGACCATGACAGATGTAATCATTTTTCCCTTCCTCTACATGTACAATGTTCATCTGCTGCCACAGATCAGATGTTTCTCCTCCATTAAATAACTAATTAGAGTGTGACTGTAGCTCTCATGTTATCCAACAGTAGGGGTCGACTGATATACTTTTTTCGGGGAAACATGGTGGAAAATAGCCAGTGATGGAGTGTAAACAACTAAAATTTACTCAAGTACTGTACTTGTTTAAAATTTTGAGGTGCTTTGCTTCAGTATTTCCATTTTCTGCTCCTGAGTACTTCCACTTCATATATGTAATAACTGAAGAAAACAAATCCAGATGATTCAGTACTGATGGGCTTTGACTGGTGACATCACACAGTGTTGTGGACACTGAGAACACAGAGTGGTGACCAACAACAGGCAGGATGCTGCATCAAACTGCTGCATTTTTGATTTTATTTTGACTGGACTCAGACACAAAAAACACTAATACTGACAATTTAAAAATGCCTATGAATGCAGAGGAAACGGAGCAGTAACAATGAAAATCGTGTCGCCAATAGTTCAAACGAGACGACCACAGGACACAACAAAGACGTCTGAACACTGGCGGACTGGCTCTAGAGTTTGATAGTAATCTTCTCTGTTCTCACAGACCTCCATCGTCTACAACACCTCCTCCACCAACACCATGTTTGTTGTCAGAAACTCTCGACTCTGAGCTGCCCTCTCCTGGATGTACTGCTTAACATCCATACTAACATAAAGCATGTAGTGGCGTTAGCGGTTTCATCATTTGAGATAAATGTATTGGATATTTTTGGTTGTAAACAAGGCTTAAAGGGGCCCTTTCTTTTAAACACATGCTGCAGTTTGATATTTAACAACAAATACAGGCTCAAATTCTGTTGATATGACTCCCCTGAGCCCTCTGTCAAATTGTCTTGACATGAATACTTATAAATGCACAGGAAAATATATATTATAAATATATATTACCATAAATGATATGTCACAAGATGCACCGTGGTGAATAACAACACATAGTTTCTTTGTGTGTCACCTCGATGATGAGAGGAAAGTTGACTGTGTGGAAACAAAGATTCAGTTTGTGTTGACAGAGATTTACATTCAACATACAGTTCAGCTCTGTTTTTACGTAACATAAAGGCAGCTCCGAACAGATAGAACAGTGTGCATGTGGACAGAACAGTATCCATCTATAGGAGGCTGTGAGGAGACAGTAAAGGCTCCATATGAGCCTGCAGACAGCAGCCCTCCTGCACGTACGTATTCAGCATTGTATGGTGATGAAAGGCGGATCATCGGGGAGCGAGCGGCTGTTATTTTGGCACGGCTCTCCTAATGTTGCTCGCAGCTCTATATATGCCATCCATCGCCTGAGCATCCAGGGACTCCCGGGGCTGCTAAAACCCTGCAGGGTGGGTAGAATCTAATAAAACGCACTTGACGTTTTAATTGCATTTTCCTCATCAAGGAGTAATCTGCAAGATGGTTGTGGCATTTCTGTTGAGACCAATAAGGCTGATATTATGATCAGTCATTTCTTTGATAAACACGCCGACGCCCGAACTCTCGATTGTGTAAAGAATATCGAGCAAAACGAAGACGCTCGCTCTCGCTTACATCATTTCATTTGATGCGTTCTTGGACGTCCTGTGTTTTTGGTAAATATTGTCTCATGCAATATCTGTGTGTTTCCGTCTGCCTCCGACTGTCAGAGCACTCAGACGCAATGTGGTGAAAGTGGTTCGTGTCTGACAGCTGCTGGAACATGTTGTAAACAGAGTAAACAGTGATTCTGGACTCGGCGCAGGTTTCTGAGTTTAGTTCAGGCTGCAGAGCGAGTGCTGCGTCCCTGCAGTGTGACAGTCTGATAATGTGGCCCATAATGGCTTTCAATTAACACACTCAAGAACTCTGCATGTTCAAAACACTCACGATTGCTGTGTGCGTGTGTTTGTGTGTGTGTGTGTGTCTGTGTGTGTGTCTGATGAAACTAAATGTTCCCTCCACCCCATCACAATTTAACTCACTTCATTTGCTCCTATATAATATTTATTTTTCCACTATATGATGAAGTCTTATGAGTCGTTGGCTGTGTACATAAATATAACTATTAAGGTTAAACTGTTCCTCCATGATTGTTCTGTTCAGTGTTTTACAGCCGAGGCAGACCACCTGTCCTCAACACTGCTTTATGAAATAAAACATGAACCTTCAGGGAGACGAGCCGAGGAGCTGTTTAACACAGCAGATGTTATGTATTTAATAAATGCGGATGATCTTTATCCAATTAATGACTGAACTGGTCACGAGACACAATGCTTCAGATTCTGGGGAGTTTAACACCTCGGCGTTACCAAACTTTATTCTTACACACTATAAATCAGTGTGTGTTTAAAACAAGTGTCTGATGCGTCTGGTCTGGTGGTTTTTGTTCTCTTTGTTTTGTACTCGCGACTCTTGCAAAAGAGATCTTTATCTCTTGGCTCACACTGATTTTCTGCTATTCTTCAGGATATGACATTATTCAGACATGATACAGGTGGTGTAAACAACATATTATCTAGTTTTAGGAGCATTATCTGGACATGTACACAGCACATTCTGAACATAGCGTAATTTCTTGTTTATACAGCCTTTTCCTGCTCAGGGTCTTCTCTGACTGTTTTCATGTATGGGCGGAGATTCTGCTCATGTCCAAAAGAAAAGCCCACATTTCTGGTGGCGAGTGAAGATAAAAGAGCATGTATAACCTTTGCGCAAGTCAGAACGGGATAAAAAAGATCTAATTTTGGAAATTGTTTTCAGCTGGAAGAAACACGACTTGACAGTGCTCTTTACCTGCACAGGAAAACAAAGTCAAAGTCGAGCATCAAAACATAACACCCAGGTTTTTAGCAGCTTGCTCCAGGTTCGGGGAGAGGGGACTAAGTTGACTTTGAAGCAGGTAGGATGAATGTTTTAGACCAAAGGCTATGATCTCAGTTTTATTTTCGTTGAGTTTTAAAAAGTTTTGTGACATCCAGCTCTTCACATCCTTGAGGCAACTCAGAAGATTGTCAAGGGTGGCAGAGTTACAATGCTGGAGGGGAACATGTCATTGAGTGTCGTCAGCATAACAATGATGGGAGACGCCGTGATGTTGAATAAACTGGCTGAGAGAAAAGGAGAATAACAGCGGCCCAAGAATGGACCCTTGAGGAACACCACAGTTAAAAGGAGCAGTGGTAGAGCAGTAACTACTTATAACCACTGCAAAGGTTCTGTTCTTGAGGTACAAATCAAGCAGGTTTAGTGCAGTACCCTTTATACCTACCAATGTTTTAAGACGATGTAGAAGAATAAGGTGGTCAACCGTGTCAAAGGCAGAGCTTAAATCTAAAAGTACAAGGACTGAGCAGTCACCTCTATCAGCTGTTAAAAGCAGGTCATTGGTCACTTTAATTAGGGCTGTCTCTGTGCTGTGGCGAGCTTTAAAACCAGACTGAAAACTGCTAAAAATATTATTACTATTATTCATAAAAGCAATCAATTGTGTAGACATGGTCTTCTCCAACACGTTGGATAAAAACGATAATTTGGATATGGGTCTGTAATTATTGAGCAGTAGAGTGCCTAGGTTAGGTTTTTTGAGTAAGGGATGAATGATTGCGTGCTTAAAACCATGAGTCGACTATGCTGCTCAATCAGACAACTGCAATTGTCCGAGTATATATGCCGGTGAGAAAATCGAATTACTGGCTGCATGTCATACTCCGGTACGATAGATGGCGCTGTACCCATTTCAACGAGTGATAATAGAGCTACCTCCGGCTGACCTTTTTACGTCACCAGCTGCCTCGGCATTCGAGAAAGATGCTGTACGAATAGCAAGGAGAAGCAACATCTTTGTACTTTTTGTATAAGGTGTACATGATAATTACACAAATTAGATGCACAATGGCGCTCCTACTTTCGGTGATTTTGGAGGAAAGATGCCACCGCCGCCGTCCTTCTACTTCCGGCTCACGGCCCCGGGGAAAAAAGTCCCGAGCCTGCGCAGAATGCAAAATCCGATCTGATCTGACGAAACGTATACATGCAGGAGTAATGCGACTATCAATCGAATAATCTAGGTGTGTTAATCCGACAATGAGAAATCCGATCCGGTCCGATTTTAGTCAGACTAAGGTGTATACATGCATTTTAAAAATCCGATCATAGTCGGACTAACCAAGTAATTTGGTTTTCTTGAGTGTCATGTAAACGCACTGAATGTCCGTCACTTGACCTAAACTAGTAACCTCTGACAACACTCCACATGACAAATAAAACATTTTCATTTTATGATTTATATAGCTGAAATCTGATGGTTTCATTTGTTTATTAAGTTCATATAGACGCATCCATATTATTTTTTTGAGGCATAGACGCCTTTATTTAACATTGGAAATGGGAGAAAGATGGGGGGAGTGACATGCAGTACAGGTCCTCCGGCTGGATTCAAACCGGGGTCCACTGCGTTTGTGGCATGCGCTCTAACCACTCAACTACCCGCACGCCAACACAACCAGCTTTTATTTGACACAGAAAACAACAACACGAAGCAGAGTGAAGGCATCTGAGATCAGACAGACATAAATCGGACAGAAATGAGAAACATCCATTTATTTTACTTGAATTTGTGTAATTTGATAAAAACAATTTAAAATCATTTATGAACCGATCAAAGGGGGGTTGATCCTTGAGTAAACCATATTAATCACGTCAGAGACAGGTGAGTTCAGATTATTCATATAGAAACAATGTGACAGATGTCGTCAATGTTTAGTGATGAACATGTTTTATATCTAAGACACATGTGTTATATACTGTATATACAGCCTATACAGTCTATGTACAGACTGGATGCTGGATTTAAAAAGTGGATCATTTTGTGCTAAGACCAGTGTTGGGCAAGTTACTGAAAATTAGTAATTCGTTACAGTTACTAGTTACTTCTTTTAAAAGTAATTGAATTACTTTACCAATAACTGTATATCAAAAGTAATTAGTTACTAGGGAAAGTAACTTTGAATTTACTTTCATGTCTGCTTTTTAAATGTAAATATGAACAGTACTGAACAGTCAAACACAATATAGGATAATTTTCAGACCTATTTATTGTAATCAACAGGGCAACAGGCCTTCAAATTTTGTCGAAGCCTGTTGCTTCAGCAAGTGCTTCATAAGATTTGAATTGCTACTCTTTGATGTGGATAGGTTCTTTACACCTGCACGTAAATGACAACTCACCACTACATTTTTGTCTCTAATTTCGACGAGCGAGAAGTAATGTCCATTCTTCCAGGAGAGAAAGCTCATTCTATCCACATTGTCAACAATGCTGTGGTTTAATGCTGATTGATTGATTCGATTGGTGTATCATTGCGTCACCATAAGGTCCTGCGACATTAGCTCAGAAGCAGCTAAAGCAGGCCTGTCTGTTGTTGTAAGAGTGGCGTAGCCCCTTTCAGGTATAGGGCGGTGCGTGAGGTATAAGTGGGCGAGCGAGAGTGAGCGAGCGTGCGTGCGTACCTTGAATGAGTGGGAGAGGAAGGAAAGCGAAGGAGGTAACAGTAGTAGACCAAGCAATTCATGTACAGTATAGGCTGCAGTTTGGCTGTGAATAAAGGCAACAGCTCCTCAAGATACAGCAAAGCTCCCTGGTATTATTTCCCAACCAACATAACACATTAAGGGGATTCACCCCGAAAGTAAGCATAAACTTCAGCCCTGGAGGAAATCATCTCCCCTGTGCTTCCCGACCACAGTCCCGGGAGCCGAACAGGAATGGTGTAACACTGTCTTCTTGTCTGCAAGTGTTAATTTTTCACAAAAGACAGTAACGCGAGTACCAAACTCATTTAAATTTCAGTTATTTTAATTGCCTTACCTGATAAAAAAAATACTTTGTTAAATGCTCGTTACCTCTTAAAGTAGTGGAATTACAGTAACGCGTTACTTTGTAGCTCCCAACACTGGCTAAGACCAAACAGATCTAGAGAACAGAGGAGCAGCGACCGTGTGACCTGCTGCAGACTGAAACCTCCGCCCACATGTGCTCCATCCTGCTGCTGTTCTCTGAGCAGATGAATTACTGTCAGGACTGAGATATGACTGCATGTGCAGCTGCTCTGTTAATATGAGCCAATCTGAAAAACCCCGCCAGCCTCATTGTTTATCAATTAAGTCATTCTTCACGTCTGTTTCAATCTATGTTCTAACAATCTGATCCGGATCTGTTCCCTTTGACCGCTGCTGATCCAAAGAAAACATGGCCGCTCGTCTGTTGTTGGCTGAGGGGTTGAACCGTTCGAGTCTCGGCGCTCCCTCATGGCTTTAAGTGCTGCAGAAAGAGGAGTAATTGGAACTAGTGAGCTATAGCTACAAACAATCTCCCTCTTCTCACTGAGATTCAAATTTACAGTTTGAATGGCAGAAGAAGAAGGAAAAAAGATCTTTCAATTACGCCTTTTCTCTTTTCCCCCCACATTTAAATTGGAAGTGATCTCAGAGGAAATAGTTATCATTTTAATGACGGCCTCCATTCATTAAAACTCTCATTCTTCCTTTCTTTGCCCTCTCTCCTGTGGATTGGAAGCAGATTCTTACAAAAGCCCCGCTTCAATTACCTCGGAGTTAACCCGCCCTCCACGTTCACATGCGGGGGCCCCTCGTCCTTGATGTGTGGCCCTGAGCGCCCGGCCTCGTCTGGCCCCGCTGCTGCTAACAGGAGAAACTTGAACTCTCAGCTTCACCCTGCCGCCTGACAGACTGGCATGCGTCATGTGTCGTTCACTGAGTCCTGGTGTTTGTCACGAACCAACACGTGGAGGTCGACTGTGAAACAGGAGGTCAGATTACTGCCGATCACTCACAGGCTGATTCAGAGCATCGCCGTGGTTACAGAAACTTTCCTCCATACTGTGTGTTTTTGTGCTCGACGGTAATCTGACAGCTGGAGCTTTAAATTCATAATTTGGTCTTGTTTGATTCTCAGCTGACTCCCATGAACAGTATTTATGCCCTGGGTTTATCCTCTCAGGCAGAGAAAGTTTATTTGTATTTTAAAGGTCACACATTATACTGTTTTTTATCAATTTCACACAGCTGTCAGAGGTCCAACAACACTGTATTTGAAATGTATTGCCCCAAACCCATCTGTGGTCCTGGATTTCAGCTGTCTAAAAGTCGCTCAAGTGAGCTCTACTGAGAGCAGGCTGTGTCTGTGCCTGTACCTTTAAATGCTAATGAGCTCCGTCTGTCATCGCCTGCTACACGCCACTCTCAGGGAGAGGATGCCGCTTATGCTGGCTGTAGCATGCGCTAATGTGTACAGTGGATGTAACACTATGGCTCACAGAGATACTGTCGTTCAACCATACCAGTTTGACCCAGAATGGGACCCAGAAGGAGAGGCTCCTGAAGAAGTACAGCAGGACATTTCAGAATGGTTACTGTGTCTGAATATGTTACTTAGTTTGTTCGTATGTGTTGTTACAGTTACTACCATGTAGCTAATGCTAGCTCCTGCTAACGGTAAAGGTAACTTATAGTTCTTCGGCAACTGTAAATGCTGTCAAAGTGTAGTGACACTCACCTGTTGCTCCGGTGCAGTTGCTGGGTCCCGTATGGTTGGGACTGATCCTTTTATGAGGGTCAGTGTCGAGACAAAGCCAGCTTTGTACTGACCCTTGTTACTGAAGCAGTCCGATGTGAAGTGGTTAGCACACACAAACTGAGACGAACCGCAGCCGGCACGTTGTTCTATAGCTGGGACAGAATATAGGCACTGATGTTGATTTATGTAACCAACAGCAGAGCAATTTGCGTGTCTAGCTCTGAGTGACGACATTGCGAAACACAGCTAACTTACCATTGGACACACCGAATTTCACCTCGGGGTTGAACGCTCCCCTCTGGGATATCTCCGGGGAGAGTGTTTTCGCGCAGAGGAGGTTGGCCTATGAAAATCCCTCCTTTCATTACGTAATGAAAGGAGCTGAATCTGAACAGCCAGTAGGAGCGCCGTTTTACCAGTGGGTGGGCTGCAGAGACCACGCAGGACTCATTTGCTTTCCTCATTCTGGGAGTTGGCAGGCTCAGAGAGGACCAGTTTATATATGTAGAGACCAGAGAAAACGTGTTTTTATAATATGGGACTTTTAACAATGAGGCCATTAAATGTCCTTTACATGAGATTCAACACATCAGCACGGCTAAAGGAAAACATTGCAGTTTGTCTTGAAATAACTACATTTAGGTATGTCACACATATGTAACTTACATCACTACCTCAGTAAGATAAAATAGCTCACCGTTGAGTTGTAGCTCTATAAACTACATCACCTGACATCCTCCTTTGCTCCCTGAATAATCACCACAGCCACTACATCTCAGACCAAATTCTGATGATTAAGCGAGTCACTTCACTGGGTTTGTGACGCTCAGATTGTATTCATTTATTTTTGGACCAGTGTCATCATGCAGTGTAATTATGCGGTCCAGCCTTTATGTCGATCTGGCTTCAAATCCTGGTGCTGTTCTGGTTTAGAAACTGATGAAAGAGGAAGTTAAATACTGGGATCTTGCCAATTCACCTGAAAAATAGATTGTGGACGCCCATTAAGATCTATCACACTCTAAAGGCTTTTTTATTCTCCTCAGTCTCATTGTCTCCTTTTGTTTCCTTCCTGAGCTGATACGAATCCACAGAACTGGAGTGAGTGAAACAGAAGTCTTCCTCCTCACGTTGCTTTTATTTATTTGGCAAAACTGTAGTTTAAAAGTCTTTCTAATAAAAATTAAGTTAAATTTTTTTGGAAAGCTGAAAAGTTCTGCATGAATAAAATTAACTATTTCCTTCTTTCCACCTTATTTGGACTTTGTCTTTCCTTCCTTGTTTCCTTCCTTCTTTTTTCTAATTCTTTCCTTTGTTTCTTCAGGTCTTTCCATTTACCCCTAGTTTCATTTCCTTCTCTGCATTATTTCCATCTCTCTTGTTTTCCATCTTTCTTTGCTTTTCTTACTTCCTTTACTCTCCATCTTTCCTGTCTTTCTCCTGTCAGTCAGATTGTTACTTCCTCAGTTTGTACCAGAGGACTTAAGTGGTGGTATTAATACTTGAATATGAAGTATTTGTGTGTTTTCTCGCCGCTGGCAGCTAAACGATGTGAACAGGCCCCCGACTACAATTATGATGAAATCAAAGCAATTTGGTTGTTCCTCTTTGTTGGAGTGTCTCATTAATACGAGATAAAGCGAAACATCAAAGAGAATCCACAAACACGCAGACGATCTACATACATTTGTTTCTCTAAATCTCCCCCAAAAAGAAAGCGCTCCAGCCAATTGTAGATTTTTGATCCGTTGCTCATTTGCATGTGGGGAAGTGTTGGTGTGTTTCTGTGAGCAAAGACAGACTGCTTCCTCTCACCTGAGGGCCAACAGCGTTACACCTTTTAAAACTACAGAAACAACATTTGATCAGGGACTAATCACGATTTTCTCTGAACAACACTTTTAATATTTCAGGCTTCTTATCCTCTGGATGCAAATGAGCGCGGCATTAATCGTATCGCACATTAGAAAGTCAGAGCACAGCCGAGTGTTTTTCAGCCTTTTTGTATTGTGTAATTAGGGCCCAAATGTTAATGAATTATGCTAATTCCTGACAATTAGCATATAATATTGGAGACAATCAACAATTAGCATATGCTGTGTTGAAGACAATCAGAAGCTGCTGCAGTCCCACGCCGACGCTCGGCCTGATGTATAGAAGCAGGCCGGCGAGCATGCCAGGGCCATCTGATTACATGCAGAATCAGCATGCTAATTACTGCAGCCTCCCCTACCTCACCCTGCTGTACTGCAGCCCCACAGGGGGAGGAGGGGGAGGTAGACAACATGGACCACCCTCACCCTGTCAGAGCCGCCCTGGATCCTGAAACACAAAGAGGAAGAGGAGGAACGCTGCATTTCTTCTTCATCAGGTGAAGCAGTGATGTTTCCGAACCAGGAGAGCAAAAGTTTGTTCACGTGATCCACAACAAGACGACTGAGACTGAAAACACAAAGGTCACAGGAAGCAGGAACAAAAGTTACAGTCTGACTGTCAGTTGTTGAGTCTGCTTAGGTTCAGTCTTTAACAGAGAGCATGAGGATGACGTCTGTCTGTAGCTAACTGAAGTTAGCATCTCTCTGTTTCCTCTGAGGGATCATTGAACTCTGGAGTATTACAGAAAATAATCTGTGTGTCAAACACAAGGTTATTATCCTTCCAGGTTTTGTTCATCCAGAAAATCTTCACAGATGAACACCACTCTGTGGTGAACAGAACAGAAAAGGCTCCTGTGTCACCTGATCTTTGAATACAGCAGATCTGACAGCAGATGACGACAGAATCTAAAGATGTCAGCATCTGATTTGAGAGCAGCTGCAGGTCTTCAGGAGGTCTTGCTCATGTTTCACCTCAGAAGTCTCTACCTGATATTTAAAACACATTTCAACAAATAGCCACAAGTCCAGGAAATTTTGATTGCAGTTTTTGGAGCAAGCTGTTGGTATATTTGATGAAACAGATGATTTTTGAGTCTTTCCACTAACAGCGCTAACAGTGTCAAAACACTGAGGCATGTCAGCACAATATCAGATGTTATTACAGACCCTGTAGCTGTACAGACCCTGAAGCTGAAAAACCAACAACGACAGAACAATTCTACTGTGAACAGAAAGTGAGAAGATGAAAGAGTCACAACAGTTTAACCACAACACAGAAAACACTACTGCAGTAATCTATTACAAACAAAAGCTTTTTAACAGCAGCTGTGTTGGAGATCTTACCTCAGAACAGGTCACATTACAGACAAAAAGCCAACATCTCTGAGCTGCCTGAAAATCCTTCTGGTTATTGATCGATCAGGTTGTTAACCAGGAGTCATGCCGTCAAACTGAACGTCAAACAACAAGAGGAGTGCCAGAAAGTTTTCCGAGGCGACCAGATCAGGTTGAGCCTGAGATCAGAACGAAGAATAAAGTCAGTGTAAAGGTAAAATTGAACCCAAACGCAGACACACAGGGAGACAACTGAACTGAAAACCTGAAAAACAAAAATGAAAATGAAACAGAAAGGAGATCACAGAACAGGAGAAATACAAACCTGAAACAACGTGAAGAATCAGGAACCAAAACCCTGAAACACTCGAAGAACGATGGAACAGGGAGATAAAACAGAGAAGATGACTGACGAAGACAGGAGGGACTTAAATACACAGCGCTGAATAACTGAAGACAGGTGAGGAGTGAAAAAGGCGGGAAAACAGACAAAAGGGAGGAAATTAAAAACTTCTAAATAAAACAGGAGATAACCAAACCAAAAACTCAAACTATGACTGAATTCATTCAGAGATTCACTAAAATGATCAACAGGAGTCAAGGTTTGGATGTTATGATGTCTGTTTGTTTGTTGTAACGCATGTTTAGCATGCTAACCAGCTAGTCAACGCAGCCATGTCCGGAGCTCCTGTAGACACCAATACTTTCTCGGTGCTCTGTGCTCCCAGTCTGCTAACTGAGCTAACTAGCCAATGGACGCTACGGTTAGCAGTTACTCTGGTGAAATGCTGCCCCCTGTCTACATTCATATGTACTGCACCTTTAACTTCATTTGATTTGTTTGTACATTTTAAATGTAATAACTTATCAGTGTAATATTTGGATTCAAGTCATGTCACATGTTTGTGCAGCACCACATTTATCTGTATAATTTCTAGACAAAATGTCTCAGAATATAAAACACAGGTGCATCCAGTGAGCTGAAGGAAACTTGTTTTTGTTCTATCATCGGTGTTCATTACGAGCAGAATTACATCGTCTCGCTGATCTCACAAACGTTGCTGAAGAGCTTTAATCATTTGGACGTCGACATGTTTGCTTGACTTTCCCTTGCAAGTTCCCAGAGAGCCGGGCTCGGGGCCCCGGGCCTCGGAGCAGCACCTCGCTCCCTGCTCCCAGCTTCAGCTGGCTGCAGGCCTGCAGGCAGCGCATAGAGCCGGGCCCCGGGTCCTGGATATCCATTTGGAACTAATTAAAGATCTCCAACGGACATGGGGCCCCGGTTCCCACATCCTCCGGGGACCTAGCACTGTCTGAGCTCATTTACACAATGTCCTCTCCCACTGACAGCCTCTAATTCGCATTTGAATTTAGGTCACATTGATCTGGGCCTCCGTCCAAAGCCCGGTCCCCGAGGAGCCCGATCAGCCAACAAGCAGGCAGAGAGAGGAAGCTCCTTACTGTTCAACCCCCCCCCCCTCGCTGTGGTCGGGCGGCAGCGTGGTGAGGCTTCAGCCCTGAAACAGGCTGCAGCGCCACGGGTCAAGACATCTGCTGGTGGGCGGCTCTGACGGCGTCCCAATGTGATGCTATCCCTATTTTTTATTTATTTTACTGTCTACTTTAATATTTTATTTTATTTTAATGTCTACTTTAATATTTTATCTTATTTTATTGTCTGTTTAGTATTTTACTTATATCTTTATCTTTAATTAATAAAGTATTCTGATTCTGATTCTGATGCTGAGGACGAAATCTGAATGTTGGAAAACAACATTTACACTTTTGTCTTTGAGGATTTAAATTGAGTCACATGATGAGATCTCTGACCCGGTTCGGCTCAGGTTCCTCAGAACCTCAACACGCTGCAGGTTTTAGTGGCCTTCATTAATAATCCAGTTTCTTTGTGGTGCTGGTTCTGAGTTGTACACACTTTACTGCAAAAGGTCAAAGGTCAAGATGCTACTGATCCCTCAAGTATTGTGTTGTCACAAACCCAATCAGCAGATACATGTTGGCAGTTTAAACCACAGATGTGCTGAAACGTTACTTTCTTTATGTCAAATTCAAAATGTTGATTTCCCATCTGTGTTTGTTTAGCTCAGGAGAACATCATGTTTGTCTTCAAACACCTGCGTCCATCTCCGTAAACACAGCTGGACAATGTCTCGACATCTCGTTAGAAATCTCCAGTGGCAGTTGTTGAAACACAATGTTGAACAGTGGTCTCTGGCTTCACAATCCTTCTCACTCTCACTCTGGTGTTGAACAAATTTCAAATACATTTCAAACAGTCGGAGTTTGCTCTGCATTCAGAGTTCGACTCGAACAACATCCGACAGCAGGTGATGGAGTTTTAAACCTGGAGAAATAAATCCTGACAGAACTCAAGCTGCAGATATTTTATCAACTTCTCAGTCAATGTTTCACATTCAGCATCTGTTTCACGTCTATTTTTAACCAACACCTGCTCACACACACAAACACACACACACACACACACACACACACACACATACACACACACACACATACACACACACACACATACACACACACACACACATACACACACACACACACACACACACACACACGCACGCACACCCCCCCCCCCCCCCCCCCACACACACACACACAGAGTCTAGGATCAGTTAAATAGCTAAAAAGAAGTGAAGGAGTGACAGTGTGAGACGTTAAAGCTCCATTTAAAGGTGTACAGGTGAGACCTTGATGTCTCCCCTGACATCATCATCATCATCATCATCATCATGCTGTAAACAATCATCATCACAGAGGATGGCCCCCGCTCGCCACCACCTGCCACCTTCATTGTCTTCGTTATTGACCGTTTTGTTGTGTTGTGACGCGTTATGAGACGCGTTGAACAAATTATTTCTATCATCACCTGCAGCTGCTGCGACGCGGTGAGGGCGCTGGAGCCGTTTTGATTGTCTGTAATAAATAACCCTTCAGAGGGAGATAAATAACTCCTCCAGAGTGTCGGCTCGTTGCAGCTCGCTCTCTGAAGAGAGGCCGAGTTCGGAGCAGAAACTCCTGTCAGCTTTTCATTTTTTCCTCCTCTTCTCTCTCCGTTAGAAGCTTCCCCTCGTATTAATTTTCTCAACAGATTGCGGTGTTGAATTAATGCATTTTTTAGAAGAAGCCCCACCAGCAGCAGCAGCAGCAGCAGCAGCAGCAGCAGCAGGCTCGCCTCACATCTCTCAAGAACTCAATTACTCTCAACATTTAAAATAAATAAATTAAAGGTGTCCTGTACCTGGCAGCTGCATCATTACAAGTGCTCCTGGGAGACCAAATTAAGGCACCGAATGTATATCTAATATACAACCCCACTAATGATACGTGTTAAAAGAGCTGCGATGTAGGCGCTGCTTAAAAATTACATGGGTCATTATGGCGAGTTGAGACCAGATTTATCTGCTGCCAACAAAACACATAATTTGTTTTACCTGGTAATCACATAGGCCGGCTAATTACATGTGAACACAAAAGTCCACTTTATGTGTGTGTGTGTGTGTGTGTGTGTGTGTGTGTTTGTGTTATGGTGATGGATGCTACAGAAAATGTTATACAAACTGACTCAGTTTCATGGAATATTCAGCTCTTATTATGTTTTTATGTTATTTTTATTGCTGCAACAACTGAACATATTTCTCCTAATGTAAACATCAGGCCGCTGGAACACACAGCATGTTAGTGCGTCTCTTAATACTGTCTGACTTCCTGTCTGTGGCTCATTGGTTCCTACTGAAGTTCTAAATCTTTAAAATCTCCTCACTAACATACAGTTTCCTGTGTAAACAGCTGCTCAATGTAATTTTTTATCAAATAAACAGGACACGGGCACTTTGTTTGGGACTATTTTCAGCGGCGTATTGATCCACAGTTGGTGACCAAGGCAACCTAAGTGTTCGACAAAATCTTAAGACACCCCTCTGTTCAATTCTATTATCCTATCACTCCATTTTTTGGTTCAGAGGAGGTTATTCTACGGTGGCCGATGGGAGCAAATCACAAAAAGTCAGAAAACACAGTTGCAAATTCCATAAACACAACGACATTAACCTGGAAACACACCAGAATCTTATCAAATGGAGAGGGCGGGGTTTGTACTTGTCGAATCTGATTGGGCAGACCAGTGGGAATGTGTAGAGGTCCACGACAGAGGTTCACGACAGGCTGATGTTCGACAGGAAAATGAAGCGGGACAATCCATTGAAATTAGTTCAGTTTCCATCATCAAAATCAGGATTGGCGATTGTTGCAGTATTTTGGTCTCTACAGCTAGCTTAGCGTTAGCTGTAGACTCTTCTCCTGTGTCATTAAGACTGGTATTTTGTTTTGCAGAGATCTTTTATTGATGTGTTTGTGAACAGGGTTCTGAATCACCAATTTCATTTCAGATTCTCACGTGGATCCAAAAATGTTATCGTTTGAGCTCTCTGAGGTGAATTTGTGAATTTCATACTATTATTTTATCTTCAGACTGAAGATAAAATAATATAACTGTGATGAACATTGATCAGTCAGATCACAGTGAATCAGTTCTCTGCAGGATGATGATGTTTCCTGTTAGGGCTGGGCGATAAAACAATCTTGATAATTATCCTGATAAAATCTTGCATGATAACGATGATAAATTTATGACATTTTTTTCTATAAAGTTTTTATTTTTGCCCTCTCTGGGGAAGAATATTTCAGTATATCCTGCCTCAAACCAGTCCTGCATCTTTTCAATGAAGGGCTATTAAAGTACCACAATGATGACACCGAGCTAACCAAAAACATCAAGACAACGGTTGCTGAATACTTAAATAAGAAATATGATGACGTGATCACTGATGACCTCATGGACATGGCATCACTTGTAGATCCTAGATTCAAGACCAAGTACATGAAGGGTGAGAAGATTGACGCCATAAACACCAGAGCCATGACAGAGATGTTGGAAGAGGAAGGGCCGGCAGGAGCCACAGAAGCAGGAGCTGAGGTAGGAGCTGCTGCAGCTGTACCTAAACCAGCAATGATGAAGAAGAAGACACTGGGTAGGTTTTTCAAAAAAGTCCTATACCAGCACCACATCAGTTCCTACAGAAGAGGAGGCTATTGAAGGTGAATTGATTGTGATCAGAATTGTTTACATATTTATTATTCTATATAATATAATCAATATTGAGTTTACTGTATACCTCTAAGTTGTTTGAGAGACATTTGAAACAGGGAACTTTGTTGTTTACCTTTATTTATCTTTTCATTTATACAGTGTGTGTCTATTGAATGTCTATTTTCGTTGTGACAATAAACAACCATAACTAACCTTCTGGTTTGTCTTGGGTTCTGTCCTAAGGAGAATACTCAGAATACTTAAAACTGTATACATGAACATTATTTTTATTATTTTTAAATATATACCGTAATAATTATCGACATCAATCAATATAAAAAAACATATTGCGATTGAAATTTTGGCCATATCGCCCGGCCCTACCTCCTGTTGCCTTCAGGTACTTAAAGCGAGCTGAAGTGATGAATTTGGAGCTGAGCGAGAAGCTAAAGGACTTCCTGGAAAGTAAAATAAAAAAGGAGAGGCTTAATTACATCGACACAATGCCGCCATCATGGCCTCCGTCGGATGGCGAACATCTGCATTTTAAACGATTTAGTTTCCTCCCTCCTCCTCCTCGTCTCCCTCCATGTCTTTCGAGATCATTAACTTTATTGGATTGGACATTCCTGTTGCAAAAACAATTCAGCATAATCATTTGCAATGCAACTCCCCAGTGCAGGATGCAAATGCTGCTCGCGCTCGCCGCCCCGGCCTGGCAATTACTGACGGAGCACAGATGCAGGCGGCCGCTCCGTTAGAATAAAGTCGAGACTGCAAATAATGTGATTACTCAGTCATTACATATTGGAGTGCATTCATTACAGGCAGCAGTGGATTCTGGGCATTGTTGACATCGCCTTGGCACCGGCTGCCACGTAACAGTATGTCAAGACTGTAATGCCCATAATCTCGTCTCCTCGCAGTCCAAGACTCCATGAACTCAGCGAGCTCCAGATGAACGTTTGTGATGCGAGCTGAATGCTGATGAGCGAATGTCATGTGACTCACGGGTGGCGTCGTGTGGCAGGTCGGCCTCCTCACGTGTCAGGTGACCCAAGCTGAAACAAGATGGAGGCGGAGACGCTTCAGGGGTTTGATCTAAAGGTCGGATCTGCTGCTTCACACCAACCGCTTCATGTCCACCGGGTCAGAACAAACATGCAGCTGGGACACACTTTGTGTGTGTGTGTGTGTGCGTGCGTGCGTGCGTGCGTGTGTGCATGTGTGTGTGTGTCTTTGTCCTCACTCTTCTCGAGGGTCTGAGGACGGAGGAGGTTGTCCACTGTGCAGACTGTAAAACCGACTGAGGTGATGTGATGTGATTTTGGGTTTTATGAATAGATAAGATTTGATTAGATAAGTCTGTATATTTTTGGAGAAACAAACTTTTGTGAGTCCTGAAAAATCACATTAAAAGACAAATCTTAAGGTCACAGCCAGAGGTCTTTTGTCTCCACATATTTCTGTGACACAGGTTTGGAGATTATTTTGGACTAAATACTTATAATAATGTATTTAAAGGGGAATCCTGGTGTGTTTAAACCTAATGTCCAATAGGTACAAGTAGTTAGCTAATAGATAGTTCCGAAGTGGGTCGTGCAGGTCACCTCAGCCGGCAGCCATGATGGGACTGTGATGACTGCAACATAACCATTGAAGACGACTTGGAATGTTAACGTTACATTAGTCCAGTTTTCAGATTGTTGCTCTCAGTGTCTGTCAGCATCACAGAAAGGATCCCTCCAGAGAGAGAGACCTCACTGTTCATCTTTGTTCAGCCAGAAACAGAAAATACCTTCCTGAACTCAAACATGTCACTCCCTGGAGAAGGCTTGCTGCCAAACTGCATCTGACATTTTCAGTATGAAGGACAATGTCTGAGCTTAAGAGAGGGGTTTAAGTAAAGTAACCACACCGCTTTCTGCTGTTCCCTGTTTTCTGGTCCATTCATGATGTCAAACATGACCAAAGTCCTGATAGGGAAGTCTCCCCACTCAGCAGCCATCTTGGTGTTGCCCCCAGGCAGTTATTATTAGCTGGCACCATCACCAGGACCAGAGCTGGCCCTGGGCATAGGCAAATGCTAGGGGCGCCGTCATCCGCGGGGGGCGCCGAAAAACGTTAGGAGAAAAAATAAATAAATAAATAAAAGAATTAAGAAATAGATTTTTTTTTTTTACCAGTGCCATTACTACTATTAGTTCGAAATATTATATAAGCCCACAGCAACATAACTTCATAGCAAAGACTATTAAATAATGGAGAGGCCTTTTTTCTGGTTTCCTGGCTCATTGCACTGTACCTGTCCTCTGTGAGGGGGGCGGGTCGAGAGGCCAGCTGCCTGAATCTGACCGGACCGACACCCCAAGACCAAGAGAGAGATTTATTGATACTGGAGCGGAATTACAAGGTCCAAAAGACTGAAACCATCAGTGAAGGAGAAGACGGAAAGAGGAGGAAGAAAAACATGAAGAAGATAGAGGTACAGTAATGCCAATGTGATGAAGTGAATGAAATTAATAGTTTAATGCATCGTAGTTACCGCTGTTAGAGCAGAGTGTTAGCTTGTGCTAGCTTACTTCGGATGATAGCAGCATTGTTTAATAATCAATAAATAGCTGAGTCGACCTAAGTTAATGTTACTCCACTTTAAATTTATCAGGAACATTCGGAAAGTTAACGTTAGGCCTGTTCAGGTGTTATTTTACAGGTGTCTTTCCTGCTTGTATGTCAGTTAAATGCTATTAGTTTTCCATTCGTTTTTTTTCCACTTTGTAACAGGGTCGTTGTAAGCCTTTGGTTTATTGTGTCATAGTTTATGTTTGTTAAAGTTTACATCAGTGTTAAAGTGCAGTTAAAGTGTATTACTGTTAATACTCTGGTTAGACTGAATTGCATTGCAATGACAATAAAGTTGAATAAATCTTTAGCACACAAGCATCTGTTTTTTTTATTAAAATGTAACATCCAGTGGTCACACATACTTCTGTTCTCTCTTCAGATGCACTTTTAAAATATTTCACCAGCAGCCCAGTGACACAGCATCAGATGCTCCTGTCCCTCTACCTCAGCACAGCAGAGTGACACAGCATCAGGACTAAAGGCTGACTGGCCATCTCTTCTAACTGACAAAGTGAGATGAGAGTTAGTTCACAGAGGACCATTTCAAATAAAAAAGCAGTTACCGTAATTTCCGGACTATAAGGCGCACCTGAATATAAGCCGCACCAGCCAATTTTAGGGAAAAACACAAATGTGTACATATACAAGCCGCACCCGATTATAAGCCGCAGGTGTTTTAGCGTTTAATTACCATATGTAAAGGCTCGTGCACAGAGGAGATTGTCAGGAAAGAGACTGCTGTTTGGGGAAGCTTCCATTTTATTAACATTTCAACAAACAAGTTGCATATTTGCACAACCTATGACCACGCAAACGTCAACACGCAAGAGTCAGAGACGCACAAACAGACGCACAAAGCTGCGGACTGGTTCGCACGGACAGTTAAAGACATCATGAATGTCATTTAATTCAACTAACAGCGAAGTAAAGTGAGAAACTTCTCGGTCAGACTGACAGACAGCTGTTAGCTCCGTTAGCACCGCCACCTGTCTGACTACGTGTTGTTAGCATAACAAACCTGAATCACTGACGTTGATGACGTCCACCGACAGAACAGCGCGTTCCCTCGACGCAGAACTCCGAATGCTCAATGACGGTGTAGGGTCGACGACGTAGCTACGCTGTCGCCGCGACGCAGAAGCATAATAATAAACCAGGCGTTAAAGGTGAGGGACGTAACCTGTACAATCCATAGATTGAGGAGGTCCCCTAGTGGCCGTTAGCTGTAAAAATCCATAAATTAGCCGCACCGTTGTATAGGCCGCAGGGTTCAAAGCATGGGGAAAAAGTAGCGGCTTATAGTCCGGAAAGTACGGAAAAAATCAAAAGAAGCTGGCTGATGTACTCAAACAGAAATCATAGCTTGCACTGCTTCTGCTGCTAAATGTTTTATTCAAAAGAATACAGACTTAATAAGGAAGGACTAAAGCACTGGAACAATGTAAGCCACTTGCTGAAGGTTCATGAGGATAGCCAGGAGCACAATACCCACATGGTAACATGGAAGGAATTGGAGGTCGTATTGCAAAGCGGCTGACAATAGATAAGCGAGAGACGGCACTCTGAGGTTGAGAGATAATATGTTTGTGCAATGCCTTATTTATATTTTATTTTTATCACTTGTTTCTTTCTTCAGTTTTTATTTGGTGTGATATTTTTGACTTAAAAGAAATAAAATCTTGAATATATACATGCAGTTTCTGTGTGACTGTATGAAAATTGATTGTGAAACTGACCGCGATACAAGGGGGTGCTGGCTAAGATCTTGCAGACGGCACCAAATTACTCAGGGCCGGCATTGACCATGACAGACCAACTGAATGTAGAGAATCTTAGACATAGACAGACTTTATTGTCATGCGGTGTGAAAGTATATATAAAAAATACCACAATAAGAATAAGAATAATAAATATAAAACAACAGTATCATACTAAGTGCAGATTAGTGAAAGTGACATTTTTGAGATTATGTAGTGCAAATATTTTAAGGTAACAATTGTCACTGAGAGTTCAGCCATCTGATGTCATGGGGGAAAAGCTGTTACAGAGCCTTATGGTCCTGCACCGAATTCTGCAGAACCTCATTCCAGAGGCCAGCACGGAAAACAGTCTATGATGAGGGTGGGAGGAGTCTCCGATAATATTCCCAGCTCGGGACATGCAGCAGCAAGTCCCAATTATCTTTTCCACTGTCCTCACCACTCTCCTCACATTCCTCCAGTCTGAGGCTTTGCAGCTTCCACACCACATGGAGATGCAGCTGGTCAGGATGCTCTCTATGGTGTTTCCATAGAATGTAGTGAGGATAAGCTGGGGCAGGAGGGCTTTCCTCATCCTTTGCAGGAAGTGCAGACGTTGCTGTGCCTTCTTGACCAGTGCCACAGTGTTCACAGACCAGGTGAGGTTGTCTGTGATGTGCACCCCCAGGAACTTGATTATGCTGACCAACTCCACAGCCATGTTGTTGATGAGAAGCGGAGCGTGGCTGGGCTGCTTCTTCCTGAAGTCGACAGTGATCTCTTTGGTTTTGTCCACGTTCAGGATGAAGGTTTTTTTTTGCTACACCAACCCACCAGCTGCTCCACCTCCTCCCTGTAAGCCAGGTTGTGGTCATCCCTGGTGAGGCCCACCACTGTTGTCTCATCTGCAAACTTCACAGTAGTTGGTGGTAGCCCTTGGGACGCAGTCGTGAGTCATCAGAGTGAACAGCAGAGGGCTCAGTACACAGGCCTGAGGGGGCCTGTGCTGAGGGTGATGACACTGGAGGTATTCTGACTGTTCCATACTGACTGTGGTCTTTCAGTGAGGAAGCCTAGCAGCCAGTTGCACAGGGGTTGTGCTGAAGCCCAGGGGTCCCAGTTTGTCTACCCAATGCTGTGGAATGATGATGTATTAAACGCTGAACTGAAGTCCAGGAACAGCATTCGATGAGTGTTTTTCTCTTCCAGGTGTGAAAGGCTCAAGTCAAGAGCGGAAGAGATGGCATCCTCAGTGGAGTGGTTTGGCCGGTAGGCAAACTGAAAGGGGTCAAGCGCAGCAGGGAGTCTGGAGGGGATGTGTTCCTTTACCAGCCCTTCAAATTACTCCATCATAATAGGAGTGAGTGCGATGGGCCAATAGTCATTGAGTTATGTCATTTGAGGTTTCTTTGGCACTGGGATGATGGTGGCAGTTTTGAAACATGGTGGGACTTTGGCTTTATCCAGTGACCAGCTGATCTGCATATTCCCTGAGCACCCGCCCAGGTATGTTGTCAGGGCACTGAGCCTTCCGTGAGTTGACACTCCTCAGAGACCTTCACACCTCAGCTACAGTATGTCAAGGCAGTGTGCCTTTTCATCCTGGTGGGGAACAGATTTCACAGCAGGAGAGTTGTTCAGTGCCTCAAACCTCCCAAAGAAATTATTTAGGTCAGTTCGTCACATGCAGGAGGAGCAATCCTGTAGTTGGTGATAGTCCATATGCCTTGCCACATATCCCTGGTGTTAGCGGGCTCTTGAAAAAAGTCTTGGATTTTTCGACTGTGAGCATGCTTTGCTAGTCTGATGGCACGGCTCAAGTTGGCTCTTGCTTGGGCCGTAATGTATACCCCCGCAGCCCCCGCGAGGCATGGGGGGCCCCGCATCCCATATGGGCCCCGCCCCCGCCCGCACCAAAAGACATTTTGATGAGTTATGAGAGGATGAAAGGCTATCAAATGCAGAGGAGCACTTCAAAGTGTCAGTATTTTACACAGCTCTAGACACTGCCATTGTGCAGGTAACACACAGGTTTCAGGGCATGCAAGAGGTGACACGGAGGTTGAGGTTTTTACGCCCACAAGAACTTTTGTTAAAATCCGATGGTGAACTGTAAAGATGACTTATCTGCAAAGTTCTTTCATTTAGAAGCGTATTCGTGTCCACCATAAAAGAAGTCGAGCTTGGCTCAGTTCAAGATTTGGCACACACTCTATTCATAAAGCATCACTCCATATTACCAAGTGTGCCTGATGTAGCCATGGCTATCAAACTATTTCACTGCATGAAAAGTGGGATTTTCGTCAGTATGCGGCACTGTAAATTGTCGTGGAATTTCAGGTTTGCGACAATTCACAGCAATTTTGGAAATTGACGTGGGCCTTGCTTGGCAGTTGTCCCCCCATGACCCCCCTCCCCCTGATTCTAGGGGAGGCTTTAACATGTAAATGAAAATGCTGGGAGCTATACAAATACAAATCAGGGTAGCAGGGGGAGTTTTACCCCAGGTGACCTTTTTCTAAAAATCTCTGGTATAAATAGATGAGGCCCAGTATAGCCTAATTATAGACTCTTAAATTATAGCTTGAATTGATTTTTTTAATTAAAGTATGCAAGATTAATTACTGTGTATGTCATTAGCAATGACCAATGTTATATAAAAAGTTTATTTATTCTTTTTTTTCTCTCTCCTGAGACCAAGTTAAAGATAAAACGTCAGTTGTTAAGAAGTTAAAATTTGCATGACATATTTTGAGATAAATAAGATATTGAAATGTATAAATAATTTCTGTTTAAAATGTGGGACATTAAAATTTAATTTCATGGGTTCTGAATGTTTAAAAGAAGTTAAAGTGATTCTTATTACGTGTGAGAGTTCATGACCTGTAAAGGGGCGTTCAGACCAAACGCGATAGACGCGAATACAATCGCTTCAGTCGCTTCTATCGCGCCGCTTGATCATTTTGGACTATTCGCGTCATTCGTGCTTGACGCTCAGGGGAAAAAAAGACGACGCGCTTGCCCGCTCATTTTTGAACCGGTATTTGTCAACCCGCTCTCTTTCCACGTCGATCATGGCTAATGTCACCACCATTGCTGCACTGTACCTGCTGTACAAGTCCCAGAAACGCCGGAAAACCGCCCGCCATCATGTCTGAGTTCATGAAGTCGCACGGAGCTGGGGGGATTTCACTGTCTCCTCCAGGAGCTCCGTCTGGATGACGACCGGTTCCAGCGGTACCCTTAGGCTGACCGGAGCCCAGGTCAAGGACCTGTTAGCTCGGGTCGGTGCCAGGATTTCCCGCTTGGACACCAACTACAGGTGCTCCATCTCAGCTGCGGCGCGCCTGTCCATCTGTCTGAGGTGAGCTGCGGTTACAATTAGCTTGTCTTCCATGTTGGTCTGAGTGTAAACAACCGTACGTGAGGGAAGTGACGTCGTCGGCTTTTACACTTCCGGGGTTGACCGGAGTGTCAGTGAGTTAATGGCGTGGAGCAGCTAACAGTGGACTGTGTGTGTCGTCAGTGTCCTGTTTTATCACTAACGGACTGTGAACTGTTGACGGACGACGTGATGTGAGTGTGTGAGTTGGACTCTCCATCGCAGTCGATGTGTTTGTTTTATTGGACACGAAGCAAGTTCGGCTAAGCTAGCTAGCCGGAGCTAAGCTAGGCTAGCAGGAGCTAGGCTAGCACCCGGTCATTGTCGAGAGGAGGCCTGCGCTGACAGGAGGAGCTTTGCCGGGTCGCCGCGGAGAGTGTCGCCGACGGAGGTCGCTTCGCTGCCGCAGAGGGACACGGAGGTTTATCGCTGCCAGCATGTTGTTCTCACAGACTAACCTCGCCTCATAACGAGGCTGAGACCTCCTATTAGCTCGGAGCTATGTCTGCAAGTCCAGATTTACATGATGCTGATAATGACGCCATTGTGTGTAAGTAACGTTTACTGTTTTATCCGTCCTTGTTTAATTTTACTGTGACTTACGTTTTTTTATTCATACCACTCTCTTTTAATTGTTTCCAGCTGCCTGTAAGACTTTATGAGACAGTACGCAGGAGCTTCAGGTACAAACAACCAGATCTTGCATCGCAGGCTGAAGCTGTGAGGAGTTCAGCTCGGAGTCGATGGAGAACAAAGAGGGTAAGACTTGTTAGATTAGATCTGTTTTTGGTCAATGTGACTATTATTCGGGTGCATTAATAGATGTGATGTGTCCATACGCAGTGCATCGCGCAGTACTGATTGTCTATATTGACAGCTGCTGGAAGCGAGACAGAGTGCTAGCTGAGGATGAGGTGGACCTTTGGAAGTGCGCCACCATGGACCTAATGTCTGAGGAGGAAGACGGCGGGGTGTCTGGATGGAGCCGGGAGCTCACTGAGCTTTGTGCCGCGTTGCAGTCGAGATCATAGAGGCGATTCCAAAGTACAGAGCGACGCACCACAGACGTCTGCAAAATGGACCGAATTCAGACAGAAGGCCGGCAGTTACCTCCAGCTCCGAGGCGGCAGACAGATGCTTCACGGTGCTGCAGGATTTTGGGCTTCTAGTGAGCTTTCCGTGAATAAACAGCACCTTCCTGGCATTTTCCTTTCCTCAATAAATTCATTCATGTCTTTGATATCATAAATAAATTATATATATATATATATATATATATATATATATATATATATATATATATATACATATAATACATACATATACATACATACATATATATATACAGCATATATATATATATATATATATATATATATATATATATATATATATGTATATATATATATATATATATATTAGGGCTGTCAAACGATCAATTTTTTTAATCGCGATTAATCGCATTTTGTCCATAGTTAACTCGCGATTAATCTCAAATTAATTGCAATTTTTTTTGGCACATTTTTTTCTGTTCTAAATGTACCCTAGTGTATTTTTTTCATGTTCTTAATACTTTTAACAACATAAGAAAGGTCAAATATGCTTGCATTATGAAAATGTTTATTCAACACTTCAAATCATGCAGGAAAATAAATCCAGGGTTGTCTGCTTTTGGCGAGGGGGGGCGACGGGCTCTCTGTATCTGCCGTCTGTTTGGCTTGCAAGTGGTGTCCACTGACACTGCACGTTTTTCTTCTTCGCCTTTTTCATGCAGTGTGCTGCTTTCTGTCAGTCAGTAACACACTGATGATCGCCATGGCTCCGGTGCAGCAAAACAATAAAAAGTACGACTTGAAATTCAAACCTTCTGTCGTGATATATTCAGAGGAAAACTCGGGAGAAGCAGCCGCTAGACGTTTCTCTGTCGACCCCACGAGAGTGAGAGAAACGGAGCTTCAGCGTCTGTCCGAGGAGGACAACAGCAGCGCCAGGCTGCCTGCTGGAGGGAGGAAGAAGGCTAGCGAGGAGCCTGAGATAAACATGCGGGGATGAGTTATCAGCAAACGGGCACGCCACGAGAGAGTGTCCTGCAAAATGATCAGGGCGATGGCGAAACAAATGTCCGCCACCGTGAGTGACAGCAGAGATGAGGAGTTTGCAGCAAGTGCTGCTTTTCAGTCCGGCGTGTTTTTAACGAACCGCCAACCCTGCTTCTTCTTCTTCTTCTGATTCCCTTTCTTATTCTATTTCTTCTGCCACCCTCTGTATCAAGACTACGGGTGCCGCCGACGGCCGTAAATCATACAATGCGCTTTTTTTTTATATATACTGAGCGTTAATCGCGCGTTAAAAAAATTAACGGCGTTAAGAGGACGTTGCGTTAACGCGTTATTAACGCGTTAACTTTGACAGCCCTAATATATATATATATATATGTATATATATATATATATATATGTATATATATATATATATATATATATGTATATATATATATATATGTATATATATATATATATATATGTATATATATATATATATATATATATATATATATATATATATAGGGGTGGGGTTTACATTTATAATGACCCATTATAATCACAATCATCATAATCACAAGTGATTTTTCGTGTTTAAAAGTAGTGGTTTCATCCAATACTGAGTGAGGAAATTCAAGCCAGCCCACACATTCTCTGGCCAGGTGTGGTTTCGCTGCTATTCATATGCTAATTAGAGCTGTTCGCACCTCCGCGAGCTCCACAGACGTCATGGTTCGTTTCCGACAATTTTCGGCACAGACGAACGCCACGTTCACAGCCTGTAAATTGTCGTTAACTGCCGAAAATTAGGGAGATTTCCGGGGGTTTACGGGGCCGAAAATCCCACTTTTCTTGCAGTGTTTCTTACTCTACCTGTAACTGTTGCAAGCGCCGACAGATCCTTCTCAAAACTTAAACTAATAATATCTGAGAAGCACCATGGCACAGGAGAGACTGTCGGGGTAGGCCAAACTGAGTATTGAAAATAAACGTGCACGCAGTCTGGGCTTGAAGACAGTGGGATGGGATTTTGTTCATCGATAAGCCAAAAGATCAAAGCATGTGTACTCGCCTGCAAGCCTGTAAGAAAACATGTTATCCTGTAAAAGTGTATTCACAATTGACAATTTATTGATCTGTTTGATAAAGTGATTTGAAATAAAAATAATTTGGCTGTAAGGGAAAAGCTTGTTTTGTCCTCACAGTACTTTTGTGGAACAATCTGAGTGTGCTTTTTGCAGTACCTTTGATAATGAAATCCTGCACTCTGCGACAATGAGTAATGAGGAAGAGTCAAATGCGCAGGACCAGGCCACACACACTAATGATGTGTATGTTTATGTGTAGCAGCGGTCGTGGTTTCCCACATAAAAAAATTGATTAAATGTGTGTTATCTAGCAAGTGTTGGTTGGTAAATTTACCAGCTACAATTCTGTCCCACCCGTCTTGACATGATATGTGTGTTGCATTTGCTTATCAGCGGGGAAGTGAGATCCAAGTGGTCTGTCTAGACGCATTTTAATGCCTGTGTGAACAGACGTACTTAGAGCTGTCCACTTTTCATCTGATCACAAAGGTAATAAATAAGGCGATAATACCAGGTGTAAAGAGCCTCTAAGACACATTGCAGGCCGCAGACTGCCCGTCCCCCACCCTGACAACCCTTAAAAATAAAAATGTTTTTTAATTGGGGCCCACTCAAGGATAGTCGCAGGGGGACTGTTTGCTTGCTTGCTGTTTTCAATGCCATCTCTTGCCAGACTTGAAGGCTGAGCTGCGTGCCTTTAGCATTTTGCATACTTCATCAGTCTTCCAGGGTTTTTGGTTGGCTCGGGTGGTGATGGATTTGCTAGCGCTGACGTCCTCTGTGCATTTGTTGATGTAGGCTGACACAGACATGGCATGCTCATGTTGAGGTGATCGCTGTAAGTGGCAGCTGCTTTGAACATATCCCAGTCAGTGCACTCAAAACAGTCCTGTAGTGCCTCCATAGCCCCATCAGAACACACCCTCACCTGCCTCATTGTAGGTCTTCCTTTGACGAGCAGGGGCTTATATGCTGGAATTAGCATAACAGATAGATGGTCTGAAGAGCCAAAATGGGGATGGGGGGCTGCTCTGAATGCATCTTTCATGGTGGTGCAAGCCATGTATTCACTCCCCTCGTTGCACAATCCAGATAGTGGTGGAAATGTGGGAGAACTGACTTCATATTAACCTGGTTGAAATCCCCATCAACAATGAAAAAGCCCCCAGTGTGAGCAGATTGCAACTCACTGATAGTCCGGTAGAGAACTTTCATGGCCTCTTTAGCGTCAGCGCTGGGGGGCACGAACATAGCAGTGATGGAAATCCAATGTCCGGTGAGTAATGGCTTGAGACAAACTTAGCATTTATACACTAGTTGTTGTTGATGTAAATACATAGACCACCCCTTCGGGATTTACCGCTGAGTGCGCAGCTTCTGTCAGCACGAAATGAAACCAGTCCCTCGAAGCTGACAGCATTGTCCGGGATGGATGAGTTTAGCCATGTCTCTGTCAGAATTATTGCGCAACAGTTCCTGATCTCTCGTTTAACTTGATAATTCCAGCTGCAGATGATCTATTTTGTTCTCCAGGGAACAACCTCCCCGACAGCCGCGCTTCCGCCTTCAGTCACATCGCCTCCTTTTGCTCCTCTGTCCGCTTGTGATGCTAGGAGCATCCATAGCAACTGGGTCTTGGTGGCGTAGCACTCCGTCACACCATCTCCACTTGCTCCTCTGTCGGCTTGTGATGCTAGGAGTGTCCATAGCAACTGGAGAAGATGATCAGATCAGATGAACTGTAGCAGTGTTCTTCCACCAGAGGAGCCAGATGGTGAATCAAACGCTGACATCTGTGGAGAGAAAACACTTCTGAAATAAACTACGCTACAAACTCTGTCGCTACGCTAACCTCTTTAGGAGCTGCCATGTTGTTTTCAAACCAACAGTCCCTTCTGTCGCTGCTTGTCACACCTGTACAGAACTGATTGTTTCAGCTGCTGTGTGTTTGGTGACAAGAGCAGAGCTTGAAGCCTGGTGAGCTGCATTCAAAAGATCACGTAATATCAGGTTTCAAACAATCGTCATATTAAACTTTCCAAGCAACTCAGTCCAGAGGGCTCTGACGTGACGCCGTCAGCTCCTCCCACCAGAGCACCTGATGCTTAGATAACCTCATATGATGAGGGTCATATCCTCCTCTCACACACATATTTAGAGTCCATCTGCAGCCAAAACACATCTGTAGAAACTGACGTGAATCTCAAATACACATTCGTGTCAGAGCAGCAACACAATTGGCTGAAAAGTTTCCTGGTTCAGTCGTGCGTTGAAAAGGGTTACACCTTGTAACGTGGTCGGTGAGGGGGAAGGTTATGGTCTGCTGCAATGGCGGCTAGCTCCGGTTAGCTCAGAAGACTGTAACTTACAGACCATACCAAGCCAGGTCGCTACGGCACTAGTTATCACATGCATACATGCTCTGACACACACAGGCCAAGGATCCTACACCTATACATCACAATACAAAATAAAATAAAAGGGTGCTCTTCACTCCGCTGGCGGCATTGCTACACATGGTGGAGCGGAAGACCAACTGCTCTTCTTCTAGGTACAGGTTACATTATCTACTTAACAAAAGGAGGCGCCACCTAGTGGCGCTACATTCAATAACTCCGACTGTTACAACCTGAAACACACTAACGATGGTATAAAGATGGTGACAAATCAAGATGATTCAGACTATTGTGCTTGAAGCAGACTGAATCCTGTGATATCAGAGCCAGCAGGTCCAACATCGCTGCACCGTGACCTGTAAGACACACACCTCAGGGTCAACTGTGAGATTAAATGTATTTATTTAGTGTAATAACACAGCCTGTATATTCACGTCCCCATTTATTACAGCCGAGTCAGATCAGTCAGTGTGATAACATTATTTTGGGATCCAGTTCAGTGAGTAATTAACACAAAGTGGTCTGTGTTTTATCACAGAGATGAATGTATTCTCTACCAAACCTCATCTGTATCTTTACACTGTAGTTTTATAAAGACACAAATACTTTAAAACTTCACGCAACCACATTTGACATATTGTATCTTTAAACTGAGTAAACAGGTTAAACCCAGGCCTGTCTGAGTGCTGACGAGCTGTATATTTTAATGTCTGTGCAATAAATTAAAGAGCAGTTTAATTTGACAATTTGGTGCAATATGTTAATGTGTGAAGAAAGAGGGATTCATCCCGTAATACATCCAATGAAATGAAATGAAATAACATATATTTGAAAGTGTAATTTTTCTTTAACACACATTATTATTATTTCAATCCTTGTAATTGAAACTGCAATCCAGGCAACTTGTATTAAATTAGATTGTGGCAAAATTGCACCTTTGGTTTGCCAAGGCTGACTGAGTCCTTGCATCAAATGAATTTAATTATTCCTGTAGCCCATATATTATTAATCATCTATATTGATTTCTGAACTCCCAGACTGCTTGTGGATATGCAAATGCAGCTGCAGCAATATCGGGATGGGCTCATTTGCATGGGAGCCCATTATTATTTTATAAGTAAATTTTAATGTGGACTCAATTAAAACTCAGCCAGTGGAACAGCTAAATTGGCCCAAGGTATGAGCTTTCTGAGATTCATGTGCAGAGCCGGGATATATCAATTAGTAAAGATCAAACTTTGGCTCCTCTGGAGGGGAAAGAAAATGCTGGAATTCAATCAGAGCAACTGCAGCACGCCTTGACTCGCCACGTCCATCTTTGGTGGGTTTTATTCCTGTGGAAACGGTCCAGATTGTAATCAGATCTGCCAAATGGAATTATAACCCGGAAAATATCCTGCTTCAGCCAGAGTATCGACAGGGTGGTGGTGGTGTGGGGGGAGGGTCACTTCAATATTTTATCACCTGACCCCACCTGCTCCCATCACAGGTCACATATCGGGCCTGGTTTTAATAAACCTCACTGAAAATTACCTTTAAGATTGTAGTTTAAATACACAAACATCTCACAGACTGATATATCGTGTTGATTCAGCTTCTTTCTGATTCAACTGAAGATGTTTTATTTCCCCAAAGCTGTTGGAAATGTCCGATCGACGACTTCTAAGATTTCTACCGCTGGAAAACGTGGGATACGAGGAAAAACTGGAAATGTGATCGAGACTTTGTATCTTTTTGATCTCTACAGCATTTTAAAGTTTAATAATTTGGCGGTTATTACATGTAGGTGTTTTTTTTTTTTACTCCAACCTCGACAGAAATGTGACAGCGTTTTTTTTTTTTTTTACATTAAAATGAACGACTGAACCATTGTTCCACAAGCTTTCGAGTTAAAGTTTCCTCAAGGTAACGGTGTGTTTCATTTGGTAGAAGTTACATATTTTACGTTTAAATGGCAAAATAAACAACATGAACAAACTGTTCCTGTAAAACATGACCAGATAATTGAGTGCAGCTTCAGAATAAAGTTGCGAGTGTTTGAATAAAGTTGTGAGTGTTTGAATAGTTGTAGATGAACATGGAGTCCAGCAGGGTGGAGCTGATGGAGTGGTTGTAGTCTGGTAGCAGTTTGAATTTACGTCTGTATTTTTGGCTCCCAGTCGAAGCTCTTAAAGTTAATATCACAAGCTGTCACAACTTATTTATGTGCTGTAAGTACTTAAGCACAGCTCTGGATCACAAACAGCTCTGTCTATTTTCATCTCACTAACCTGATATTTCATGTGTGTCTTGGATACCGAAGAGCAGCTGGAACAAATACACACTATTAACATGAGTGATAAGACTCCCCACAGGACGCGCTGAACATAATATATCTGATAGAGTTACTGATCGATAAAAGTGACTCTGTGATTACTTAAACAGCTGCTCACACTGCTGGACTATCACAAAAGTCACTTTACAGCCTGAGACTGATCTGGAACAAGGACATGCTTCAGTTCAGTTTATTTATGTTATGGAGATGGAAGAGGACGAGACGCCAGCACAACACAGGCTGAAGAAAGTATTGATCTCAACTGAAAACTTCAGAATCCAGATTCATGTCAGATAATACGGAGCCCCTTAAGGGACATGGGGGGGGTGAAAAAAAAGTGAATATCTTTCCAACTTTACCGAACGACCAGCACAGTGTTACAGCTTTTGCGGGATCTCGCAAAGGTTTTGCGAGATCCCGCAAAGATTTTTGCGAGATCTCGCTAAGAATCACACTGACACTAATCTTATTTGTCTCACTCTTTCTGTTAAATTAAATAGCTTCCTGCAACATCTACTAGCCTGTCTCTGGTGTCATGCTTTTGGGTTTGTTCAGTCTGCATTGCACAAAGCAGCTGTTGTAGTATGACCATGAGGAGACCCTTGGTGTGTGTAGTGATTTTGGAGGCTCTGTACTGTATAACAGTGGAGTTATTGATTAATATTGGTATGTATTTTTGATTAATCGCAGAAAAAGAATTCACCAAAATTATGAAAAGGCACATTTTTTCAAAACAGCTGTTGTAGAATGACCATGAGGAGACCCTTGATGTGTGTAGTGATTTTGGAGTGTCTGTACTTTATAACAGTGGAGTTATTGATTTTTGTTTGCAGCATCTTACTCTTGTCTTGCAATTTGCAGACGGTCCCTGCGCACTCACAAGTGGTGGGACAGATGCATCATTTGTGTTTGAAAAACGTTTCACTTCAGATTTATTGATCCCAAATCTATAAATATCTTTCTAACTTTACTGAACGACCGGCAAAGTGTTACAGCAAAGGTTTTGCGAGATCCCGCAAAAATCTTTGCGAGATCCCGCAAAAATGACATCTTTTTTTTTTTCACCCATCACTTTTTTTTCCTCCCATGTCCCTTAAGGGGCTCCGTAAGATACAAACTGTGTGGACGCCACTTACAAAAATACTTCACTCATGAAGTGACTCAGTTTCCCTTCAACATGTCTGAAAACCTTCTCTCTGTCTCTCTTTCTGGCAGCAAACAGCAGAAACTGACTTTCTTCTCTGACACAGTGCAGCGACTGCCACTCCGAACACCCGTCAGGCTGAAACGATGTTTGGGATGCTTCTGTCTCAGATCTCCATCCTGGGAAGCTTCAGTGTGACTGATGCCGTGACGTAGATGAGTCTTAGTCGCTTTGGCTCTTCAGCTGTAGCTCAGTGAGTAGAGCAGGTCGGATAGTGATCGGAAGGTCGCTTGCTCAAATCCCAGCTCAGAGCTGAGCTGAGCTGCATGTTGAAGTGTCCTTGAGCAAGATACTGAACCCCAAATTGCTCTTGATGTGCAGCTGGCACCTTTCATGGAGGCCTCTGCCATCAGTGAGGGCCCTGCGATGAGCTGGTGACTTGTCCAGGGTGTACCCTGCCCTCGCCCAGAGACAGCTGGGATTGGCTCCAGCTAAAACCCAAAAACCATAAAAGGGATAAAGCGGTTACAGATATGGATGGATGGATGCATTATCATCATTTTGTATTAGCATATCATCAGGGTAACCGCTAAATGATTCACTGACTGAAATATTTATTTCAAACATGTTGAAAAATGTTAAAACCATTAATAAACAAACTGACAAAAGAACAGTGCAGAAGAAAACAATACATTTTAATACATGCTTGTAAAGTAGAGGTAAGAAGTGTGCTGCTAGCTCGTTAGCTCAGTTAGCTATTCATCCAGCGGTCTGCTCTTAAAACACCAGGAGAGTGTTGTGCTGGAGGCTAACTGGTTAGCATGCTAACTTCAGTAGACATCTCTGCAGCCACACAGGTTCATAACCGCAAAACTGATATTTCTTCTTATTCTCTTGATTGTTTTTATTTAATTGTTGAACACTTTAAAATACAATTCTTACATATTACATCTTTAATGTATTAAAGGGATCAGGGGTCAATTTATGTTTCCTTGTTTTTGCCTCCATGAAGCCTTAAACTGCACCGATAAGTTGTTAAAAACAAAATTAATAATAATCCATTAAATTATGCATCACTTGTAACAGTGCTCAGCAACAGTCTGATGACTCAATAAACTGGGAGTTCTGGGAATGTGCTATATTACAGAGTGAAGTGTTGGTGGTGTGGGTTTGTATAATGCGACATCCTGAATCAAAGACGACCAGCTGATCCTGACAGAAGAAACAGAGACAGACATTATTTACTCAGTCTGATAAACTCATGCTGATACTGAGTGTTTTTCTAATGTTATCTGGTTTCATGCGGACTTCTTGCTTGGCACAGCAAACATCTGGTCACAGGCAGTCGCTCTGTTTCATGTTAATCAGCAAATGTCTTAAAGTTTCTATCAGCTGCACAGAAATGCTCAGATCAGACGGAGCAGAGTCCTCTGGAAGACCTCCGGTCGGCCTTATCACCTGCTCCAAGCCTGTGTTCATTCAGCGTGGTGCAGGACAGAAAGCTACTGTGAGGATCTGGACCATTTGGGATCAAAATCTGCTTCTTTGCATTGATTGATGGATGTTTCCACCAGTCGGAGCAGTCAGAGCTCACTGCTAAAATACTTTAACAGGGGTATAAACCTGGTGTCCTGTAAGAGGTTCTCGGGTCACTCAGGGTACTTGAGAGAGTTTATTGGTGATCTGCGAGTAGGCTTTCAGGGCTGTTGAGAAGGTTCAGGGACTGTAGGAGATTCTAGAGGTCCAAGGGACCCCAGAACAGCTGTTGGTCATCATGTAGAGCATGTCCTCCACGGTTCAGTCCAAGTGCCTCCCGTCCTCATCTGAAGACTCTGATTCCATACTACTCCTGATGGTCGGTTCAGCACCTCTCATGATAGCTTGCCACCACCGTGTGGAGTGTGAACGGGTGAATGAGCGGCTGAAACCTTGTAAAGTGCTTCTGATCAAAGCAGCATTTTACCTGCAGGAGGTCAGGGTCCCTCAGTGTTCATGATGAAGTTGTTGGGTTGATTGAAGGAGTTTCATGAGGATATTCTTGAGATGGCCCACAACAGATTAAAAATGTCTCTAAAGAGTTTCTCGATTTAGGGTTTCTTAAAGACCCAGGAGTCCTTAAGGAGGTTCTAGGTCACATGACAGGTTTCAGAAGTCCTTGATGGGGAAATAAAAGTCATTGAGGAAGTTGAAAATTGTCCCTGATGATGCACCAGGGTGCTTTAAGAGGTTCCATTTTATTATTTCAATTGAGATCAAGACCTCTTTTCGGATGGTTGTTTCAGGTTCTGGCAGGTTTTTTGGGGATGGGGACGATTATAGAGGCCTTCAGGCATGTGGGGACGGTGGTATGTGTCAGGAAGAGGTTGAAGATTTTGGTGAAGCTCCCTGCCAGTTGGTCTGCACATGCTTTAACCACCGCCCCCAGGATGCCGTCAGGACCAGCAGCTTTCCTGGGGTTCACTGCTCTTAAGTTTTTTCTCACCTCGTGCTCTTGTAGGAGACCTTGGCCTGTTTGATGCCCCTCCTCAGGTCAGCTCTGGCAGTGCTGTAGAGAGCTCTGTCTCCCGTCCTGAAGGCCGAGTTACGAGCTCTGATCGGGGTCTGGACTTCCTTTGTCATCCAGGGCTTTCTGTTTGGAAAGACCCGGATGTGTCCATCCTCGGTGACGTTATCTACACAGCACCTGATGTAGAAGAGGACAGACTCGGTGTGTGTGTGTCCAGGTCCTGATCTTCGAAAATGCTCCAGTCTGTGCAGGCAAAGCAGTCCTGCAGCTGGTTAAGAGCATTTTCAGGCCAGGCTTTGATGGTCTGGGTGGCTGGTTTTGTTTGCCTTCTGAGGGGGGTGTAGGCAGGGAAGAGGAGCAGAGAGAGGTGGTCTGATTGTCCGAGGTGGGGGAGGGGGGTCGCTCTGTAGGCATGCTTGATGTTAGAATAAACATGATCAAGTGTGTTTTCTTCCCTGGTTGCACACTTGACGTGCTGGTGAAATTTGGGGAGAACAGTCTTGAGGCATGCTTTGTTAAAGTCCCCAGCAATGATGTGCACGCCATCCGGATGAGCCCTCTGTTGTTTACATTCCATGAGCTCAAGCTGGCCGAGTGCTGTGCTAACGTTAGCATGGGGAGGGATGTAAACAACGGTTACTATGGCAACTGTTAGCTCCCGTGGCATGTAGAAGGGTCGGCACTGAACAGACAGTTCAGTTTTTTTGTTCTTCTGGCACACACATGCCACAGCGGCCCATCTACAGTCGCCAAGACCTGATGAGAATTGGCTTTCAGGCAAAAATAGAAATTACGGGTGCTTTCGCACAGACCCACGGTATCCCAACAGAGATAGCGAGACCGCCAGGCACCCCATGGATTGTTATCAGGTCCAGCAAGTGCTGGAGGCGGAGGTCTATGTGGTTGGTTCCTAAGCTGATTAAGTAGTCCTGCCCGGCATCCTCGTTTCTGCCTCCTCTCCCTGCGCCGCCTCCAGGATACGAGGACGTGTTGACTTATTTAGCAAAAAACAAACAAAAAAAAGCTTGTTGTGGAGTTTGAAGTTAAACACTGACAAAATAAACCCATAAATCCAGGGTGAACACCAGAGGACTGAAATCAGATCCCTGTGGGACACCATTCTCAGATCAGTGTTCAGAAGGTCCTGTAAACTGTGACGTGAACAGTTCCTCTATATTTGTTTACTTTTAGATAGAAATATTTCTCAGCATGTTGTCGCCACTAAATGTACACGAATTATATATTTGCTGCACAAACTCTCAACATTATGAAACATTATTATTAGATCATTTGGATCAGAACCATTATAACTGTGTGAAACGTCCTCTCAGTCAGTGCGTTTACATGGCACTCAAGAAAACCGAATTACTGGGTTAGTCTGACTATGATTGGATTTTTAAGATGCATGTATACACCTTAGTCTGTCTAAAATCGGACCTGATCGGATTTCTCATAGTTGGATTTAAACACCTAGATTATTCGATTGATAGTCGCATTACTCCTGCATGTATACGTTCTATCAGATTGGATTCAGATTCTACATTCTGCGCAGGCTCGAGATTTTGTTTCGGGGGCCGTGAGCCGGAAGTAGAAGGACAGCGGCGGCAGCGTCTTTTCTCCGAAATCATCGCAAGCAAGAGCGTCATTGTGCATCTAGTTTGTGTAATTATCATGTACACCATATAAGAAATGTACAAAGATGTAGCTTCGTCTCACTCCTCGTACGCCATCTTTCTCGAATGCCGAGGCAGAGTTTGTTGCTGCTGGTGACGTAAAGAGGTCAGCCGGAGGTGGCTCTATTACCACTAGTTGATATGGGTACAGCGCCACCTATCCTTCTGCCAATATTCGATTTTCTCACCAGCATGTATACTCGGACAGTTGCAGCTGTCTGATTGAGTAGTATAGTTGAACTATGGCTTTAATCCGACTAAGCTGTGCATGTAAACGCACTGACTGTTTCCTGTGTGACACTGAGCGACTGCAGCTCCACCTTGTTGCTGCTTTACTGTTAAACATCAATTACAAAGTGACTTAAAGGAGCCTGAGTGAAGCTGTTGATTAGTTAATAGCATTGATTGATTATTGACAGGCTCCCTCTGTACATCCAAATGATTTTTAACCTCCAAACATGCCGACATCATCAATCATCAATTATCAACCTCTGGAGAGCTGCAGGCTTTTATTGGCCACTGAAGAGCTTTAACACCTCCTTCCTCCTCCTCCCCCTTCTCCTCCTCCTGGTACAACACAAACACTCACAGATAAATCTCAACACAAACTCAGAGCACTGGGTTCGGTGGCTGACACTTTAACGTCGTCTCTGGGAGCGATGTGAGGATGCTGTTGTCTCTCTGAGGAGGTGGAGGAGCTGGCAGGAGGAGCTGGCTTGAATCCTGTCCGACCTGCCAGGATCCTGAAACAAAGAAGAAGAGCGGAAACTGACGACGGCCTCGCTGATTTATCAGGACTCAGAAACATCAGTTATGTAAGACGACATGAGGGAGCTGTTGAGGCTGAGGGTCACAGATAACCAACCGCAACTCCACCTGAGAGGAATATAACTTCATGTTCAGGAAGTCCAGACACAGAGACATGCTGTGAGACCACAGGACAGTTTAAATCCTCCAGAGACAAGATGGAGACATTCATTCAGAGACACTGTGAAGTCTGCTGGATGTCAGCAAATGACTCATTTTGACCTTTTTTCACTTTGTACCTTTTTGAGCTGAAATATTTCCTGAAACGACCAAATTAATTTATTCTAATGACCAGTGTGGTGTCACTGCATAATGATGGTGTAGTATTAGAGACACAGTAAGACCAACCACAGGCACAGTTTGGTTGAGTTAATGAAGACACTGCGGTTTAAGTTAGAATAAATATGTTACTTGTGTAACTGAAGTTACATCGGTAACATGTGAAAGTCCTTGATCCTTCACCTGACTTCCTCCTTTGCTGCTGTAATATTGAGTACATCCACCAGAGGTCGCTGCCTCACAACACACATCAGTATGTTGTAATAAGCTGTTCCTCACATCTGAATTAGGGCTGTCACCATGTCACATTTACTTACCAATATCATGGCCAAAAGAATGTTTGATAATGATATTATAATAATATCTTTGTGTGTCTCACTCTCATCCGTCACCTCCTCCAATATGATTTTGCACAGCAGTAGTAACCACACATTGTGGGAGGAGCTTGTTAGTTACTGCATCTTCTTCTTCACCTTTTTTTTTTTGTCTTATGACGGGTGGCAACCAGGATCAAGGTGCATTAGCTCCACCTACCATTACAATGTAAAACAAGAAAAGAAACTAAATATTTAACCGGCACGGGATCATGTACATATTATAATGTGTGCTGGTAACATGATATCAATATATTTTTTTAAATGTGACACTTTTGATCTGAATGTACGTCTATCGCTCATAAACGACCAAAAAACTGCTCACAGATATAAACTCGAAACAACCCAGCTGCCAGAACAAGTGTTGGTAATGTACATTTCTGACCACAGATATGTTGGAGCTTCCATGTCTGGAAAATGTCCTGACGGTTCGTTAAAAACATCCAGTGGTTTCACTCTGACAGATGTAGGAACACAATCCTGAACAGTGGTCTCTGGCACTTTCCATACAACATACGTTTGACTCAAGTTTACATTTATTGAAGGCATATTAAACTGTATAAATGATTAAATATGTCACCACACATCTTAACTTATTGTTCTGTTTCATATCTGTGTACTTTTTGTTTGCTTTACACAAACAGGACATAATAATTTCACAGATGCTTGCTGTAATCAGATCGATGAGTTCTCTGCTGTGCGTATTATAAAGAGTTTGGTGTGAAACATCGTTCTGATTATTTTTTTGTTTCCACCTACAAACTGCTCGCTGACCCGTCATCCTGCCACACCTCTGTCAGCCACAGAAGAAGAACTGCGTAACAGTTTCCAGATGGGTTTGTGTCGACACATCCATCGTCCTCACTTACTCTTCAAATCTTGTACGGGTTGAGTTTGGCTCTCCAGCGCTCCCGGCAGACTCGACTGAAGGACGCTGCAGTAAGAGAAAGAGCAGGCGGGTTTAACGGCGAGATCCACCACGAGGTATTAATGTCTGAGAGAGCCGCAGCTCATCTCGCCTGATCCTCTCGGCGGAGCGTGGATACAGCAGAGCTTAGCGGCCTGCAGTTTGTGCTGCAGCTCTAATTGGTTGCACTTTTATTTTTGCAATAACAAGGTGCTGCAGCAGCTGTCAGACACACGTCTATGAGGACGGTCAGAGTGTGTTCAGGCAGCTCAACACACTCTGAACTCACCCACGATGAGTGTGAGGCGTCTCAACATGTGGTCTCATACACGCATTAAAACTGATGGGCTGTTTCCGTTCTCGCCCACAAACCAGCTCACTCTCCGTCTCTCTGAGTGTGTGCGTGTGTGTATGTTTTAAAGACTCTTTGTTTCTCCTCCTAAGAGACGGTGTGGAGGTTGAACTCTGACCTCTTCAGACCCAGAACATAATGAATGTCAGTGGGTGGAGGAAGTATTCAGATACCTCACATCAGTAAGAGTATCAAAATCACTTTGTACAAATACTCTGTTACAAGCTACAGTCCTGCATTTAAGCTTGAAACGAGTTAGTTGTTTGAAATAGTATTTCTGAGAAGTTCATACTGAGGGTACATCAAACTGTACTGTGTAGTGAAGTGTGTACTACTACAGTACAGTTTAATATTTCACTTTACTCAGTTTATTTAAAGAACAATGTGTTTTGCATTCTCAGCATCTTAAACAGGTTTAACTAATTATTATTACATTATCCATAAAATACCTCAACGAGCAGGTTAATGTTAAAATGACTGACTGTAGTTTCTGTGGTCTGACTCGATTCTATTGGTCCTTGAGCAGGTTCCAGGAGCCTTGAAGATGTCCCTGCAGTCCTTAAAGGGTCATTGAGAAGCTCCAGGTGTCTGTGCCTACATGCAGTCTGATGTCAGGTTAACTGTCGACCTGAACACAGTCTGAGGTGTCCACATGATTTTAACACGCAGCTGCCAGCCAATCAGAGAGCAGTATTTAACACAGCAGCTGAGTATCATCATTATGTTGTCTCCCTGAGGGACGCCGGTGTCCTCAGGACCTCCAGCAGCAGGACGTCCTTCACCTCCTCTTTGTCTCTGAGGTAACAGTTTACGGTCTGATCCACCATGGCAGCCGCTCCGAGGGGAATGAGCCAAACGTTGATCCCAGAACAGGCGAGGGGGGAAAGGCCAGAGCCTCCATACGTGGAACTTCAGGATCCGGTTTCACAGGAGGGTTGAACTTGGACGGATGCTCACTGGCAAATATGGAGAAGTCTCATGGAAGAACAATAAGGAAAAGCTCAGCGCATAGTCCATTAATTTCTTTTTCTCCCCTTCAATAAGTAAACTTAAAGTATTCGTGAAATGAGCACTAAAGCCTCTTTAACAGTGTTTTCACAGCTGGCCAGCTCCCTCCTGCTGCTCTGGCAGTAAAGGTCCTTCCTGAATGAACATTAACATGGGAAGGCTGTAACATCATACTTGGCAGTCCTGCGTCGCCACTAAACACCTAGTGAACCCAGCACATAGACCGGTCCCTCCAGGAAAGCAAATCTGCAGCACGGCCAGGCCGTTCTGCATCTGCTGGGAGAAACACAGAAAACAGGAGAGGAAGGAAAAGCTTCATTTAGGAAAAAGTAACAAAACCTGAACAGGAAAACACCGAACTACAAAAATGAGTCAGAGATGTTCATGAGCACGAGCAGTGACATATGTTCATGTGTGAGGAGAAAGAATTCATTATGAAGAAAACTCCCGAAAACTCCCAAACAGGAGAATTCTCCAAAGTGGAGGTACAGGTTTGTGTTTCCTTAAAGACTCAAAGGACAGAAAATATTCCCAGGTTTCTGGTTTTGCTACGAGCACAACCAAAGACAAATCGCTGCACAGCCTCAGCTCTACTTTGTCTTTACAGTTAAGCATGCTAACATGCATGCTAACATGCATGCTAACATGCATGCTAACATGCATGCTAGCATGCATGCTAAACTGCGGAAAGAAATGGGAGGAACAGGAATGTTCACCATCTAAGTTTAGCATGTTAGCATGCCAAACTAACCCTCAATTTCCACTGGATACGTGTCCGCTGCGTCACGGCTCCGATCCGGTTTTGCTCCTCCGTCCGGCAATCCCCACCGGTTGCGTTTTGAGTCCACCACCGCACAGTATGGTAGACAGCTGGCATCATGAGGCCGAGGAGTTCCCGCGATAGTCAAATGATCACTCGCGACCACAGTTATAGGTCTGTGTTATAA